>CM060914.1:108610000-109210000 GCA_030737875.1 Allium sativum
TAAAAAGGGATGATATGCATATACTTGTACTTGCTATAAATTGAAATATAGTATCAGAGGTTTTAGAATGAGAAGGCTAAAACATGGTAGGTTGTCTTTATTGAAGAATATGAGGTATAGGGGATGGGAGTGAGACAAGGCAAAGACGGGTATGTACTTGAATGTGATAAAGGATACAGGTTATAATGTTAATATGGACAGTTTGAATAGGAAGCTTACGAACAGCTGTGAGCTCATGGAATATGTAATGGCGGAAAAATTGTCAGGATTGAACAAAGAGGAAAGGGAATGTATAGTGAGGGTGGTACAGTCATTAGTTGGCCTTCCAGTGAAGATTTAACCATTGTGGCTAATGGTTTAGTGGGATTTGTTTCTGATTCAGATAGTCAGTCATGTGGTTTTATTATTACATGGGACATTGACTCTTGTTCGGTTGTTATTAGCAAGAAGTATGCGAAACTTCTTTGTATGTATCTGAGAACGAGCCATGGTATATATGGTTGGGAGGAATAGTTTTTACGCTTGATGTTTGTTTCTGTTGTTGATACTAGTATCTCGAGAAGTGATAGTATGATGGAGACTAGAGGGGGTCTTTTTCAGAGTAGTGTTGCTACCTCTTCTGAGCCTAGTGGGGCCGCTTTTAGAGTAGAGATGCTCCTTCTTCTTCGTCCAGGAGGGGGAGGCACAAGAGAATTGTTCCCAGTTCTGGTTTTATTCGTCGCAGTGCTAGGATCAGATCTTGCTCTTCTCCTTTTCGAGGTACGTCCCAGAGTCCGAATGCTAGTGGTAGCAATTCGGTTATCGGCTTAGGTATGATTTCTGTCTATGGTAGTGATTATTCTCCTTATGCCCTGGGTAGGCTTTCGTCTACTCAGCTATCTCAACTTGCTAATGATACAACATTTATTTTCATGGATATTGAGTTAGATACTGAGTTTATTAGGAGTAGGGAATTAGAGAGAGTTTCTTCTATGAGTAGATGAGGATTGTTAGTTGGAAGATTAGGGGTTTAAATGAACCTTAAAAATGTGCTAAGGTTAGGACATTCTTTGTTGATCATCATATTGACATTGTATTGTTACAAGAGACAAAAATTGAAAGCCCAGATTTTAGATTTTATGCTAGGTTAGGTGGGTCCCATTTTCATAATTGGGTCTGTCTACCTGCAATTGGTAGTGCACGGGGGCTTATGATCGGTTGGAAAGACAATCAATATAGGCTTGTGCAGGAATTTCCTAAGTTACATTCTTTACACGTTATATTAGCTTCACTTAATTATAACTTTTCGTTGGGAATTACTAATGTGTATGGCCCTCACACAAAGATTGAGAGGAGACGTTTGTGGGACGAATGTTCGGATTTTAGGAATCTTTCCCCTAATCTTTGGATTGGGGGGGGGGGGGAGGGGATTTCAATGTTACTCGGTTTTTAGGAGAGAGATCTCCTCGAGAAGGAGATTTCTCTGATATGGAAGAATTCAATGATTTCATTCTTGATAATAATTTGATTGAGATTCCGCTTAACAATAGATCTTTTTCTTGGTCTAGGTCTAATATTAGTGACAGTCTGTCTTTTGCCTTATTAGATAGATTTTTTATAAGTACGGAGGTTGATGAAAGATTTCCAATTTGTAAAGTAAAAGGGTTACCTTTTTTTTATTCGGATCATTGTCCTTTAATCCTTTCGTGTGATTCGAGTATGATAATTAGTAATAGTTTCAAATTTGAAAAGATGTGGCTACTAGATACCAGTTTTATTAAACTTGTTAATGTTAAGTGGAATTCGTTATTCTATTTTAATAATTTGTACAATGGCAATTCGGCAAAGATTTTTGTGTCAAAACTTGGTAAATTAAGATTTTTTCTTAAGAGGTGGAATAAATTTGTTTTTGGTAGTGTTAGAATTAAGAAAGATAAGATTTTATGTGAGATGTTAGACTTAGATAAGTTAAGTGAATCTAGGACTCTTAATCTAGGTGAGAGAGTTAGGCTTTACAATCTCAGAAATGATCTCAAATTGATTTTGGAAAAAGAAGAAATAATGTGGAAGCAAAGATCACATGTTCAATGGATTAAGGAAGGGGATAATAACACAAATTTTTTTCATAATATGGCTAATAAGAGGAGACGTGATAATTTAATTCATTATATTTTCTTAAATAATGAGGAATTGACAGTTCAGCATGATTTAAATGAAGCTTTCACCTATTATTACAAACAAATTTTGGGACTAGGATCAAGAGAAGAATTAACGTTAATTGGAAGGAAATCCACCCTAATGATGATAAGGGAGAGTTATTAGATTTAGATAAACCTTTTTCTGAACAGGATATTTGGAAGGCTATTTGTGATATGCCTAATGACAAAGCTCCGGGGCCTGATGGTTTTTCTGTTCTGTTTTACAAACAGTTTTGGGAGGTCTTGAAATCTGATGTTATTAGATTATTTAATGATTTTTATAGCGGTGATTTGTGTCTAGGTAATTTCAATTTTGCTAATGTTATCCTTATTAAGAAGAGAGAGGGTGCTAAATTTTTAAAGGATTTTAGACCTATCTCTTTGATAAATGTATCTGTTAATATCATTTCTAAAGTTCTAGCGAATAGGCTTGGTAGGAAGATGAATGATCTTATAGATCATTCGCAAACTGCTTTTATTAAAGGTAGACAAATTGTGGATGGAGTGGCAGCTGTACAAGAGTACATGAATGTATGTGTTAAAAATAATTTTTCATGTGCTATTTTGAAAATAGATTTTGAGAAAGCTTTTGATTCTATTGACTGGGATTACATATGTGAAGTATGTCTTGCTAGAGGTTTAAGTGTCTGATGGATTAACTGGATAATGCTTTTACTTAGGTCTGGTAGTTCTAATATCATTGTTAATGGGGTTATGGGAAAGAAGATTCAATCTAAGAGGGGTCTTAGACAGGGAGATCCCCTGTCACCTCTATTATTTAATTTAGCGGTTGACGTTTTTTCAAGAATTATCAAGAGAGCGGGGAGATTGGGTGTTTTGGGCAATGTTGGTAATGAGGAATTTAACAATGAGCTATCTATACTTCAATTCGCAGATGATACATTGTTATTTTCATCTCACCTACCTAAGCACATTATTGCTCTCAAGTTTATTCTTTATTGTTTTGAGATGTTATCAGGACTTAGGATTAATTTTGACAAGAGTTCTGTTATGGTCATTAATGATTTTGGTAATGTAGAGGCTATGGTTGCTAGAACCTTAAACTGTTCTGTCATGAAATTCCCTTTTGATTATTTGGGTTTTAAGATTAGGCCTTCGAAACTAAAGGAGGATTGGCTAGACATAATCGATAAGATTAATAGTAGACTATCAAGTTGGAACAATAGATTTTTGTCTAGAGCAGTTATATTAGTTTTGGTTAATTCGGTACTATCTGCTATCCCTTCTTATTGGATGTCTATACATAGATTTCCTCAATGGGTTATTGAAAAGATTGATAGAATAAGACGTAATTACCTATGGAGTGGGGGTGGTGATCCTATTTGTAGGGATTTCAATTGTTTAGTAAACTGGGAGGTGTGTTGTAAGCCTAAATAAGATAGGGGATTGGGGATCATTAATTTAGTTAATTTTAATTCTTCCTTATTAGCCAAATGGTTGTGGAAATTTAGGTGTCCTATAGTATCGACTACGTGGAAGTTTATTGTATCTAAATTTTACTATTCAGGAGGAGAGTTTATTGTGGGATCTAGGGAAAGTTGGTATAATAGATTATCTTACTTTTGGAAGTCAGCATTAAAGTGCTTTGATTTTTTTAACTTAGGTTATAAGGTGATTGTTCATTCGGGTGATATGACTTACTTTTGGCATGATATTTGGATTTCTAGATTACCACTTAAAATTGAATTCAAGGAACTCTTTAATAATTGTAGTTTTAAAAATGCGTTGATTAAAGATGTTTTTAGAAGAGATTTGGACCCCCCATGGGAGTTTTCTTTTGATAATATCTTAGAAGGGGAAATGTTAAGACAATTAGCTTTACTATATGCTAAGTTATCATTATATCACATTGATGAGTATATGGACTCTATTAGTTGGGGTATGGACAAGAGTCATGTTTATTCGCTTAATTCTATGTATAACTTTATAAACTTTTCGGGAATCTCATTTCGGCCTTTTAAATTTATTTGGAAATCTAATTCCCCTCCTAAAGCCAAATTTCTAATGTGGTTAATCATTCATAAGAAACTTAATATGGTTGAGCTTCTAAAGAGGAAGAATATCATTTTTGATGTTAAGTGTTATTTTTGTAATCGTTTGAACGAGGATGTTGATCATTTATTTTTCTCATGCAATATCACAAATTTTATATTTAATACGGTTTTAAGGATATTTGTTTTTGATTGTCCTAATTCTTATAATAGTTGTGTCGAATATTGGGATTCTTATAGATTTGTTTATCATGGTAGTAAAAGATACATTCTAGATTCTTTAGTCACTATCATAAGTTGGTTCATCTGGTTTGAGAGAAATCAGAGATGTTTTCAGTCTAATTCTGTTTCTACGGATAATTTAATTATTAAAATAGTTTATTTTTGTTTGGAATGGATGTCTACTTCACATTACAAGCTATTCGGGAAAGTGGGCTTTGACAGTTTATTGATTAAGGTTAGATTTAATTTGTATCTATTTATTAGAATTGGCTGTTTTTTTTGTAATAGATATCGCATTGTTTGTTAATTTCTTTTATTAGTTTTTTCATTGTATTTTTCTTCTACACATATATGTATGGTAGACAAATATGTATGAATATATATATATATATGCTTATATAATATATATATATATTTATACACATATACTTCCATATATATATATATATGTTTGACAAATTACTGATAGTTTTGTTGAGCTTTTCGCAGATACATGTTGTGGATTATCAGGAAGTACTTAGCGGATAGCTGGATGGATTGGTAGCAGTTATGTACTTTTCAGGTGTTCAGGTTGATGGATATTACTGTGGAACTTAGAGGATTGCTGCTTGGATTGATGATTCGCTATTCATTTGGGCTTATTGTTAGAGAGTTTTTTGATGTTTTTATTCATTATTTTTTATATTACATAGAGAGTATGGGTTATTGTATTGGAGTAGATATACTTCAAAATCGGGTGGTGGCCTTGCCGGAATTCGATATAGGAGTAGATGGGCGGTGGTTTATCCGGAGCTCATCTATCTACGATCCTTACATCCCTAGAGCTGTTTTAGGTTTTATCTTGTATTC
Organism: Allium sativum; assembly: GCA_030737875.1. Lineage (NCBI taxonomy): Eukaryota > Viridiplantae > Streptophyta > Magnoliopsida > Asparagales > Amaryllidaceae > Allium > Allium sativum. Next base: position 108,615,261 of record CM060914.1, read on the forward strand.
TTATGTACTATAGTCGGACTCTGTATCTTTCATTTTATTATATATATATATATATATATATATATGTGTTCTCTCTTCTCTTCAGAAGATCACACATTTTTGTTTCAAAAACACTTATTAGTAAATCTAAACCTGCTTGGTTAATCCTGATTATTAATTAGCCAAGAGGTCCCTCGTTTTGTTGTTGTATCGCGTTTTGGGAACTCTTAAATCCTAGTTACTTGGAGGCAAAGCTTTGGGCGTTTGGCTTATGTCAGTCTTGCTATGTTGAACCTATATCAGTTACAGTAAGATGTTCACATGGGGAAGGTGGGTACAGGCGCATTTTAGCGCAGTCATGAGCGTGCATGAGTCCGATTAGGGAAACTAAGCCGTTGTAACACCAGTAAATAGGTCTGGGTTATATAAGTTGCTGGGTTAAGAAGTGATACACCCTTCTGCCGGAGCTGACACGCGGCATTTACGTATTAGGGAGCCGATTGCATGGGTAGTAATTATGGCACACCTAGTCCTGGTACAATTTAATCAGGGTAACACCTAATCTTGTTATGTAATTAGGGTACACCTAATCCTTTTGATTCTGTTTAAGTAATTGGGTTAACGCCTAAACCTATTATACTAGTATTAATGCAGACAAAACCTATTTTAGGATAAAAATGAGAAGTATTACTCGATCACTATTTATTCCTGTTGTCCATTTATCTTGTTTATCATGATTACCTGTTGCCTTACACGATAATGTACTTTCTCATGCAGTTTTGTATATCTGTCTTCGTATCTCTATTTTATGCATATTTGAAAATCACTGGAACTCGCCAGACTTTGTGCCTGACCCTTTTGTTTTTTCTTCTTCCTTTTTTCCCCTAGGTCCTTAGTGTAGTAGCACTCCTTATTGATTAGGACTTTCTCTTTCATCTTGGATCTGGACTTTATGAGATGTAACGCTTTGACTTACTTTTTACTCTGTTATGGCTTGCTATGAGAGATATAGTTTTATATTATTCCACTCTGTTATTTAGCATTATGAGGCAGATTTGAGATACTTATTTTTTGTTGTAACCGATTTATGATGTAACCTGTTTTGAGACTATATTTTATTTTCAATAATAAAGTTGAAATTTTTGCTGCTTATTTTATATTTGTCTTGTGAATTTCTGTATTGTTTACCTATTACGCTTTACAAAACTTAATGCATTCTCTTATGAGTGACATTAACAGACGTGGGATGTCATATCAAGAAATACATAAAACCATAGATAAATGTTTGGGCAAATTTAAAAAAAGGTTTGGTAAATTAATGTGAATTTGAATTGATAAACAAAATTTAGATAAGTTACATCTTCATTGTTTGTAACGTATAAATTGAATTTGCAAATGAATTAAGATGTAATAGGGAATAACTTGAATAAAATTAGAATAGCAATGAATGTTCTGAAAATATAAAACTACCCCTTCTCTTGTTGTTATGTTTTGTTTTTCCTTGACCTGCCGTCATCTCTTGCTTATCATTATTTATTCGATTTATTCGTGCTTGAATTTTAAATTGTCCAGTCTTAACCTTAAACCTTTTTACCTTGCATTGAAAAATCTACGGATAAGTTGTTTTAATAACATAGTTTTGGATTTGGAAACAAATATTTTTAATTACAATTAACTTTGGATTTTGCAAACGATTGTCAAATAAAATTTTGAAGTGTTGAATTTTGACAAATGAAGTTTGTAAGATAAATTGAAATGTTTTAGGAAGATATAAAAAATCCAACCTTTGAAGGAAAGTGGTTTTTAAAATAAAGTATTTAGCTTGAACTTGAAGTTTAGATTTTGAAAAAATATATTTGATGTAGATTCCAATGTTTTGAAATATTTTATCAAGTAACATTTTGAAAAGAAGTTACTTTGTACAAGTTCAACTGTATGAATCACAAGCTAATTTCAAAAACTTTTGAAAGATTTATCTTCTGTAAATATAGAAACTGTTGGAAATCACATTTCGAGTATGTTTCTAAATGGTTTGAAAATTATTTTTTTGGAACTTGATATGATTTTATGAATTGAAATCATTTTATAAGGCTTTGATTTTGAAAATCTGAAAATTTTGAATTTGTACAATATTTGAATGGAGTAAAAATTGTACCAATTGATTACACTTGGTTTCGAATTATCGAATGAAATTTATTTTCCAATTATTTGGATATGATAAACAGTTTATAAAGTGTTTTATAAACAAAGAAATCTTGATGACTTGAATCCCGATATTTTGAAGTGTTTTGAAAAACAAACAATATGATTTGAAAGTATTTATAAAGTTATTGTTGATAAATGACTTATAACTTTAGGATATGAAATGATTTGTAGCTAAGATTCGAGTAATACCTGACGAAAGAAAGGTATGGTGTGGGATGTAAGCCCTTGATGATGGTATGCTCCGGGGTCCAGATAGACATCATTTATTGATATTAGTGCATGCGTAGGTCATACCTAGAGGCCTTGTCATTGAGAGAAACATCGCGACTTGGGACATAAATGTTGTTATGTCATTTTATCGTAAAATATTTAAAATTTTCAATAATGGCTTTTGTTTTGAAATCCTGAAGCAAGGTATGATTCGATATGAAAGAAAAATGTAGCATTTCAATGATTTGAAAATAAACCGAGATTTTAAGTCAAAGAGATTATTTGGACTTTTAATAAAAGGAGTTTTGACAAATTTAATTTTCAAGTTTAAATCCTATAGTTATTTTGTTTCAAACCAAATTTTGTATTAGTATAATTTTTTGGGTATACGTAAATATGATTTTAACAACCTCTCTTTTTCGAGAATGAAAAGCTTTAAGAGGGGAGATTGTAATGACCCAAGATTTTCGACGTTTTGAAATTGTAATTAATTTATATTTAGTGTTGAAATGTATGCTTTACTTGAAATTTATTTAGAATTTTATATTTCAACTTGGTTTTGAATAAGTTTGTATGTATAAATTAAATTTCGATGTTTGAATCTAAATAGTTAGTTAAATTAAAACGTTATTTATATTTAGCTAGTTGAAATATAGACGTTTGAATTTTTGTAAATTTTGATTTTGAAACTTAGTTTGAGCATTTATATTCTATTTTATTTTATTTAGTTTGAATTTGGTTTTGAATTAATTTAAGATTTATATTTGAAAATGTATATTTTGCTGTATACTTAAGGTATGAATCAAATAATATAAAAATAATTCTTTAATAGAATGTGTCACTTGTAAAATTTTGGCTGAAATATTAGCCACTTGTATAATTTTAGCTGAGTGAATAAACACTTGTCCCAGTTTTTATCTTTTCACCATCCTTTCTCTTTTTATTTTCGTTTATCACCTCCTCCCCCATTCACTTTCATTTCCGTTTTCATTATTTTTAGCCGAGAAAAAGCCTTTGCCCCAAATTAATGGCCTCCAAAAAATCATTCTTTCCTTCACCTAATCACCTCTCCCCTTTAAATTGCATCACCGCTAGCCTTCAAATTCACCTCCTGGATCTTCCAACATGGACCATCACCCTTCATCCAACCACTACCATCAGCCTAATATCCAAAATCGTCTCCGTCGCCTGACCCACCTCCTGCAAGCACGTCTCTACCAGCACTGAAGCACTGTAGGCCTGCACCTCCAGCACCGAAAGACCACGCACCAGTAGCCAACACCTGGGATCAGTCACTGTTCCTTCAATCGCTACGCTGCCCAAAGTGAGTTTACCTCACGATTTTCCTTATTCAAGTTCGACGTCAATTGGTGCCAGAAATATAGTAGTAATCATTGGGTTTGCACTATCAAATTTTCATAGTTTTGCTGCCTTCTTAGAGCATTCCCAGCAGCTGAAGACATTCAGAGCGGGAATCGCTCAATTTGAGCGTTGATCCCCCCCGCTGTTCCAGCAGCCGGTGGGGGGACGCTCTAAACTTTTTTTTTTATTTTGTTTTTTTTACCGTAAATGGTTTTCTGAAAACCGTTTATGGGTTAAACGGTTTTCAGAAAACCGTTTAGCAAAGGGTTTTCAAAAAACCGTTTTTTTTACAAAAAATTTAAAACTTGGTCGAACGGCCAAAATGTAGTCAACGGATATAAAAATTTAAAATAAATTATTATATAATACATATAGAGCCGTTTTGAAATATTAGAATATAGTTTTAAAAAAATTTAAAGTCTGTTCCGAACATTAAAATACAGTTTAAACAAGTAACCGTTGCTGAATAGTAAAATACAGTTCAAATATATAGCCGTTGCAGAATATTAATATTAAAATTCTGTTTGAATTTATAGCCGTTAACGAATATATTTAGTTATATATTATTCTTTATATAGCCGTTGCAACTGAGGATTGAAGAAGCTATAAAACCGCTTCTGGTATGCACATTTAGCTTCACAACACAAAAATGTCTCATAATGTCCACAACGACGATGCTGTTTACGAATCAGATGCGCAAACCGAAGATTCAATATACCATACCCAGAATGGTGTGGATGATAGTGATTCTGATTCTGATTCCGACGAAGGCGATGATTTGTATGGGCATACAAAATTTCTTCAGTTTTCTTCTGATAGCTCGACCGATAGCGATACTTTAAATATTATGATGCAAGATATTGCCGTGCAACAATTAAGGATTAACCAACACTTCTTAACGGAAGGATCTTCTAGGGGTACTCGAGGAGGCAGCGTATACGGTCGTGTAGACAAACGGAAGCTGCAGGATCATAAAGGAGGTACTGCAAGATTACTTAAAGATTATTTCAACACCCCCTGTACGTATGGTCCTGATGACTTTAGACGCCGTTTTCGTATGAGCAAGAATATGTTTATGCGCATTTATAATGGAGTTGTTGAACACGATAATTATTTTGTTCAAAAATGTAATAGTGCTGGTACCTTGGGATGTTCGCCGTATCAAAAAGTTATAGGCGCATTACGTGTACTAGCTTACGGAATAGCTCCAGATGCGTTTGATGAGGTTGTCCGAATGGGTGAGAGTACTATTACCTTAAGTCTTGAAAGGTTTTGTGTAGCCATAATTGAAATCTATGGTGATGAGTACCTACGTGCACCGACGCAAAGCGATATCAACAAATTGAAAAGGTTGGGAGCCAAAAGAGGATTTCCCGGCATGTTAGGCAGTCTGGACTGTATGCATTGGGAATGGAAAAACTGTCCTACAGCATGGCACGGTCAATTTATTGGACATTACCCTAAAGCGATTGTAACACCCCGTATTTCAGTTAATGCTAAAATTCACTAATTGCAGAATAAATAATCTCAGATGTGAGAATTGGGGGAAACGGGCTGCGTCATTGCGTTCGTCTCGGAAAAATACGCAGAATAGAGTCCGAAATTTTGTAAATCGGAGTCCGTATGGCCCAGTTAAGGCCCAATGAATTTTGCAGGGAATTTAAAGCTAAAAACAGATTTAAAAATTCAAATTCAGATTTCAAAATAGAACCAGCGGGGCCAGGCGGGAAAATTCCCGCCCTAACCATGTCGACAGGGCTGTCGACAGGCCTGTCGACAGGGGGGTCGACTTGCTTGTCGACTTGCCTGTCGACACGGCGTGTCGAGCCAGAGGGCTTGGGTGCACCAGATCTGGTTTTCTGGCTAGGGTTGGGCTGGGTTCTAGAGATTTCCTAAATCTAACGGACCTAATCTAACCTAGGGTTAATCCTATGGTCTAAAACACACCCTAATCCTATAAATACACCCTAATGCAAGCCTAATCCATACTAAAAATAGAAATGATGGCCTCATGCCGCCAAAATCAAACTTGAGAGGAGCCTCCACTAATTTATGAAGGAAGTTGCAAGCTAATCAACCTCTAATCATCATCTTCTTCATATTTAGCAACCAATTCCACTTCATAAGTTTGCTAATCTTGGGTTTGGTGAGTTTCTATCACTTTAACATCAATTGCTAAAGTAAGTAGATTGGGTGTAATGAGACTTATGGTCTTAAATGCGGATTAGTGAGTTTGAATCATTTGTAATGATATGCTACTCTATGTTTTCCTATGTTTATGCATATTTAATAAGTGGGTTTATGCATGTTTAATAAGTTGGTTTATGCATGTTTAACAAGTGGGTTTATGCATGTCTAATAAGTGGGTTTATGCATATTTAATAAGTGGGTTTATGCATGTTTAACAAGTGAGTTATGCAAGTTCATATGCAAGTTATGGGTATGATGTTATGTGTAGGTTGTTATGCAAGTTTATATGCAAGTTATGTATATGCTTAAATGCAAGGTTAACATGATATGCAAGTTATGCATGCTTATGCAAGTATGAGAAAGCTTATGCAAGTTATGTGTATGCTTAAATGCATGTTTAACATGTTATACAAGTATGAGAATGCTTATGCAAGTTATGTGTATGCTTAAATGCATGTTTAACATGTTATGCAAGTTATAAGAATGCTTATATGCAAGTTCAACATGTTATGCAAGATATGTGTATGATAATATGCAAGTTCATATGCAACATGTTATGCAAGTCATGTGCATGATAATATGCAAGTTTGGGTTAAATGTAGTTGGGTTAATATATGCTCATACATGCAAGTTGACATCCTCTTAACCCATGACAAAGTTATATGCTAAGATTTGGTTAAACCCATGATATTTGTGATGGATCTTCTCTCTATTATGTCATGAAATGAGAACGATTTGCGTGGGGAACGATGGGGTTAGTAAATATGTTAATAAAAGTATGATTGGGTATGATTAAGCATACCATAAAAAATAAATTAACATAAGTGGGAATTTACCTATTGAGTTAGGTCTACCTCATGGGAATTTACCTATTGAGTTAGGTCTACCCATGTTATGAAAAACTTGATATTAATTAGGGATAATTAATATGGGGGTGATTAATTAGGTATAATTAATCAACTAAGACACGAGGTTGGACCCTTTTGTAGCGGAAGTCTGCCCGGAACCGACCGGCCATCCAGCGGCTACAAATGATTGGCCCAATGTGAGAGGTCTTAGTCATAAATTAAATACGTGATTAAAGTAAAGACACGAGGTTAGACCCTTTTTATGACAGAAGTCTGCCCGGAACCAACCGGCATATCCAGCAGTCATAAAAGATGGTCTAATGTGAGAGGTCTTTATGAGGTCATGATCTTAATTAATTAATTAAGAAACACTTAATCATATTAGCATGTAGAGGGACATGAGGAGTTAAGTGGGTGCCTTGGGTGGCATGTGGAAATCTAGTGGGTTGCCTTGGGTGGCAATAGAAAATACGATTAGAATACTTAACCAAGTGGAAACATGTAATTAAACATGATTAAAGGGTTAAGTGGGATACACTAGATAAGTGACAAGCTTAGGTGGGTAGCTTGTGGGGGCCCATTTCAACCAATATCCCAAACGTATCTTTGTGGGCTCGACTCTAGTCGGGTGACGGGACACGCATATTGGGCTTGATTATAAGAGGCCAAAACGGGTTAGCGGTGGCAACGCAGGATCAACGGGTTTCATATGCGTGTGTGGACCCGGGCTGGTTGGTAAGTCGTTGTTGCATCATGTAGATATAAAGCCGTGCACCGTTGATATTATCAGGTGGCCACTTTGGGGAATGATACACCCCATTGTGGGACCAGCACGGGTATCTACGGTAGGGAGCCGATCGCTGGGGAGTAGTGGGTACACCTAATAAAGATAGGGGCAGACGGCACCTATGTAGGGGTACACGAAACTAGTGGGTAAAATTACTAAGTACACCTAGTGGAGATAGGGGCAGACGGCACCTATGTAGTGGGCTAGGGGTACACGAAACTACTAGGTAAATTTTCTAAGTCCTTGGGAGGGATCAACCTTTAAGAAGGAATGACTGGTGTGGTGCAGTGTAGTAATTATCCTTGGGTGGGTAAATGCGTCTTTATAGTTATCTTAGTTTATCCTAAGTCTACCAAGCTGCTTAGTGTAGCCATTCATCCCCAGACATTACCGTAGGTCAAGTTTATGTCTTCTCTGGTTACTTTAATGATTGTATTGTTAAAGTTATAGGACTCGCTCAGACTTATGTCTGACCCCGTTGTTTTTAATTTTTTTCCCAACCCTCAGATCCTACGGTGGATCCTAGCAGTAGTGGAGCTTGATCGGATTGCTGTTCCCGTCTTTAGGAGCTTGGATAGATGTAAAGCTCCAGTTACCCAATTATCTTTTCTTTTGTCCTGGCTATTGTATGAGAGAGTGGGATTATGTACTTCTTTATTTTGATGAATATTGTACTTGACTTTTATTGTGGTTTTATGATGTAACCAGACATGTTTACTTCCGCTGTTATGAGATGATGTTTTAAATTTCAAATACTATTTATATCTGTCTTGTTGTAATTTTTCTGTTCTATATTCACTAAAATACTCCACCGATGCTATGGCATTCCCTTAGAGAGTGACCATAGCGGGCGTGGGGTGTTACACGTGGTATCAGAGCAAAGGTTACCGGAACAGATAAAATTTTTAGAAAACTATTTTTATAAAAACATTTTTGGAAGAGATATTTTCAAAAACATGTCTTTAAAGAGAAAAGTTTTTGAAAGAAAAGCATAATCCCCAATAGCCATATCTATATCCTTCGAATTCTCCGTTTTGAATCTTTCCTTTTTCGTTTCAGCATGGCTGAGGATCTTAACTTTCCGGAGGGTGTGACGGTACCAGTATGGTATAGGAGATTGATGGAGGCTAGGGCCACCACTGCGGGTCCAGCAAATGTTCCTCCACCAACCGTAGCACCCGATCTTCCTCCTCCCCCTCCTCCTCGCACGGATACTTTTGCTAAGACTTGCAAGGAATTTAAAGCTATGGGAGGAAAACCTTTTCAAGGATCTGAAACTTTTGTGGAGGCTAGAGATTGGCTTAAGGAGGTGGAAGAGTTGATAGATATCTTTGAGATGGAAGAAGGGAAGAAAGTCAAGTTAGCTGCTTGGTTAATGAAGGGAGAGGCCTCATTCTGGTGGGAGGTCACTAATGGAGAACGCCCCGTTGACTCTTGGGCGGATTTTAGGCAAAGATTTGTGGCAAAGTTTCTCTCAAGGGCGGAGGAAAACTTGTATATAGAAAGATTCTTGACTCTAAAGCAAGGAAATCTCTCAGTGAAGGAATATGTCAACAAGTTTAATCAATTGGCAAGGTTTGGCCTAGACATGGTGAATACACCGGAGAAGAAGGCTTTGAGGTTCGTCAAAGGCTTGAATGAACCGATGCATGGGTTGGCTATGACTCATATCCCTATGGGGGCCACCTTCGAGAAGCTAGTTGACATGGCACTCATGCATGAAGAAGAGAAGGGTCCCAATGCTAATAAGGCACCCGAGAAGAAGGGAGATCAAAAGAGACCTCAGCAACAACAACAAAACAAAGGTGGGAAAGGCAACGGTGGCAAGGGCAAGAAGAAGAAGTGTTTTAATTGTGGGACACCTGGCCACCTAAGCAAGGATTGTCGCAAGAAGAAGAAGACTGGCTGCTTCCACTATGGCGAAGCAGGGCATCTAGTGAAAGACTGTCCTAAGAAAGGGCAAAGGACGGGATCTACCTCAGGAGGACAGGTGCACGCTCTTATGGCACCGGGTCAGGCTAGGGGGCAAGTACAGGCTCTCGCGGTCCCACCGATTCAGGAAAGAGGTAGAACTATTTCCGTTGAAAGTCTGGTTTTTCTATTTGATCATCCTGTCCGAACATTGTTTGATTCTGGCGCATCGCATTCGTTTATCTCATCATCATTAGTTGAGTCACTGCACTTAGACACCAGTCTGGTAAATGATCCCTTGGTTGTTTCAAACCCAATTGGGAGCTCCACTTATTTGTCCATGATATGTTTGGGTTTGAAGATTTCTATACTTAGCATTGAGTTTAGATGTGATGCTTTTGTGTTGGGCTTCACGGGCTATGGGTTGATTTTGGGCATGGACTGGTTATCCAGTAATGGTGCTGTTCTTGATTGCGAAAGGAGAGTTGTTAGGCTCATGACCCGCTTGGGTAACACTCTCGAGATCTCTTGTAATCCCATGGATTCTGTTATGCTAAGTTATCTTGAATCGCTTGACGCTTCGGTCGAGAGTTTGCAATCTGTTAGAGTGGTCCGGGAATATTCGGATGTGTTTGAGGAGGTGAAGGGCTTACCTCCGAAGCGGAAGATTGACTTGATTCGAAGAAGGATGAAAGCAGCACAGGATAGGCAAAAATCTTATGCGGACAAGAGAAGGACGGATCTTGAGTTTGAAGTTGGGGACATGGTCTTTGTCAAAGTGTCTCCGTTACGAAATGTGGTTCGCTTTGGATCTGTTGGGAAGTTAGCACCAAGGTTCGTAGGGCCATTTCCCATCAAGGAAAGGATTGGACGGATGGCATATAGAGTGGAGTTGCCCGACAGACTTAGTGGTGTACATGATGTATTCCATGTGTCACATTTGAGGAAGTGCTTACATGAGACCGCAGAGGTGGTAGAGCCGAGCTTGCTTAAAGAAGTGGAAGTAGAGCGTGATGCGACTATTCGACGAGCTCCTACTCGCATCCTTGGGTCAGAGACTAGGAAATTGAGGAATCGAGAGGTTCAACTAGTCAAAGTACAATGGGGAGAAGACGAGAGCAACGCAACTTGGGAAACGGAAGCGAAGATGCGTTCATTGTACCCGTTCCTTTTTGAGGGTATGTCTTTTAACTTCTCCTTTATCGTTTGTCTAGTACTCATCTTATCTTTAGTATGTACCTTTGACCTTTAGATAGGGTAAACCTATGGTTGAAACATGTGTTTGAGACATGTTATGTTTGATGGATGCATGTGGATGCAAGTGGTTGCTAGTGGTTGCTCGTGGATGCATATATACACACTCTAAGCACTAGATCGGCTCAATCACTTCATATTGCATATTGCATAAAATTGTGTGTAGGAAGCTATATTTATGGATGTATAATGATTGTGTTATCATATGGATGATGCATTTTGGTGAATGATTGTGCACTCATGTAGATATTGTATGTGTCGATAGGGTTCTCTCGCATACATAATGGATGCATGGCACTCTCATGGTTTGCATATGTTCATACATTAGATAGGGAACATATACACACACTCTTTGCATATGCTCATACATCATTAGAAATTGTTTTAAGGACAATGGATGCCCGTGTTTGATGGATTGAGTAGATGGTTGTTTGGATGGTAGGATATGCATTCTCCTTAGCTTAGAGATTTCGGGGACGAAATCCTTTAAGGAGGGGAGAATGTAACACCCCGTATTTCAGTTAATGCTAAAATTCACTAATTGCAGAATAAATAATCTCAGATGTGAGAATTGGGGGAAACGGGCTGCGTCATTGCGTTCGTCTCGGAAAAATACGCAGAATAGAGTCCGAAATTTTGTAAATCGGAGTCCGTATGGCCCAGTTAAGGCCCAATGAAGTTTGCAGGAAATTTAAAGCGAAAAACAGATTTAAAAATTCAAATTCAGATTTCAAAATAGAACCAGCTGGGCCAGGCGGGAAAATTCCCGCCCTAACCATGTCGACAGGGCTGTCGACAGGCCTGTCGATAGGGGGGTCGACTTGCCTGTCGACTTGCCTGTCGACACGGCGTGTCGAGCCAGAGGGCTTGGGTGCACCAGATCTGGTTTTCTGGCTAGGGCTGGGCTGGGTTCTAGAGATTTCCTAAATCTAACGGACCTAATCTAACCTAGGGTTAATCCTATGGTCTAAAACACACCCTAATCCTATAAATACACCCTAGTGCAAGCCTAATCCATACTAAAAATAGAAATGATGGCCTCATTCCGCCAAAATCAAACTTGAGAGGAGCCTCCACTAATTTATGAAGGAAGTTGCAAGCTAATCAACCTCTAATCATCATCTTCTTCATATTTAGCAACCAATTCCACTTCATAAGTTTGCTAATCTTGGGTTTGGTGAGTTTCTATCACTTTAACATCAATTGCTAAAGTAAGTAGATTGGGTGTAATGAGACTTATGGTCTTAAATGCGGATTAGTGAGTTTGAATCATTTGTAATGATATGCTACTCTATGTTTTCCTATGTTTATGCATATTTAATAAGTGGGTTTATGCATGTTTAATAAGTTGGTTTATGCATGTTTAACAAGCGGGTTTATGCATGTCTAATAAGTGGGTTTATGCATATTTAATAAGTGGGTTTATGCATGTTTAACAAGTGAGTTATGCAAGTTCATATGCAAGTTATGGGTATGATGTTATGTGTAGGTTGTTATGCAAGTTTATATGCAAGTTATGTATATGCTTAAATGCAAGGTTAACATGATATGCAAGTTATGCATGCTTATGCAAGTATGAGAAAGCTTATGCAAGTTATGTGTATGCTTAAATGCATGTTTAACATGTTATGCAAGTATGAGAATGCTTATGCAAGTTATGTGTATGCTTAAATGCATGTTTAACATGTTATGCAAGTTATAAGAATGCTTATATGCAAGTTCAACAAGTTATGCAAGATATGTGTATGATAATATGCAAGTTCATATGCAACATGTTATGCAAGTCATGTGCATGATAATATGCAAGTTTGGGTTAAATGTAGTTGGGTTAATATATGCTCATATATGCAAGTTGACATCCTCTTAACCCATGACAAAGTTATATGCTAAGATTTGGTTAAACCCATGATATTTGTGATGGATCTTCTCTCTATTATGTCATGAAATGAGAACGATTTGCGTGGGGAACGATGGGGTTAGTAAATATGTTAATAAAAGTATGATTGGGTATGATTAAGCATACCATAAAAAATAAATTAACATAAGTGGGAATTTACCTATTGAGTTAGGTCTACCCCATGGGAATTTACCTATTGAGTTAGGTCTACCCATGTTATGAAAAACTTGAAATTAATTAGGGATAATTAATATGGGGGTGATTAATTAGGTGTAATTAATCGACTAAGACACGAGGTTGGACCCATTTGTAGTGTAAAACTGCCCGGACCCGACCGGCCATCCAGCGGCTACAAATGATTGGCCCAATATGAGAGGTCTTAGTCATAAATTAAATACGTGATTAAAGTAAAGACACGAGGTTAGACCCTTTTTATGACAGAAGTCTGCCCGGAACCAACCGGCATATCCAGCAGTCATAAAAGATGGTCTAATGTGAGATGTCTTTATGAGGTCATGATCTTAATTAATTAATTAAGAAACACTTAACCATATTAGCATGTAGAGGGACATGAGGGGTTAAGTGGGTGCCTTGGGTGGCATGTGGAAATCTAGTGGGTTGCCTTGGGTGGCAATAGAAAATACGATTAGAATACTTAACCAAGTGGAAACATGTAATTAAACATGATTAAAGGGTTAAGTGAGATACACTAGATAAGTGACAAGCTTAGGTGGGTAGCTTGTGGGGGGCCATTTCAACCAATATCCCAAACGTATCTTTGTGGGCTCGACTCTAGTCGGGTGACGGGACACGCATATTGGGCTTGATTATAAGAGGCCAAAACGGGTTAGCGGTGGCAACGCAGGATCAACGGGTTTCATATGCGTGTGTGGACCCGGGCTGATTGGTAAGTCGTTGTTGCATCGTGTAGATATAAAGCCGTGCACCGTTGATATTATCAGGTGGCCACTTTGGGGAATGATACACCCCATTGTGGGACCAGCACGGGTATCTACGGTAGGGAGCCGATCGCTGGGGAGTAGTGGGTACACCTAATAAAGATAGGGGCAGACGGCACCTATGTAGGGGTACACGAAACTACTGGGTAAAATTACTAAGTACACCTAGTGGAGATAGGGGCAGACGGCACCTATGTAGTGGGCTAGGGGTACACGAAACTACTGGGTAAATTTTCTAAGTCCTTGGGAGGGATCAACCTTTAAGAAGGAATGACTGGTGTGGTGCAGTGTAGTAATTATCCTTGGGTGGGTAAATGCGTCTTTATAGTTATCTTAGTTTATCCTAAGTCTACCAAGCTGCTTAGTGTAGCCATTCATCCCCAGACATTACCGTAGGTCAAGTTTATGTCTTCTCTGGTTACTTTAATGATTGTATTGTTAAAGTTATAGGACTCGCTCAGACTTATGTCTGCCCCCGTTGTTTTTATTTTTATTTTCCAACCCTCAGGTCCTACGGTGGATCCTAGCAGTAGTGGAGCTTGATCGGATTGTTGTTCCAGTCTTTAGGAGCTTGGATAGATGTAAAGCTCCAGTTACCCAGTTATCTTTTCTTTTGTCCTGGCTATTGTATGAGAGAGTGGGATTATGTACTTCTTTATTTTGATGAATATTGTACTTGACTTTTATTGTGGTTTTATGATGTAACCAGACATGTTTACTTCCGCTGTTATGAGATGATGTTTTAAATTTCAAGTACTATTTATATCTATCTTGTTGTAATTTTTCTGTTCTATATTGACTAAAATACTCCACCGATGCTATGGCATTCCCTTAGAGAGTGACCATAGCGGGCGTGGGGTGTTACAGCGATAATGATACTAGAAGCTGTTGCTTCACATGATCTATGGTTTTGGCATGCTTTTTTCGGATGTCCTGACTCAATGAACGATATTAATGTACTTTACCAATCACATTTGTTTAAGATCCTTGCACATGGAAACGCACTTGCATGTGATTTTAATATTGCAGGAATGCATACGACATGGGGTATTATTTAGCAGATGGCATCTATCCTTCTTGGGGTACGCTTGTCAAAACAATTTCAGCTCCTGAAACAGAGAAAGAAAAATACTTTGCTAAAAGGCAAGAGGCAGCAAGAAAAGACGTAGAACGTCCATTTGGGGTTCTCCAAGCAAGGTTTTCCATCATAAAAAACCCTGTTAAATTATTTAAGCCACAGGGTTTGAGCAACATTATGCGTGCTTGTATTATAATGCATAACATGATCACTGAAGAAGATAGACGAAAATTTCCGTCTTATTCGGGATATGATCCAAATAACACCCAAACTGTTGTTGCTGATAGAAATCCAGTGACCCTTGAGGTATTTCTTAGGCGACTGCGTAAAATTAGGTCTAGGGAGGTCCATAGTAAACTGCAGGACGACCTGGTTGAGCATTTATGGCATATGAAAGGTACTGCTTAGATAAAGTCTATGCGGTTGTTGAGCTATTGTGCTTGTAATTGATTATTGTATTGTTGTACTGTTTTATTGTTGTATTGTCTAGGGAGGTCCGTAGTACTCGATTATTGTATTGTTTTATGTACTTCAAATATATCGCATTTCTATTTTATAATGTGTCTATTGTAACGTTTGATGAGGACGACCCAAACCGTACGTAACTCCTTAACTCCTTAAACACCTTAACACTTTATTTTCACAATTCAAAAGAGGACGACCCAAACCGTACGTAACTCCTTAACTCCTTAAACGCCTTAACACTTTATTTTCACAATTCAAAAGAGGATGACCCAAACCATACGTAACTCCTTAACTCCTTAAACGGCCTAACACTTTATTTTCATAATTCAAAAGAGGACGACCCAAACCGTACGTAACTCCTTAAACGCCTTAACACTTTATTTTCACAACTCAAAAGAGGACGACCCAAACCGTACCTAACTCCTTAACTCCTTAATATCCTTAACACTTTATTTTCACAATTGAAAAGAGGACGACCCAAATCTTTAACTTCTTGACTCTTTCTTTCCAGCAAGACTTTTAATGTGAATGGAACACGACTTTTAATGTTAGTGGTGCACGACTTTTAATGTGAGTGGAGCACGACTTTTAATGTTCGTGTAGCATGCCTTGTAGTGTCCATAGACTAGTCAATTCAGTTGAATAACACACATACCATAGTTATGAATTTAAATTGAAGTCTACGGATACATCCACACTTTCCAACTACATAAACCAAATGATACATATTGAATACGACACATAATATAACGATATACTACTCAAACTGTATAATATGATTGTACCATAACCCGTACGCTTCGTGGCCGACGAAATTTGAACGGTACTTGAAAAGATAGAGTGAGTCATACGTCGACCGTTTCTCCTGAAAGACGCCATCCTTTTTTATCTCATCAATTACTTTGCGGTAATTCATACAGTCGGTACTAAATAAGCAGAAACCGCTTCTAGTTGCTAAGTTGGGCCTCTGTATTCTGCAAATAGTATGATTGTTGTAAAAATCATTGAGGGTTTCCCAGAAATCTTGTTCCACCTCTTCTTCCATATGTAGTATGTCTGCTTCAATGTACGCCTTTATCAAAACAACGTAGTCTGAAGCAGTCCAATTTTCGTTTGCCATTTCGAATTGTGTAGTTAAACTACAATTCAAACGTTTAATATAGGCAAGGAAAAGCAAAACAAAGTAAAACAAAGTAAAGCAAAGTAAAGTAAAGTAAAGTAAAGCATCACACCATTCAAGGGAATAATTAAAGTTGATTTGATTAAACAACTTGACATGGTCAGAGCAATTAAACTTACCCTTTTTTCTATAGTTGATTGGAAAACACAATGCAGAACATTGAATGGCTTATTGTAATTTTCAAGCCTACTTGCATTCTATGTCTTTATAAATACGGGGGTACGGTAGTTTTCCTCACACTCACAAGCAATTCTATTTCTTAGCAAACAACAATGTCTGATCCCAACAACAACAATTTCTCTGCCTATACCAATGATAACATTGGTAATTTTACTAGTTTATTATCTCAAGCCGAAGCCCCGTCAATGATTCCATCCCCTTTCCTAACTCCAGAACAAAGTCAATTTCTCCACCAAATAAACCACACTCAGCAGTACGGTAACATGTACGGCCAACTTCATAATCAAAACGTACACCAAGAGATGGTTGCTCCGACCCCGGTACCTGACAAAGGAATAACCACGGCTAAACGATCATCTACCAAGCGAAAAACAAAAGAAACTCCCGTTCAAAGTAGCATGGAAAAAACTATAGGTACTGGTAAAATATGTAGAGCAGCTGACTATAAAGTGCTAGCTAATGCATGGGTAAGCGCTTCTGTCGTTGCTGATGGCCGTTCTGCTGGTAAGTTTTTCTATCAGAGGGTTAATGATTTGTACAATGGAGACACTGAATGCGTCACAGGAAGATCAATTGAGAGCACAAAGACTGCATGGTATAATTTGAATGCTATGTGTACCAAGTACAAAGGGATAAAAGCACTAAGGGGAGATTCGCTTAGAAGCGGTCAAACTTTCAGAGATTTGAAGGACGATTACGATAGCATCTATCGTGACACCTGTAAAACTGAATTCATTGCTCATGAAGCATTGGAAATTCTTTCTTTTTGTCCATGTTGGGCCAATATATGCGAACCAGATGATGTATATCTTGTAGACACTGAAGAATCGAACTTAAGAAATGTAGCTTCTGGACTTTCGGTGGATTCATCCCCGGGCAATACAGCTGAACATCCTATAACTACAGACGATGATGGGAATAACAGTACACCTGTGACTCCTAATTCGGGAATGATGTATGGTGAGGTTGAAGCAAGGCCAGAAGGAATAAAATCAAGCAAGAGAGCACTACTGAAAAATAAGGAATCAAAAGATTTCGCAGCATCGAGTGATAAACTAACTTCGTTGTTAAGTGATATATCACTTGCATCCGTCTCCAACAACGAAGACCGTGAGAAGCGTAAAGAGAAGAAGCTGCAGATCATGGAGATGGAACTGCGGCAAGAAGCCGCTAGAACTACAGCTCTCATACAAAGAACTGCTTATAAAGAAAAACGTGAAAGATGTTTGAAGGAGAAGGAAGAAGAGGATTATCTATTAAGAGATATATCTCATTTGAATGGACAGGCTCTTCAGTATGCTATAGCAAAAAAAGATCGTATATTGAGGGCTCAACAGAAACGATATCAGGAAGAAGAAGGAAGTTCCGAGATGTAGACACAGTCTATGTTGCTATTTCGAGCGTGTTGTATCCTAGGTTTAGTTTTCTATTTCTTGCTATCGTAATCGTCCTTGTTGTATTTCTAGGTTGCTATTTCCTGCTTGTTGTATCCTAGTTTTAGTTTTCTATGTTGGGTGTATTGTTTTGTGGGTTATTAAAAAAATTAACTAGTTTTATGTCAAAATTTATTTTAAAATCCATGTTTTAAATTAACTTGAAATCTTTAAGTTAGATAAATTTACAACATAATTCAGACATATTAAAATAAAACATCGACAATTGGATTATTTAAAAAAAACCATGTTTTATACGGTTCTATGAAATCCGTATAAAACAAAAAGGGTTTTATGAAATCCGGAAAGACACTAAACGGTTTTCAAAAAACCGTTTATACCTAAAACGGTTTTATGAAAACCATTTATGTCTTATTCGGTTTTCATGAAACCGTTTAGGTCTCGACGCTCTGATTTGTGAAATGGCGAGCGTCGCCATTTCAAAATTCTCCCCACGCTCCTCTCGCCTCTGCTGGACAGCATGCCTCCCCTTTCTCTCCCCATTTCCCCTCCTCCTCACACTGCTGGGAATGCCCTTACACTATCTATATATTTGTTGGGTTGCATTATTTCAATTCCTATGTTACTGCATAATAGTGGCCCTGAGTTGTTGCATGACATGACCGCTTGCCTGTTTGATGATACATTACCTTGCTGTACATTTTACTTGAGGCATTGCTGCCATGACCTATGTTCGCTAGTTGATGTTACATATTTCACTATGCTTATGAACTTATGTATTTAGCAATACAAATTTTAGGGTGTGTTTGCATATGTATATACATATTTTTATCTATATATGTGTGTATTTACACTCTTATATGTATGGTTATATGCAAAGAATTATTGGGTCCAATGCACCTTTTCATGAGCTGTTTGCTTCACTCTGCCTCCTCCATGAAGTGTTGTATACTTCTATTTTCTCACCAAGTTGCCATATTTTATTTGCTATGCGTCACTTATCCTATGTATTGAATTTAATAAATGAGTCACCTTGATTTTCCGATGCATGCTGCCTTGATTATTGTTATATCATTCAGGTGAATAAATTTTGTCTCACATTATGCTTCATTTCCAAAAATGAAAACACACACAAAACATACACGCACGCAAACACACACATATACACACACACACACACACACACATATATATATATATGTATATGTATATATATATATGTGTGTGTGTGTGTATCACTTATGTCTAGCTAGTTTTGTTGGGAGCATGCCCAGGCCTTGCTGTGCATATATTTATGCACATGTTGCTCCCTACTATATTACTTACGGTTAACATGCCCATTACCTTGTTTGGAAATAGCTATATATGCCATTTTAGTTTTTTTTATAGTGTGTTGTATGAATGATGTCTAAATTTACTCCATCAGACACGCATGCTTTGTGGACAATGCTTGGAATAAGCCAATTATAACATGCTTTATAAATATCCTATATATGCCTTGTTGAAAGGAAATGCATGCAACACCTTATATGGCTCGTAAATTTATAGATTTACATTCGTATGTTAAAACTAGTACTGTTTAAACCCATTCATGTTAGATTTTGCCATTTTCACCTTTTGCATGTTTCAAAACCTGAAATGCACGCATGCAGTATTGGAAAGATTGTTATATTTGTCACACATTGCCAAAACATTATAAGTATTTTGGAATATATATGAGTATGCAAACTAGAGTATCAATTGAAATAAGACCAAATGAGCTTGATTAAGCACAAGGGCTCGATACTCATACATATATATTGAATGTCAAAGATTAGAACTTGGGCACTTAGGACATGAGGAAATGGACGTGCATGTGTAATGGAAAGGGTTGGTTTGGGAGATATGACTGTTGCACAACAATCATATTGATTTGAATTTTTTGAATAGTCACACTATTTCCAACAGACATCTGTTCATTTTAAACTACCACCCCTTCACTTCTATATAAGCATATCAACACACTACAAATTAGAACACAATTTCTACCGCTCTTCTTTGTCTTCCTCCCATGCCTGTTCTCTTTAATAAATTCACCAACTGTTCCTGCGGATAGTTGCAATCTATAGGGACGATCTTTGTTATATCCTAAAGGAATACCGCCATATCACCCTTCTACAACCTAGCGACTAGTGGGGTGATTAATTCCTTAAAGAAAATGTCTTCCTAATGTGCCTTTAAGTATTTCCTAGTTCTGTTTCCACATTTATTATGCAATATCAACTCCAACATGTAGCACCATTTGTCTGGAATTATATGTGGCATTTTGTCAGAAATTTAATTGCTTTAAATTTAGTTAGGATTAACTATTATATTATTAGTGTTTTATTAAAGCTGATTTACTTGAATAAAGTTAATCTTGACTCAAGTGTTTTGCATGGAACGCTTGGATCAAACCCAAGTTTTGCAGATTTAAAGACTTCAGCTATTGAAAGTTAGAGGTGAAGATGCCCTCTTTGGGTTTGTTAAATCTATAGTTTATTTTTAATAAAATCTTATGTATGTATTAAATCTTCCGATGTATTTAAATTTTGTAACTCTCATTTTGTAATATAATGCTTCCGCCGAGAGATATTATTGTTTATTTGATATTGTGAATTCGGTGTCTGATTCTGTTTAGACTTGATAGGCAATAACAATCTGTCATTTTAAACAGTTCGTGTTGGTTTAATTAGTGACTTGAAGCGGTCAAAAAGGAAGATCATTACAAGAACTATGTGGGTTACATCCATTAGGGTATATTTATCATCAATCTATAATGGTTGACCCTTTGGTTATTGTTTTCTTTGGTATAGTTGTTGATCACAAGCATGGTGGTGAAAATTATTTACTATCAAGTTGAGTGGTAGACTGATTCTGTGTTAGCCAGGATCTAAGGCATTCTTGCAACCTCGATACGCTTGTCTAGTGAGGTACTATGATGGGTGGTACTCCAGTTCCTAGTCATTGTATGGAATCAAAACTCCAATACATGCCTTTACGGTTTTAGTTGTAAACTTATTGTGATGAAACTTAATTAATATAACATTTCAGCTATGGTAAATATTATTTGTGGATTGTAGACATTATTATAATATCACTAAATTTCGATATAAAGTGTGTTCGTTATTCTAAGATATAAACTAGACCATGTTTATGTGCGACATGGTCTTGCGAGATACCTTAGATTTTAAAGGTTTTATAACTTTAAGAATTAAGTTTCCTATGATTTGCTTTTTTCATGTTGGTTTACTAGACTGACTTGGGTGTTATTTCATTATAATACTTGGGTCAAACATAATGTACTTACATGATAGTTTATACTACTTCGAGCTTTAGTAAGGAAGTTGGAGGCTGTGATATTTCGTATAGTTGTTATTTTTTGCTATATTTTTATGATATGTCAGCATTTGTGAGGACAAGCCATTATAACTTTCTAGCTGATTAATGGTTAGTACTCTGATGTATCTTTGATGGTTATATTTATAAGTCTTTTCATTTGCAAAGATTATTGTTATATTATAGATTATGCATTCTGTAGTGATATGTTCTTTTCCAACATAGTTTGGCATAGTGGAAATGTATGCTTCAGCCAAGTGGGAGGTTAGGAGTTCGATGCCTACCTTGACCAACATGTTGGCATATTAACCAATTTTCAAAAAAAAATGTCTTTTCTTTCTTTTCCCCCTAATGATTTGCTTTTCCGACACTTAGATTTTCAGCAAGTGAGTACCTGAGTGTATTAGTTCGAATTTTAAGGGTCGATGAATTGGTTTGTTACAAAGTGGCAACTAAAATTGATATTGTGTATGTATGAGTGACGTATGTGCATCGTACAAGCTTAAAATAGAATTGTAAGCTTTTGTTAATTGAAATGTAAATTACATAATAGAATTCTTAGTTCAGGTTGAATGTATTGGACGTTTTATTATATTTATTTGGTTGCCATGTATAACATTTTTGTGTCGCTTAAGTGAAAACAAGTCTATGGAAGCAAAAAACGCTAGTTGCTATTGGTTTCATAGATAGTGATCGATTGCCCGACAAAAAGATACACATTTACATTTTTGTTTGGACTAGGTGATTTTTATGTTCAGACATGGCAAGCCGCTTGGCTTCTGATTGATTGGGGCCATATGTGACATTTATAGTTTTTCCGAATCAAGTCATGTAAAGGAGGTGCTGCCAAAATTTGTGTAAAATGTAGACTGATAATATTTTTAAAAGAGTTTAAATAACAGATTTAATAAAAATTTAACGCTTTTGGCAACATTCTTCTAATTTTGTGAATTTTGGGATGAAGTTCTTTTATGGGAAAAATGTAATAACCTGAAAATTTTCCCTGCCTCGTTTTTTTTCAAGGGCGAAAAGGTTTGAGTGGGGAAGATTTGTAACAACATTAAAATTTTAACGATTTTAAATAACGCATTTAACTAAAGTTTAACTTAAGAATTTAAAATTTAAATTATATGTAATGTATGAATTCGATTCCTAAATATAAATTTAAGAATGTATATTTAATTTGAACAATAGAACTTACAACGATCATTCATTTCAGAACTCATCTGTTTTGTAATTGATGTGAAATAGATTAATAATTATGAAACATTGAAATATTGGTCCTTAAATGTAATATTTCTATATAAAATTAATCGAGAGAATTTTATAATGGAAACATCAAAGTTCGCTCGCTCCATTTAAATCAGTTTATACAACCGATTTACGACAGCGACATAGTGTAGCAAACATTAAATTTTAAATTTTGAATAAAATTTTGAATTTTGAGATTTGAGACACACTTATCTAAACATAGCAGAGGAATAAATTTTATAGTAAAATACACAAGTTTTTCCGTTCGCTTAATTTAGTTAAACATTGAATAAACCATTGATATTAAAATGTTCTTAGAAATTTAGACTTTTTATTTAAGTACTAAACCATTTTCTGAAAATAACATCATTTTTTATTTAGTAAAATTCAAATATTTCGCCTACAAGAGTGCATAGAATGAGTTAGCACATATATATCTGTATCCTTAATTATTCTTCCATAGTTTCCCCATACATTCCTAAAGTGGTTCTTGGCTTTTATGAATATATTTTCTGTGTTTTCATGGACAATTGTGTAACACATAATTCGAACATTTTTTGTTGTTTCTCAAACTAAATAGCCTAATTAATAAAAACTTGCGTGCTTTTCTTCTTCTTTCCTTCTCATTTTCTTTTCACATTTGCTTCTTCGTATAATTTCATGTAGCTTTCTTCTTTACTTTTCTATTTCCATGCAAACTATATTTTTCATTCCTTTAGAGCATTCCCAGTAGATCAAGCATTTTGGAGCATGAATTACCATTGTAAAGCGTGGATTCCCCCCACCGTTCCGGCAGTTGGTGGGGGGACGCTGGAAATTATATATATATATATATATTTTAAATAAAACACTATACGGTTTTCAGAAAACATTTTGTCCCAAAAATTATATAAATATCGCAAGATTTTGTTTACAGAGTCATTCCTCTTTGTAAATAAAAGGCGAATTTCCATGTCGGTTTTCAGAAAACCCCAAAAAATCAAAACCCTAATCCACTAATTCTTTGAAAAACAAAGGATTCTTTTTACAATTTCAAACAAATCATTCTCTTATCTTTCTCACCACTTTAACACAATCAATTCCTTCATTCTCCGCCTTAAAAAAAATCAAATTTGCCAATTTTGCGGGTTATAGCAAATTAGTGGAATTGGTTGATGATGGAAGAGGAAATTATTGAAGGCACTAGCGCTGCGAGTGGGTTACGTAGGAGAAAAGTTTCGCGAAAAAATCGGTGAACGGTTGAAGGCGAAGAAGGTGGATATGGAGTAAGGAAGGAGATAACATTTAACCTGCCATTTCCATTAATGTCGATCACGAGTTTACAAGACGGAGTCACACATATTTACAACAACGGAAAAGAGCTTACGGTATATTTATTTTTTGTTACAGAGTGTTTTAACTAATATTATTCGATATGAAAAGATTATTTACATGATTTAATTTTATAACTAGAACCGCGACAACATGAGATGTCATGGAGCATTTACGACAATGTTGAAATGGTGGAGGAAAGTTAATGTGTATCCTCAAGTTAGAGATCCGATAGTGAATATATTTGGGAAATTTATGGATATTGAATTGAAGAACTCTGACAGCAGATGCATACATGCTATTGTTGAGCATTGGTGGCCAACTACGCATACCTTCTCATTTCCTAGTACGGAGATCGGGTTTACACCGTTAGATTTTACCATGTTGACGTCCATTCCCATGGGAATGAATAATCTAACAATACCGTATGATGAGAGTTGGGGGCAATTTCAAAATGGAAGTCAACTATTGCCATTTCTTGAGGAGAAAGATATTCGGGTAGGAAAAGTTGCTTCATCGCATCTTGTGAAGTACTTTCATGACGATTATCTTAATGCCAATGATAACAAAACTCATATTGCCTGAAATTTTGTTTTTTATATGATGGGTACTCTTTTTTTTTGACAACAAATGACACTATTAGCCTAGGATATTTGGAGGCCATATTTGATTTAGGTGTAACTGAACAGTTCGATTGGGGTTCAGAGATTGGAGTACTCTTTTCCAGGTAATTGATTTGCTACTACTGCACGTAAACGTGCGTTCAAAGATTTATCCCTTCTCAGTTGTGGACGATTCCTTGATGCTCGTAAGTATCATAACAGTTGTCCATAGCTCAAATTGTTAATGTTGAGTGAATGGATTATGAGCTTACAGAGCATAATACTTGGGTGTATAAATACATGTACACTGAGTATACTGAGTAGTCCTATCACTGCTACATGTTGTATTGTTACAGTGTTCCTATCACTATAGTGCTCCAGTGCTATAGTGTTACAGTGTTCATAAGGGGGCATTTTCGGTAATGAGTAGTCCTATCACTTCAGCCCCAAAAATTCTACTCTAGTTTAAGGGGTCGTCACATGTACACTGCTTAACCCTGCACTGGCTAGTCTTATCAGGAAAGATTAATAACTCCTTAATTTAAGGGGTCATCGCATGTACACTGCTATAACCCTGCATTGACTAGTCTAAGGCTGCTCCATCAAATTTATTATATGTTTACTCCATATATTTCCCCTATAAATATCTAAGGTTGCTTCTTTTTAGTTATCTGGAACCAAAATTTTCATCAAGATAATAAATTCCTTCATGGGCGTGGCCCTCGTCAATGGATTCGAACTATGATCAAAACTTTGTTGAGGGTCCGCCATCAAGTTCAAGAATGGATATTGATTGGAATATCGAATATCAAGAGCAGCACTACGAGGACCTGTGTCGTGACTACCCGGAGCTGGCCAGCCTGAAGATTCATCCACTTATTGCTCATGTTCCAGATGTAGGTCATCAAGTAGTCCAAAATGCAAATAAAGAACACTAACGAGAAGCTATTGTCCCTTGTCCTCCAACTGTGGAAGTGATAGATCAATTCTCGGTAGTTTGGCCTCCATATGAACAAGAGGTACGACGAGTTTCAGTTAACCAGACTCCTAACGAGCAGGAAGTTAACTCATATCCCGTTTGTTGCCATAGTGGTTACGCAGTGGAGGTAGTACTACGGGCGGACGGAGAAAATGTTGGTCATAGGATCCAGTTATGCTTGTTATGGCCTAACTGATGCAATTATTTTGAGTGGATAGGCGAACATTTATGTCCAAGGGGTATTTCTTATGCCAACGAGTTAGAACAAAAAATCAGGTGACTTCGAACCTCTTTAGAATCCCTTGAGATTGAACGTAACAATTAATGTGCTTTAATTTCCTAGTTAAAATCTCTTGTATCCTATATTTTAGTGGCTATTATTTAGTTATTTCTCTTGTATCCTACGTTTAGCTAGTGATGTTATAATGAACATATGTTGTATCGCAAGTTTTTTTTTGGAACTTTTTCATTGGTAACTCCTTTTTATAACTGACATATGTTATATCAATTGGCAACTGTCAAATTAGAAAGATATAAAATGCTTAAGGAAAACAAAAGGTTTAAAACAGTTAATCATGTGTATATAATTCTAAATACATGGCAAAAATATAAAAGGAGTTCGGGTAATTCTGTGATGCCAAAGCAATTTTAAAACTTAAAAGTATAAAACAAATTTACAACTATAGTCATAAAACTATAAAAAATAAGTAACCTAACGTTAAAATAAAAAACAAATTTACAACTATAGTTTCTTTATTTTCTTTTTTTTAGCTTCTTGTAGCCATTGATATACCGTGTTCGCTCTGTTATCTCATATTTTGTTCTGTCCTAGTTTCTATGTACTCGTCTTTTGGTATATCAATAAAGTGGTAGGGGACCACTCAACCCTGTCATCTTTGCCAAAAAAAACAAATTTACACACTTAAAAAGAATTATAAATTTAATAAAAATATTTACAAACTTCAAAAATCAAGGAATTTAAAAATAGGAAACAAATTTTCAAACTTAAAAGAATTAACAAATTAAAATATATATTTACATACTTAAAATAATTAACTAATTTTAAAATAGGAAACAAATTTAGAAATTTAAAATGTTTAACAAATTTAATAATAGAAAACTCATTTAAAATTTAAAAATAAGTCTTTGTAAACAAAATTCATAAATTATAAACAATAATCAACCAATAATGTAGAAAAATGGAACTAAAACAAGTAGAAGGATGTGCATTTAAACAAAGTGGAATATATATTGTAAACGGTTTTTTAAAAATCGTTTATATGTTAAACGATTTTTAGAAAACTGTTTAACGTATATACGGTTTTTAGAAAACCATTTACCTATCGCCACCCAAATTCCCAAATGGTGACGCTCGCCATTTCAATCTTCTCCCCACCTCCGTCGTGACACCGCTGCAACGTGGCGAACAATATTCTTCTCCATTTCAACCCTCTCTCCCCACTGTTGGGAGTGCTCTTATGAACATTTCTTTTCCTAAACCCTCTTCTATTTACCTATCATTTTTCTAAATTCTGCTTCCTCTTCTCCAAGGCCATGCCTGTTGCCATACACCTAACCTCCTCCATTTTTATTTTGATGTCACTTCCTTTTTCATTTTTCCACGCGCCTAAAAATCTCCCTCCACCGACCATCACCCAGCACACCACCAGACCTTTGCTTTAACCAAACTCCATGCCTTTTAAAATGCCACCTTGCTCTGAAACCCAATCCTATGCCCCACAAAAACCTCGGCCAATGACCACGTTTGCCACCTAAGGTCGAAGCCCGTCGTGCCCTAAGATTAGTCTAGTTATCCAAGTTCAGCACCATCTTCCAAAAGCAGTCCACCATCAAACCACCAAGAAACCGAGCCTTCTTTTTTCTTTCCTCCATGTTTTGCTACACCTAGTATTCATTGAATCCACCATCTACAACTATTGCACCACCATTGACGTGCCATGCGATCCTTGTGCAACCTCCCTACCTCGTTTACCAGAACCGCAGCAGCACCCTAGTCGAGCCTTTCTCCTCTCTTTTTTTATTTAGTCATGCACAAGGAAGTAAAAAAAATGGGGCGGATTTTTCATTTTTCTTAATTTTGATGTATCACATATATATTAGAATTAAATGAATTTAAATCTCCAGCACATTTACATTACCATTTGATTAAAACATACAAATTATTATCACAAAATATAATTTACAAAATGTCACAAAATATATCATATACTTTTCTTTCAAAATATCATCCCGACAGATGATTCTTCACAAGAAGACTCTTCGAGACTTCATATTTTATAAATGATTAATGATTTCTTCAATTTCAATGGTATCTTCTATTTATCTTATGGCACCAAACAATCACTCATAACATCATCTCCTAATTGATTACGTAGAGATGTCTTGATAATTTTCAAATTGTTTATCATGAAGAATGTACGTTTGCAAGAAGCTCCTACGATATTGGATAATTGAGAGACAATGTCAAGCAAAGTTGAAATAATTCGGTGGTTCTCTGCAACCGCAACAAGTATTAACTGAAGTTGATGAGCAAAACAATTAACAAAATAAGCAAATCTATTCTCTGCTAAGATTAAACTATTTAAAGCATTAAATTCGTGTAACACCCCACACCCGCTACGGTCACTCACTAAGGGAATGCCATAACATCGGTGGAGTATTTTAAGTGAATATAGAACAGAAAAATTACAACAAGACAGATATAAGTAATACCTGAGAATTTAAAACATCATTTCATTGCAGCGGAAAGTAAAACATGTTTCGTTACACCAAAACCATAAACAAGAGTCAAGTACATAATATCCATCCTGATAAAACAAAAGTACATAATCCCACTACATAACTTAATAGCCATAATAGAAAAGATAAACTAAGCTTTACATCCATGGTCCAAGCTCCAAAAGATAGATAAAGCAGTCTGATCAAAGCCCACTAGTGCTAGGCCCACTCTGAAAACCTGAGGGTTGGGAAAAAAATAAAAAAACAACGGGGTCAGACATAAGTCTGAGCCAGTCCTATAACCTTAACAATACAATCATTAAAGTAATTAGGGTATGATATAAACAAGGTACGGTACCTCTGGGGATAATGACTACACTAAGTAGCCAACTAAACACAGGATGTACTAAGATAACCGAAAAGACGCATTTACCCACCCAAGGATAATTACTACACTGCACCACCCCAGATCTACCCACCCAAGGGTAATTCCTACACTGCACCACACCAGTTCTACCCACCCAAGGGTAATTCCTACTTAAAGGTTGATCCCACTAAGTGTACTTAGTAATTTTTAATAGTAGTTTCGTGTACCCCTAGCTGACTACATAGGTGTCGTCTGCCCCTATCTCCACTAGGTGTACCCACTACTCCCCAAGCGATCGGCTCCCTAACGTAGATACCCGTGCTGGCCCCACAGTGGGGTGTATCATTCCCCAAAGTGGCAACCTGATAATATCAATGGTGCACGGCTTATACCTACACGATGCAACAACGTCTTACTTACCAGCCCGGGTCCACACACGCATATGAAACCCGTTGGACTTGCGTTGCCACCGCTAACCCGTTTTGGCCTCTTACAGTCAAGCCCAATATGCGTGTCCCGTCCTCGACTTGGGTCGAGCCCACAAAGATACGTTTGGGATATTGGTTGAAATGGGCCCCCACAAGCTACTACTTAAGGTTGTCATTTTATCTAGTGCATCCCACTTAACCCCTTTTTATAATCATGCCCACTTACATGTTAAGGTTTGGTTAAGTCATCTAATCATATTTCAATTGCCACTCAAGGCACCCCCACAAGCTACTACTTAAGCTTGTCATTTAATCATATTTCAATTGCCACTTAAGGCCCCCACAAGCAACTACTTAAGCTTGTCATTTAATCATATTTCAATTGCCACTTAAGGCACCCACTAGATTTCCACATGCCACCCAAGGCACTTACTTGATTCCCACATGCCACCCAAGGCACTTACTTAACCCTTTAATCATGTTTAATTACATGTTCCACTTTGGTTAAGTATTCTAATCGTATTTTCTATTGCCACGCAAGGCAACCCACTAGTTTCCTTATGCCACCCAAGGCACCCCCACTAGTTACTACATGCCACCCAAGGCCCCCACTTAACCCCTCATGCCTCACTACATGCTAACTTGGTTAAGTGTTTCTTAATTAATTAAGATCGTAACCTTTGTAAAGACCTCTCACATTAGACTGTCTTTTATGGCAGCTGGATATGCCGGTTCGTTCCGGGCAGCCTTACACCATAACAGAGTCTAACCTCGTGTCTTTACACTTGTCACGTATTTAGTTTATGACTAAGACCTCTCACATTGGGCCAATCATTTGTAGCCGCTGGATTTGCCGGTCGGTTCCGGGAAGTCTTATGCTACAAAAGGGTCCAACCTCGTGTCTTAGTTGATTAATTACACCTAATTAATCACCCCCATAATTTGTATTAATTATCCCTAATTAATTACCAATTTCAAGAATATGGGTAGACCTAACTCAATAGGTAAATTCCCAATTCCATAATATGGGTAGACCTAACTTAATAGGTAAATTCCCAATTCCATAATATGGGTAGACCTAACTTAATAGGTAAATTCCCAATTATGCCCATTCACTTTATGTTATGCTTAAGCATACCCATTTCACACCATTTTATTAACATGCATATTAACCCCATCGTTCCCCACGTAATTCGTTCTCATAACATGACATAATAATGGGAAGATTCATCACAAATGCCATGGGTTTAACCAACATAGCATATAACTTTATCATGGGTTTAAAAGGTGTCAACTTGCATATATGAGCACACATTAAACCCAACTAGCATTTAACCCAAACTTGCATGAAGCACATATGTCACAAAAGGGGTAACTTGCATATGATTCTTATGTCATACAAAGGTGTGAACTTGCATAGCATATCACATGTTAACTTGCATATAACCAAACACATAACTTGCATAACATGTTACATATGAACTTGCATATAATCATGCACATAACTTGCATATAACCAAACACATAACTTGCATAACATGTTATATATGAACTAGCATACAATCATGCACATAACTTGCATATAACCAAACACATAACTTGCATAACATGTTACATATGAACTTGCATATAATCATGCACATAACTTGCATATAACCAAACACATAACTTGCATAACATGTTACATATGAACTTGCATATAATCATGCACATAACTTGCATTACATGTTACATATGAACTTGCATATAATCTCACATATAGCTTGCATAACATGTTACCTATGAATCAATGTTCAACATAGTGTTTTGCATAATGAGCATCATAAAACATAGCATTAAACTTGCATAACATATAGCATAAAACTTGCAAAACACACAACATACACTATACCAAACTTGCATAAACACATTGATCCACAAA
This sequence comes from Allium sativum, assembly GCA_030737875.1. Lineage (NCBI taxonomy): Eukaryota > Viridiplantae > Streptophyta > Magnoliopsida > Asparagales > Amaryllidaceae > Allium > Allium sativum. The sequence goes on from CM060914.1 coordinate 108,646,115, forward strand.
CATAGCCATATCTTATCATATCCTATCATAATCAATTTAACAATTGATTATTAAGGCTATAGAAACTCACCACTAAACTCTAATAAGCAAACCCTTGCCAAAAATCACCCAAAAACTCTAGCCTTGAAAATAAAGCTTGCAACTTGATGATGAATGCAAGCTAATGATCACTCATACAACTTAAAAATGCTTGTATGAACATGAAAGCCTTCATAGAAATAGTTTCAAAAGAGGATGGAGGCTAGGGTTTTGAGTGGAGGCCATGATCATAGAAAATTTTGGCATAGTTTAGTTAGAGGATAGGATTATGATCATTTAGGGCTAGCTTAGGGTCTTATTTATAGGATTAGGATGTGTTTAAGACCCTTAGATTAACCCTAGTTAGATTAGGACCATCAGATCTTGGAAGCTTCCAGAAAACAGCCCCAAAACACAGCCAAACCCTAAAATGGTGCACCAGGCCAAACTGGCCGAGCACCCCCTGTCGACACACAAGTCAACAGGGCTGTCGACCTGGTCCTAGCCAAGTCGACTGCCCAGTCGACAGGGCTGTCGACTTGGTTAGCTAGGCGGTAATTTTTCCGCCTGCGCCCAATGGCCCCAATTTCGAAATTTGAACCTGAATTTTAAATCTGTTTTGAACTTTGAATTTTCTGAAAACTTCTTTGGGCCTTAACCGGGTCATACGGACTCCGATTTACAAAATTTCGGACTCTATTTCGCGTATTTTTCCGAGACGAATGCAATGACGCTGCCCGTTTCCCCTGATTCTCACATCTGTGATTATTAATTCTGTAATTAGTGAATATTAGTATTAACTGAAATTCGGGGTGTTACATTCTCCCCTCCTTAAAGGATTTCGTCCCCGAAATCTCCAAGTTAAAGAGAATGCATATCCTACCATCCAAACAACCATCTACTCAATCCATCAAACATGGGCATCCATTGTCCTTAAAACAATTTCTACTGATGTATGAGCATATGCAAAAAGTGTGTGTATATGTTCCCTATGTAATGTATGAACATATGCAAACCATGATAGTGCCATGCATCCAATATGTATGCGAAAGAACCCTATCGACACATACTATATCTACATGAGTGCACAATCATTCACCAAAATGCATCATCCATATGATAACACAACCATTATACATCCATGAATATAGCTACCTACACACAATTATATGCAATATGCAATATGAAGTGACTGAGCCGATCTAGTGTCTAGAGTGTGTGTATATGTATCCACGAGCAACCACTAGCAAACACTTGCATCCACATGCATCCATCAATCATAACATGTCTCAAACACATGTTTCAACCATAGGTTTACCCTATCTAAAGGTCAAAGGTACTAACGAGAGGACATACTACAGATAAGATAAGTACTAGTCAAACGATAAAGGAGAAATTAAAAGGCATATCCTAAAAAGGAATGGGTATAATGAACGCATCTTCTCTTCCGTCTCTAAAGCAGCGTTACTCTCATCTTCTCCCCATTGCACTTTGACTAGTTGAACCTCTCGATTCCTCAACTTCCTAGTCTCTGACCCAAGGATGCGAGTAGGAGCTCGTCGAATCGTCTCATCACGCTCTATCTCTACTTCTTTAAGCAAGCTCGGCTCTACCACCTCAGCGGTCTCATGTAGGCACTTCCTAACCATATCGGGCCCAAGCAAGATCTTATCCGTAGATTCCCACCAACATGTAGGTGATCGACAAGGCCTTCCATAAAAAGCTTCGAAAGGAGCCATGCCAATACTAGACTGAAAGCTGTTATTATATGCGAACTCCACCAATGGAAGATGCTCTTCTCATGTACCTCCAAAATCTAAGATACATAGCCTCAAAAGGTCTTCTAAAATGCGATTCACCCTCCCGGTCTGGCCGTCCGTCTGAGGATGATTTGCGGTGCTCAAACACAGCTGAGTCCCTACCGCCTCTTTCAAACACTTCCAAAACTCGCTAGTGAAGATAGGATCTCGATCACTCACTATGCTGGAAGGTACACCATGCAATCTAACAATCTCTCGAATGTAGACTGAAGCTAGCCATTGAGCAGTCCTCTTACTCTTCACGGGTATAAAATGGGCACTCTTAGTAAGTCTATCTACCACACCCCAAATTCCCGTATTACCTTTCCTCGATCTCGGTAATCCATCGACAAAATCCATCGAGACACTATCCCACTTCCATAGCGGAACTTCCAATGGGTGAAGGAACCCACCGGGTTTCTTTTGCTCCGCTTTTACTTGTTGGCACACCAAGCATCTAGCGACATACTCGGCCGCGTCTTTCTTCATACCGGCCTAAAAGAAAACTCGCTTCATGTCTTGGTACATCTTGTCCCTACCGGGATGAATGGTCATCTTCGAACGATGTGCATCATCAAGTATAGCCTTCCTCAAGCCCTCGTCTTGCGGTACACAAAGTCTACCGTCTCTACGCAACCACCCCTTACCATCTAGGGTGTACCTACTCAAATGGCTGGACGACTCCCCCTCCTCATGAGCTTCTCTACTAACTCAACCAACTGTGGGTCGTCTCGCTGTGCTCCGCCAATCCGCCCCAAAAGAGTGGGCCTAACCTCCAAGGAGGCTAGCAAACCGGGTACAAAGTCAACGGAAGGTCTAAAGTCAAACATAGAAATAAACTCTAAGCTCCGTCGTTCAACGAACAATGAACTCAAGGACAACCTTTTTCTACTTAAGGCGTCCACTACCACGTTACCCTTGCCATGGGTATACGCTATCTCAAACTCATAGGATGCTAAGAATCCCATCCACTTTTGCTGTCCTAAGACTATGCGCTCGAAGAGTCTCCAACACTTCCCTAAGATGTAGGGCATGCTCTTCTCCACTTTTAGAGAAAACCAAGATATTACCCCATCCAAAATCATCACAACTGTCCATCTCTCACGCAGACCACCCTGGTCGAACTCGACATCCCCCAAATGCAAGCCCCAAAGGCCTAAACCAATATCAGACAAACACCCAAGGGATACCTCCTTCGAATTTAGACGACCTACGTGAGATGATACTAGTAGAAATGGCTAAACAATTAAGCCTTTGACCAACTTTGGATGTCCTCGCCAGTCTCGCTCCAAAACCACCGTTTTTCCCATAACTAGCTTTGCTCAACCTATTAAGCACACACGAAAACTCATTTCGCTCCTAGAAAAGACCAAGATGTGATTTACAAAGACCATCACAAACTTATTTAGGTACTCCCTGAACACCCTTCTCATCAAATCAACAAAGTATGCGGGGGCGTTCGTCAAACCAAATGGCATCACCAGCCACTCATAAAAACCATCCCGACTCCTAAAGGTAGTCTTCTCTATACTATCCTCAGCCACTCTCAACTGATGAAACCCCATGGCTAAGTCCTACTACGAAAACACTGAGGCGCCAACCAACTGATCAAAGAGATCATCAATCCTCGGCAATGGGTGTCTATTCTTCTTTGTTATCTTGTTAAACTCCCTATAATCTACACAAAGTCTGAGGGACACATCTGCCTTCATAGCAAAAACTACTGGAGCACCCCACTCCGATATACTTTGTCTTCTAAACCCCTTCTCAAGCAAATCGCCTACTTGCTTATGGAGTTCCCTCCTCTCACGAGGAGCCATGTGGCACACTGGCCAAGATACTGGTTTGGCATTGTCTACCGGATATATTCGGAAGTCAATCTCCCGCTCCGGAGGTAAGCCCTTCACCTCCTCAAACACATCCGAGTATTCCCGGACCACTCTAACAGATCGCAAACTCTAGACCGACGTGTCAAGCGATTCTAGATAACTTAGCATAACAGATTCCATGGGATTACAAGAGATCTCGAGAGTGTTACCCAAGCGGGTCGTAAGCCTAACAACTCTCCTTCCACAAACAAGAACGACACCATTACTGGATAACCAGTCCATGCCCAAAACTAACCCATAGCCCGTGAAGCCCAAAAAGCATCACATCTAAACTCAACGCTAAGTATAGAAACTTTCAAACCCAAACACATCATGGAGCCCCAATTGGGTTTGAAACAACTAAGGGATCATCTACTAAACTGGTGTCTAAGTGCAGTGACTCAACTAACAATGATGAGATAAACGAACTCGATGCGTCAGAATCAAATAAAGTTCGAACCGGATAATAAAGAAATCCAAATTCCAACCTAGACGGTCCTATCCCCATCTGGTACACTAGCCGTGAGGGAATACAACTACCCTCCAGGAGATTCCGTACCTTGCCCTTGCCTCTTTGGACAAACCTAATAAGGTGTCCTATTCCTCCCAAAAGGATAACTACTAGCCCTCTTCTTCCCATTCTCCACTCGTAACCTCCCATCAAAATGAGGTTTCGCTCTTCATTAACCAAACAACTATTTGAGCCTTCCTCCCATCGTCTATCCAATAGGTACCTACAAGTCCTCCTCCTTCTTGAACCAACTTCTAGTCCGACTAATGTCTAAGTCCCTTGAAGTGGTTTTCCATTCTTATCTATCTTAGAAAGATCATCTATACGCGGAGGGGAAACTCAAAACGAGAGAGGAAGAGATTCAAAACGGAGAATTTGAAAGATATAGATATGGCTATTGGGGATTATGCTTTTCTTTCAAAAACTTTTCTCTTAAAAGACATGTTTTTGAAAATACTCCTTTCAAAAATATTCTTAGAAAATAGTTTTTCTAAAAAATTTATCTGTTCTGGTAACCTTAAGCTCTGATACCACGTGTAACACCCCACACCCGCTACGGTCACTCACTAAGGGAATGCCATAACATCGGTGGAGTATTTTAAGTGAATATAGAACAGAAAAATTACAACAAGACAGATATAAGTAATACCTGAGAATTTAAAACATCATTTCATTGCAGCGGAAAGTAAAACATGTTTGGTTACACCAAAACCATAAACAAGAGTCAAGTACATAATATCCATCCTGATAAACAAAAGTACATAATCCCACTACATAACTTAATAGCCATAATAGAAAAGATAAACTGAGCTTTACATCCATGGTCCAAGCTCCAAAAGATAGATAAAGCAGTCTGATCAAAGCCCACTAGTGCTAGGCCCACTCTGAAAACCTGAGGGTTGGGAAAAAAATAAAAAAACAACGGGGTCAGACATAAGTCTGAGCGAGTCCTATAACCTTAACAATACAATCATTAAAGTAATTAGGGTATAATATAAACAAGGTACGGTACCTCTGGGGATAATGACTACACTAAGTAGCCAACTAAACACAGGATGTACTAAGATAACCGAAAAGACGCATTTACCCACCCAAGGATAATTACTACACTGCACCACCCCAGATCTACCCACCCAAGGGTAATTCCTACACTGTACCACACCAGTTCTACCCACCCAAGGGTAATTCCTACTTAAAGGTTGATCCCACTAAGTGTACTTAGTAATTATTAATAGTAGTTTCGTGTACCCCTAGCTGACTACATAGGTGCCGTCTGCCCCTATCTCCACTAGGTGTAGCCACTACTCCCCAAGCGATCGGCTCCCTAACGTAGATACCTGTGCTGGCCCCACAGTGGGGTGTATCATTCCCCAAAGTGGCAACCTGATAATATCAACGGTGCACGGCTTATACCTACACGATGCAACAACGTCTTACTTACCAGCCCGGGTCCACACACGCATATGAAACCCGTTGGACTTGCGTTGCCACCGCTAACCCGTTTTGGCCTCTTACAGTCAAGCCCAATATGCGTGTCCCGTCCTCGACTTGGGTCGAGCACACAAAGATACGTTTGGGATATTGGTTGAAATTGGCCCCCACAAGCTACTACTTAAGCTTGTCATTTTATCTAGTGCATCCCACTTAACCCCTTTTTATAATCATGCCCACTTACATGTTAAGGTTTGGTTAAGTCATCTAATCATATTTCAATTGCCACTCAAGGCACCCCCACAAGATACTACTTAAGCTTGTCATTTAATCATATTTCAATTGCCACTTAAGGCCCCCACAAGCTACTACTTAAGCTTGTCATTTAATCATATTTCAATTGCCACTTAAGGCACCCACTAGATTTCCACATGCCACCCAAGGCATTTACTTGATTCCCACATGCCACCCAAGGCACTTACTTAACCCTTTAATCATGTTTAATTACATGTTCCACTTTGGTTAAGTATTCTAATCGTATTTTCTATTGCCACCCAAGGCAACCCACTAGTTTCCTTATGCCACCCAAGGCACCCCCACTAGTTACTACATGCCACCCAAGGCCCCCACTTAACCCCTCATGCCTCACTACATGCTAACTTGGTTAAGTGTTTCTTAATTAATTAAGATCGTAACCTTTGTAAAGACCTCTCACATTAGACTGTCTTTTATGGCAGCTGGATATGCCGGTTGGTTCCGGGCAGCCTTACACCATAACAGAGTCTAACCTCGTGTCTTTACACTTGTCACGTATTTAGTTTATGACTAAGACCTCTCACATTGGGCCAATCATTTGTAGCCGCTGGATTTGCCGGTCGGTTCCGGGCAGTCTTATGCTACAAAAGGGTCCAACCTCGTGTCTTAGTTGATTAATTACACCTAATTAACCACCCCCATAATTTGTATTAATTATCCCTAATTAATTACCAATTTCAAGAATATGGGTAGACCTAACTCAATAGGTAAATTCCCAATTCCATAATATGGGTAGACCTAACTTAATAGGTAAATTCCCAATTCCATAATATGGGTAGACCTAACTTAATAGGTAAATTCCCAATTATGCCCATTCACTTTATGTTATGCTTAAGCATACCCATTTCACACCATTTTATTAACATGCATATTAACCCCATCGTTCCCCACGTAATTCGTTCTCATAACATGACATAATAAGGGGAAGATTCATCACAAATGCCATGGGTTTAACCAACATAGCATATAACTTTATCATGGGTTTAAAAGGTGTCAACTTGCATATATGAGCACACATTAAACCCAACTAGCATTTAACCCAAACTTGCATGAAGCACATATGTCACAAAAGGGGTAACTTGCATATGATTCTTATGTCATACAAATGTGTGAACTTGCATAGCATATCACATGTTAACTTGCATATAACCAAACACATAACTTGCATAACATGTTACATATGAACTTGCATATAATCATGCACATAACTTGCATATAACCAAACACATAACTTGCATAACATGTTACATATGAACTTGCATATAATCATGCACATAACTTGCATATAACCAAACACATAACTTGCATAACATGTTACATATGAACTTGCATATAATCATGCACATAACTTGCATTACATGTTACATATGAACTTGCATATAATCTCACATATAGCTTGCATAACATGTTACCTATGAATCAATGTTCAACATAGTGTTTTGCATAATGAGCATCATAAAACATAGCATTAAACTTGCATAACATATAGCATAAAACTTGCAAAACACACAACATACACTATACCAAACTTGCATAAACACATTGATCCACAAACATAGCCATATCTTATCATATCCTATCATAATCAATTTAACAATTGATTATTAAGGCTATAGAAACTCACCACTAAACTCTAATAAGCAAACCCTTGCCAAAAATCACCCAAAAACTCTAGCCTTGAAAATAAAGCTTGCAACTTGATGATGAACGCAAGCTAATGATCACTCATACAACTTAAAAATGCTTGTATGAACATGAAAGCCTTCATAGAAATAGTTTCAAAAGAGGATGGAGGCTAGGGTTTTGAGTGGAGGCCATTATCATATAAAATTTTGGCATAGTTTAGTTAGAGGATAGGATTATGATCATTTAGGGCTAGCTTAGGGTCTTATTTATAGGATTAGGATGTGTTTTAGACCCTTAGATTAACCCAAGGTTAGATTAGGACCATCAGATCTTGGAAGCTTCCTGAAAACAGCCCCAAAACACAGCCAAACCCTAAAATGGTGCACCAGGCCAAACTGGCCGAGCACCCCCTGTCGACACACAAGTCGACAGGGCTGTCGACCTGGTCCTAGCCAAGTCGACTACCCAGTCGATAGGGCTGTCGACTTGGTTAGCTAGGCGGGAATTTTTCCGCCTGCGCCCAATGGCCCCAATTTCGAAATTTGAACCTGAATTTTAAATCTGTTTTGAACTTTGAATTTTCTGAAAACTTCTTTGGGCCTTAACCGGGTCATACGGACTCCGATTTACAAAATTTCGGACTCTATTTCGCGTATTTTTCCGAGACGAACGCAATGACGCTGCCCGTTTCCCCTGATTCTCACATCTGAGATTATTAATTCTGTAATTAGTGAATATTAGTATTAACTGAAATTCGGGGTGTTACAATTCGCCTATCATATTACTAACTTCATCGTATCCTTGCCCATGTATGCTCGATATGCATAGCCAATGTATACAAAAAAGCGACTTTGTAGTATCTTTTAATGATAATACACTAGTATCTTTGACATGTTCAATGCCAAGAAAACGTTCAACAACAAATCCTTTATCATCCACATAACATATTACAACTGCCATTTGTTCTTACATGGATACGTCACGAGCCTCATCAACTAAGATAGAAAATAATTCATTTCCAAGCTCTTCAATGATAGAGTTTGCAGTTAGATTTCCAATATAATTAACATCATTAAAATTTACGAATAACACGTTTTTATTTTATTTATAGATGGAAAGAATACAATTAATACATAGTGAGTTCAAACAAATTTAAATAATTATACCTTATAAGAGAATGCACGAACAGTCACTGCTAACTGTAACGAGTTCAGATCTGGAAGTAGCCTCTGATGGTCTGATTTCCGACGTCACCACTACAGTTGCTACCTACCTTGAATAGTCATAACTAGCTATAACACTTCATAAATTGAGTGTAGATGTATCTAAGCAGCTGTTGGAACTGGTAACTACTAAATTTGAGAAGAATTTGGGAGATGATTGAGTTAAAAGAAAATGGATGAATGGGGAAAGCAGAGGACTAAAGTTGGTTTGCGGAAAGCTGAAGGTTTCATGTTCTATGCTCACTTTTTTTTCTTTTATTTGTTTCTAAATTCCAGCGGGATCGGTCGACCCCACTAGGCCCATAGTAAGTACGTCATTGGTCGTGTATCTCTTGATTTTAGAAAGAAAAAAAACTAGTTCAGTTGATACCTTGTGTAAACACCTCCAACACTTGTGTGCTTGCTACATGATTGGCCCGAAATTGAATCGGTCTTGGTTTTGGGGCCGTGTTGAACTTGGATTTCTTCTTCTTGATTTCGTATACATGTATCTTCCCCTCTTGTTGCTGCCTTATATTCACTGGCCTGTGCTCGTTGCTTTATTGAGTTGCTCGAGCTTGTGTTTTGTGTATCGTGCCAAAGTCAAATTCCAATTCATATCTGTGTCCATGCCATGTCCGTATATACCCATTTCAGTGTTTAGTAGTTCATGACCACTTTTTTTAATCAATGAAATGTAAGGAATCACCAATGATGAATATTGTTATGTTAAGTAAAGTCGATTGCATTTGAAATGTCAACATGATACTGGTAGTTTTGAATTGTTATACTATACTATGTTATATGATATCTGCACATGAATTTATATGATGTGTCATTTATGAATTACTATCACACTGTAAGTTTCTGATTTGACATAATATGTCAGATAGGAAATCACTATTTTTTGAAATAATACATACCCGATTTTTTTTATTAATTGACATTGATTTGGAATACAGGTTGAAATAATATATACCCAAAAATTGAAACATTAAGGGTTGAAATAATACATACCTATATCACTTGACCATAGGATAAAAAATTATACATAAACATCGTTGGTCAATAAACTTATTTCTGAAATTTTGTATGTATGTTTAATTTAATAAATTAATAGAAAAATTTTAAATTTAAATATATATTGAAATATTTAAACTTTAAATTAGGAATTTAAGTTTAATTGATATAGATTAAATTAAAAGTTTGATGTATGTTTTAAAGATTCAAGTTAAATTTAGTTTAAATATTCTATAATTGAATTTTCATATTTGAACTCAAGGATTTATTTTAGTATTTAATTTAAATAACCTAATATAATATAAACATAATTTCATATAATAATTTAATTTAAAGTTTTAATTTAATATAAAAAATTTACTTAATTTTAAAGATTGATAATTTAATTTAAAAGTTTTAATTTAATTTAATATAAAGATTTATTCTAAAATTTAATATAGTACAATGATTTAATTTAATATTATAATTTAAATAAATTTAATTTAAAGAAAATTTTAGTTCTAAGATTTAATTTGTTTAAATTAAGTGAACGAAAAAGATTTGACTTAAATAGAAGATTTAGATAATATAATATTTTATTTGTTGAATTAATAAGTTTTAAAGTCAAAGAATCTTATTTAAGAAATAACTTGATAATTAATTTTGAATATTGTTTTGAAAAATACAGAATGAAATGGAATGAATTTAGATTTTAGTATTAAACCAAATTGAAGTAATAGTTTAGAATTGTAATTTTAGTTGTAAACTAATTCAATTAGAAATTTATTCCTATTAAATTTAATTTAAATGGGAATTTGAAATTTGAAATGAATGATAAGTTGAATTTTGAAATACAAATATTTGGTTTGAGTTAGATTAATGTATTTACTTTATTTAAATTAGTATTATTTTAAAATAAACTATTACATTTAAAGTAATTTTCTTTTACTATTTATTTTTTATATCTATTATATAATTATACTTTATTCAAACTATTTCCTATACTTAAAATAATTTTGTACATTTTATAAATAATTTTGTAAAATTATTTTATATACATAAGTTAACTATTATATATTTATTTTAAATTTATTTTTTACATTAAATTTAGCATTTTTTAAAATAAATTCTTTTTACAATCCAAGAAATTAAGTCTAAGTTGATTTAAGATGAAGATTTCTATTAATAATGATATTTATGGAATAGAAATCTAAAATTTGAATTCGAATTTGATAATAAATAGTTAATAATATGATATTTGAAATTTGAAACTGAATCCAATACTTAAATCATTTTAAGTAAATGATTATGAATCAATACTTATGTTAATTTATTTATGATGCTGAAATATGATTATAATAAATATAACCATAGTGTGAAATGTGCGTTTGATTGTTGAAGAGAACTAGGCCGGATATTTGCATATTCTTAATAGTAAAACCGATGTCTTATTGATGTGTAGAAAATGTTTAAAGAATCGAATAATGAGAAGTAGCAGTAGTTCGTGTATATATACATGTTGTACATAATGTAGACGCTTGGGCTTGAAAAAAAATAAAAAGTAATAACAGTAAGTGTACTTGGCCCATTAACATAGTTGAAGTACATATTATCTCTTCAGTTGATTGCCGATGTAACTAGAATACCCAGTGCTTTGTTTCGCCCCTTCATTACGACCTAGGGTTTTCCCTTTCTCTTCAAAACATCGGCTTCCAATCAACGATCTTCAAATATTTTCTAAATCTATGAAAATTCTTGGTAGATAACGCCTTAGTTAGGACATCTGTAACATCTCGGATTTTCAGAACCAATTTACAATTTTAATTTTAGATATTTTAATGGATTTTGAATATTTAAAATGATTTATTTTAAATAATAACGATTTAAGTTAGAATGTATAAATTTATTTTAATTAAAAATAGAGTTTGAAATGGCGTGCTAGTTTGAAAAAGCGATTTTAATTATCAAATGAATATACAGAGTTCAATATAAATCAGATTTCAGTAAAATAAGAAATATTTGAATCTTTTAAATTATATCTTTCTAATGAATGTGAAAAACTAAGATTTCATAATATAAATTGAAAGTTATGTCCATTTTAAATTTTGAAATAGTCGCTATGGAATTTATATATTTTTAATATAATATATAGCCCTTAAAAATAGCCATTCTGCAACCGTTTTCGACGAAAACACTTCTGTTGGATCCGGAATGTCAAATTATTACTAGATTCCAAATTTCATAATTTTTGAAACTAATATATGATTGTGGCAAAAGAAAACGTGTTTTGTCAATTTCAGTTGAATTGGATCTACCGGAAAATGGACATTTTTCAAATGGTCTCCAAATTCGATGAAATTAGTTTTGTTAGGACCCTATCATCAAAACATAGCTAGATTTATTTTTCTGTAATTTTTGGAGTCAGTTTGTGGCCTCGGTAAATTAAAATGTACGTTCAAATTCAATATATATTGATTTATATTTTAATTTAAAGAAAAAATAGTCAAAGTAGTCGAATTGGCTTACGAAACATATCCCATTGTGTACAGAATGGGGATATTTGGTTGGGGACGATAGTTGTTGGGTTTGATTTGGAGTTCGAATACAAAAACGGGTATTTTTGGAATTAAATATATAATTATATAAATACCCCTTACCAAAATTAAACCCTAATCACTTTTAGAAATTTCTAGCCGCGGTCTTCTTCTTTTAAGGGCCACGATTTTCCGATTTTCGTTCTCCTTTTTTCTCAAAATCCAATCCTTTAATTCGAGAACTCCTAAAACAAAACATGAAGAGATTCGAGAGGGCTTTAATATTACATGGGGATGATGAAGTATAGTGGTGTAAATCGTTTTCTTTTTGAGCTGGAAGGGCGTACCTTTGGGGCGGGTTTTCGAGGCGGAGCAGGGTGCGAGTTGCACCATGGCGGAGGCGCGGCAGGAGTAAGGTGAGGTGGTTCGCGCGACGGTCTTTGATCGGGCTCAGGAGCAACGAGAGGGGTGCGATTTCAAACCCTAGGGGAACACGATATGGATTTCACGGGTTCGCATGTATACAGATGGAATGCGGTGAAGAAAGAGATAAAGCGGCGTTAATTTTCTTAATCCTGTAATTAGTGGGAATAATTAATTAATTTATTTAGTTAGTTATGTATTTAAATGTTTAAATGAATGTAACTTATTCAAACAACGACCGAATGGAACAAAACGAAATGCGTTGGAATCGTCTTCACGAATACTACACAATGGAACTGACTGGGATAGAAACGGAGTAGCTTTGAATTTCAGGAAAATTTAAATCAAAACAGCACAGAATTCAGAAATGAAGACTGACGGAGTGGATCCCAATGTGAGAACTCCTTCTCACTCAAATTATTTTACAGTTAAATATATACTAGGATGCGGACAGGGCTGAGTAGCCCTCGACACTATTTATTGTACAAACCATGGTTGTTTGTTTGTACTGTACTGTTGTGATGTGAAATGGATTATAAAATATTCATGTGATTGAATAAAATGTTTAATCATTAAAAATATCATTTTTAGTATGTAATAAAACTATATAAAATAGTCATGTGTTGAAACAAATATTCATTTACAATCGGATGATTTGTTTATGTACACCCATTTAACTGACATTGATTGGGACGATAAATTTTACACATTGGCCAACTGTACAAATAAATTTTGTGTTTGTGGATTGAAACCCCACACGGGTATTGGGATGATATTTGACGTACACTAATCCCTATTGTTTAGCTGTATGTCAATCGATGGGTTGACAGACTGTATAAGCATTATTTATTTGTTTTAATGCTTATACAGTGGTAAAATGCACACTGGATGTTGTATGAATTTTTGATGATTGTTTATCATTATCGTTATATACATGCGATGTATGAAATATATATAACTAAAATTATATGTAATTGATTGAGTCTGATTCCAATTCAGAATTAAAGAATATTTTTAAATAATATCCAGTGTATAATCAAAATCAGATATTTTGAAAATATTATCATTTTAATATTATAATGATAAGAAATATTCGATTTTGATTTGAAAATTGAAATGAAGTTGAAACCGTTTTGAAATGAATTTAAAACGAATTTATAAAGAAATATTCAATTTTGATTTGAAAATTGAAATGAAGTTGAAATCGTTTCAAAATGAATTTAAAATGAATTTATAAAGAGATATTCAATTTTGATTTGAAAATTGAAATGAAGTTGAAATAGTTTTGAAATGAATTTAAAATAAATTTATAAAGAAATATTCAATTTTGATTTGAAAATTGAAATGAAGTTGAAATTGTTTTAAAATGAATTTAAAACGAATTTATAAAGAAATATTCAATTTAGATTTGAAAATTGAAATGAAGTTGGGATCATTTTGAAATGAATTTAAAACGAATTTATTAAGAAATATTCAATTTTGATTTGAAAATTGAAATGAAGTAGAAATCGTTTTGAAATGAATTTAAAATGAATTTATAAAGAAATATTCAATTTAGATTAGAAAATTGAAATGAAGTAGAAATGAATTTAAAATGAATTTATTAAGAAATATTCAATTTTGATTTGAAAATTGAAATGAAGTAGAAATCGTTTTAAAATTAATTTATAACGAATTTATTAAGAAATATTCAATTTAGATTTGAAAATCGAAATGAAGTATAAATCGTTTTAAAATGAATTTAAAACGAATTTATTAAGAAATATTCAACTTTGATTTGAAAATTGAAATGAAGTAGAAATCATTCTAAAATGAATTCAAAACGAATTTATTAAGAAGTATTCAATTTTGATTTTAAAATTGAAATGAAATTGAAATCATTTTAAAATGAATTTAAAACGAATTTATAAAGGAATGTTCACTTTTGATTTAAAATCGAAATGGAAGTGGAAATCGTTTTTAAAACTAATTTATAACGAATTCATAAAATATGATTTAAATGGAAATCAACATTATATATATATATATATATATATATATATATAATGGTCTGAATAGAACGCGCCGCGTAGCAACCGTTCGCGAATTTCGACCATTGACTTCAAATTGATGTAATGGGAGATCCGACTGTCGGATTCTCCCAAAACCGGAACCGTTGGGTTCGTATCGAAAAGGGATTTCCAATGAATATAAGAGATTGAAATTTGAATGGCTGGATTTGCAATTCCAAATCAAATTTGGAAAAGGTCGCTATGGATGCAGTTCGGTGGACGTTATTGGAAACCGACTGTACAGGCCTTGGATAAAATTATTAAAAATATTAATAATTTGTGTAAAATCATAAAATATGATTTCGAAAGAGTTGGGATGAAAATTCCATATTTGAAAAGATAAAAATATATTTTTATCAAAATGAACTAGTTAATAACTAGAATGCTAATCCAATGTTTTAAATAAATAAATTGGATTTGTGAATGGTTTTAATCTAACCAGAATTTTCCAATGTATGAATTGGAATGGGTTTGAATAGAAATCATCTTCGGGATATTTCGATATTGGGTTCCGTGACTATACGGATATTGCGGAGGAATTTAGAAGATAGATATATATCGTTATTCCCATACGATATGTGTTGGTTTCAGAATCTGATATTGAATATAAGACGATTTAACTTCTATTTAGAGCCTTGTATTTAATATTAAATTGGATTTTGGGTTTGACATGAATGGTGTCTTCTGCAACATTGTTCTTAAACTCCATGTGAAAAGAATAAATCTTTTAATTAAGATAAATAGAATTTCAGTTATATTTAGTAATTGGAATAAAATGGAATATGAATTGGGTTTATTGTGAACTATGTTTTTAACGATATTCGTTCTTTAACCCGATTAACAGTGAAATGTGATTTGGAAGTTACAAATCTTTTTATTAAGATTTAGTGGGAATTTTCCAAAGTAAAGTTTTTTTTCAATTTAATAAAAATAAAATGGAATGGAATGGAATTCAATTTGGTAATAATCGCGATGAACTTCTGTAAAGGAAGACCGTTACTATATATGGAATTTAAAAGGCTTTATCGTTATTCCATTTATATTACTGATTGGATACGGAAAATTATATCGATTATATATATTGATCTGTTTTCCGCGAAGATTCCATAATTAATGGGATGTGATTTTGGGTTTAACGTGAACTATGTTTTAAATGACATTGGTTCTTTAACACAGTTAAAGACAGGATTTATTTCCTAAATTTGAATAATCATTACATAATTATTTTAGGCGATTAAAACTAAGTGGGACTTTTAATGAATATTTAATTAGATTGAAATGTGAATGTGATAATTTAAATTATCAAATTTGTGAAATGATTGAGAATGAAGTATCACCAATTTTGCTCCAAGCGATAGTTAAATCTTTAAATATATTTGAACAAGAAATGGTAATTAATTTTACCGATAACACCGTGGTGTTAGATATGGAATGCTACCCGTTTTGCTCTATGGGATGAATAGTTTGGGATTGGGAAATAAAATAAATGATTACTTCGGTGTAGTTCGCTAATCCCAACTAGTTTGGAAAACCTTAATTTGGTTTAAATTGTGAAAAGAATATTTGAATAAAAGAATATTCTAGATTGGAATGAGGAGTATGTTGTGTTCTTATAGCACTTGTTTATAAGATACGCGAATTATTCGGAAAGAATGGGTTTATCCCATTATGAATGATTGATACGACGATAAGTCAACAATGAAGACGGTGGTTGAAGACTAGAGATCTTTACATCGTTTGGATGATTACTAATGTCTTAATTGGGAGGCATCCCAAGACAAGGTAATAAGTGATGATCGTCCAGATATACTTGGAGATCGACCGGATATGCGAGGACCTCTCTCCTGTATTGGACATATGGGATGAGGAATAAGGTGCCTCCGATTTCATTTAGACCCAAAACAGACTTGCAAATGGATAGTATGTCTGACATTGTATTCCTTTATGCTGTATTTGTTGGTCTCTGCAAAATATATATATGTTTGATGGCGGAGAATTTATTCTCTTACTTAACACCCTTCTCTGAGACGTATGAGTTTAGAGGTTATATATCGGCAAAAATCAGTGGTACGGTATAGAGTGATAGGGTGGCATACTGAGTGGTATGTGATCAAGGCTTTTGTTGAAAAGCAGAGCCTTGTGGTTAATGATCAAAACATAGCTTTAAATAGCATAGCTTTGTGTATAGCGTTAATTCGCGAGCCTCACACCCCTGTATGAACCAGAAACAGGAGAGGACCTCAGGGAGGACATGCGTTTCTTTCTTGCTAGGAGTGGTGTCATGGTATGGAGCCCAGACATTTTACTCATGTGGATGTTGCATATTATTTGATGGATAGCGAGGTACCTCAGATATATCGCTCCCTACGGGGTCGAAGGATGACATGGTTGACATACTGACCAGATTTATGCCCCATAGGGTGGGGAAACATATTGTTTAGGAATTATAATCCACTAACATAAGTGTGGACCAGCCCTGACTCTCCAAGGGTTTGACTGAGCACGAGTCCTGGGGCACGGGCTAGAGCATCTCGAATTCGGTAAGGATGAACCCTTGCCTTGGTTCATGATGAAAATCCAACTTCTAATACGACATCGTGCGCTTTTAATTGTAGAACTAGTATGGTGATATGATATATGGTACTCACGCCGTCTATGATTGATACAATTATATTTGAAGTTGTTTTTAACACTATGCACTTATAATAGTATCAAATGATTTGTTTTAAAACGTACCAAGCATTCTTTGGCTATTATAAGGTAAAACTCTATCATCCGGCTTGCGTTGCATTGTGTGATGGGACATGAGTCTTATAATAGCTTCATTTTCTTTAATTAGCATTGCGCTGTTTGTTTTATGCACTGGTATTCTTGGGAGAAAACCCGTTCCATATTATACGGCGTGGTCCCTTGATTTACCTGATTTTAAAGTAAAGTTTTAAATAACTATTTTAGTTCTCACACCAGTCACATGACTGGCCTAGAGTTTATTGTTTTAACCTAAACTATGGATTCCCCTATTTTCCACACGGACAGCTAGTAGTTTTGGTTTTTGTAGATATTTATTTTCCTAGGATCTCGGATTTACAGCTGGAATTATATTCGGAAAGCTCTGTATCCGTGTATTTCTTTCAGTTCTGTTATGTATTATTTTTCCACTGCTATATAACGTATTTTAATGTCTGATATTTTTCTGATGTGTAATATTTATTCATATTCTGTTATATTCTTGTACTCTGATGTAATTGTTGTAATAGCAATGAAATGTCCTTTTGTTTGTGTGCTGGTTGTTGTGTTCTCAACTCAATCCGGGCATTCCCAAAGGGCAAGTTTGGGTCGTTTCTACATCCACTTGTTGAAAATGAGTTGGAACATGTTTCATATATAATTTCCGTTTTCTATCTTCTCATGCACAAAATACAGATCTATGTCTATGTTCTTTGTGCATGAGTACTGTGTAGGGTTAGTAGACAAGAAGATGGTGCTCGTATTGTCGCACCAGATTATTGGCTTTCTATCGATGGTAATTCCGATCTCTCTGAGTAAATAACCAATCCACATCAAATCTGTTGTAGTGCCCGCGAAAGCTCTATATTTTGCTTTTGTACTGGAGCAGGGAACTGTGGCTTGCTTTTTGCAGCACCAGAAACTTGGGATGGATCCCAAGTAAATGCAATAACCGATCGTGGATCTTCGATCATCATGGTCGGAGGCCCATTCCGCATCGCTGTAAGCATGTATATTTAAATTCTTACTTGCATTCAGTGATAGACCATATTCCAATGTACCTTGTAGATATCTTAGAATGTGTTTTACCGCTTTCCAATGGTTAGATAATAGATTCTACATAAACTGGCACACCTCATTTACAATGTAACTTAGATTTGGTCGAGTAATAGTCATGTATTAAAATGCACCCACTATACTCTTGTATAGTCTGGCATTCTCTATTTATTCACCTTTGAACTTAGATAACTGTAGATTACTCATCATAGGGGTTGGTAAAGATTTTGCCTTGTCCATGTTGGCATGAGTGAGAATCTCTATATGTACTTCTTTTGAGATAAGAACATTTCTGTGCTGGATTTTTGTTGGACCTGTACTCCTAAAAAGTAATTCACTAACCCCATGTCCTTGATTGAAAAAAAATCTATCTAGGAATTTTATTACACAGTTAATTTCACTATCATTATTTCTTATGATCAGAATATTATCCACTGAGATAGGTATGAATACTGTTATATCTTCTTTAATCTTCACATATAAGGAACAATCTGATTTAGTTATTGAGGACCCTAAATTTATGAAAGTAACTTTGAGTTTTTCATACCAAACTCTTGATGTCTGTTTTAATCCATATATAGCTTTATGCAATTTGCATACATGACCTTTATTCTCTTCATTGTTGTATCCCTTTGGTTGTTGTTAGAGTTTATGCCCTAGAGGCAATCCATTTGATGTGATTAATAACATTGTTGATGTTATATTTTATTTGGAATAAAGTATTTTGTTATGTTATATTTACTGCATAATATAAGTATTAACTTAACAGAAGCCCTTAGAATAATAATACGAAATTATATAGTTCAAGTATGTGACTTGAACATGAAATTATATAATATATTAAGTATTATAATTCTTAAATGTCCTAGTCAAGTTTTATTGTTATATAGGGCAACAATAAAACATTGAGAATAGTATGTTGACTGACTGATGATCACATCTCATTGATCATTAATATACATGATATTAATGTCAAGACATAAATACGTATTGGAGAAGAGCGTATTGGGCTGACCCACCATGAGAAAACTACATGGAATATAATTAAACGTATCATAAGTTATTCTTATGGTGACAGTGATGTAATGGTCCTCAGATCTAAAATCATTATAATTGTATTCGAAGATATTTGTGTTTTGATATCATGTAAAGTTGCTTTTAACCGAGTACATGATAATGATGATTATTGGATACATCTCAAATCGAATGAAAATTATGAATGATCTAGATGGAATTTAACCTTACAATATGTTTGTAGTGATATCCATGGGCCTTTTAATTGAGTGAGACTATGGAATGCATGGTCGTGCTCAAATATTAATTTGTTTTATATAGTCTATTCATCGATCAAGATAAAAAGGATTAAATTATCAAGAGAGTGATACAATCCATGTCTCAAGTTTGATTCTGGATAACTGGTTAAAAGGATTATATTACATTGATACGCTGGTCTCAAAAAGGTTGTATCAAATTGTCAATATTATTATAACTTAGGTAGCAACAACGTACTGCTAGATGCCAATCACTGTTTATGATTTAAAATATGATTTAAAATCATTGTCAACGTTGTAGTAACCTATAGGGTCACACAATATAACGTTATAAAGGAAAAATTATTTTGGACAAATAAAATAACAATATGTTGATATTTTATTTGAGGTTGGAATGAGTATTCGGTTTGGTTCCTATTTTGTAGTTGACGTTTGTTTTAAAAGGAATATATATTTCTTTTAAAATACACGGCAATAACCTAATTTTATTTGACCCGATCAGATAAGATCATAACCTAGCCGAACACCCCTTTTCTCAAAAAAAACTAAAATAATGGCGATTAACATCGTCCATTTTTCCTCTTCTTTGATTCGATCGGAGAGAGATAACGTTTGAGTGGACACCAATAGAGGCCCAGTGTCTGTTGAGCTCTCGATCGATCCAGCATGTTCGAACATCCTTCCAGACTGAAGAAATTAGGGTTTTTAACTATTTCGTAAAACCCTAGAAAGGTATGATTCTTCGATTTACCATTTTTGCATAGATCCTTGAGTTTTGAAGTGTTAAAATTGTTAATAATTGGTTGCGATTAGATCGATCTAACCTAACAGTGATATTAGCGCTAGGGTATGTAAATTTGGTACTTTGAAGATTTGTTTGGTCATTGCAATGTACGATCTATGTTATGAACACAATAAGAAGTAAGAAACAGATATAAAAACCCGAATACAACATGAAATTATTTCATTACAAACAAAATTTGTTTTCTTATGTAATCTGAAGGGACTATGATTTAATATGTGATATTAACTAAGTTGTATTGCCATTTCTTACTTATTAAAATCTGGAAACACGTTGGTTAATATGATTGCCTATGTACATTTTATATACTAATATACATATATGGTTTTGCATCTGGTATGAAATCTGTTAGACATAAATTACGAGTATTGAAAGTCAATCAGTATGAATTGGTGTTTTAATCAATTAAAAACCAAACTGAACATATGTATATTAGGTCATAATAATCCTGACTGGGTATTTAAGGATCCATGACTGTATTTAATCAAGTTAAATAAACTATGCGTAATGACTGGATTTATACTTGTCAGCATAAATGTTGTATACTTATCAAAAGTGTATTTAATTTACTCTTAACTGTTAAGTTTATAGTTTGGTGAACAATCATTGGATGAATGATCATCAAAGTTTTCGTGATGATAGGTTTGTTGTGTATAACATTGTTTATTATCTGTATAAAATGTTTATGATATTGATCAATGAACACTATTAATTTCATAATGAAAAATAATTGATTAAATGGAGTGCAAATGTTTTTGACTCAGTTATACATGTATTTTACTTTCGTTAAAGACCTATTTTAATAGTTTGACCTTTTAGGTTTTGGTTTTAATAATATTTGATTTGGTGAAATTAATTATTATTAAGACTTATTTTCTGTTTAATATATATAATTAGAAAGCTTGACTTTATTTTGATTTCAGGAAATGATATTGTCATATTTGTTCAAGATTTTGTGCTTGAAATTCATACATAAGTCCAATT
Organism: Allium sativum; assembly: GCA_030737875.1. NCBI lineage: Eukaryota > Viridiplantae > Streptophyta > Magnoliopsida > Asparagales > Amaryllidaceae > Allium > Allium sativum. The sequence goes on from CM060914.1 coordinate 108,667,732, forward strand.
TTTTTACATTATATAAATGATGTACAGACTAGTTTAAAAATCATAACCACTGTATTATGATTTCTTAACTTTATAAAATACATAAATGATGTGTTTTATGTAAGTACATATAGCATATATGCATTGACGTAATGTTATTGACCTATAATATAAACTAAATTTGGACTTAAATATTCTGATTTTGTATATTTATTATGATAACTACATATATAATAGGTTGTTTCCAAATTATAGGAAATATGATTTCCTGCTTATATTCTAGTTTTATACTACAAGTGTAAATGATTATATCAAGATACTTAAATGATTTCAAAACTCTTTTAATATGTTGCTGCAAGAATATGTACAAGTACATATATATATATATATATATATATGTATATATAAATTCTTATATATATATATTATATGTACAACAAACAAAATTGACTGTATGTTCGACATATATTTATGACTTGATCTGTCATAAGGTATCAATTACATATATTTGACATCTGAATGTTGCAAATATGTTTTGCAGTTCAACAAATCAAGTAATTCATAATCTTGATTTTATATATATATATATATATATATATATATATATATATATATATATATATTGATATGTGGATAATTGCAAATATTATATCACTGAAGTTATGTAAATAACAACGACAGTATATATATATATATATGTGTGTGTGTGTGTGTGTGTGTGTGTGTGTGTGTGTGTGTGTGTGTATGTGTGTGTTTGTGTGTGTGTGTGATATATAAATATATATATCATGATATAACCATAATGGACTCATGATTTTAAAGCCACAACAGACATGATATGATGGTAATTATAAACTGTATTTATATTACAGTATAAATGCATTACATGGACATTCCAGATTTAAACAAAGTTACCAATAAAAAAATTAGATTTGCATTGTTACATATATGTATGATATATACATTCATCTGTTATAAGGATATGTGTTTAGACATCTAAATCATATAATTCACCTTTAAGGCTCATATAAATTGTCCAAACTGTAATAACCATATGATTTTAGCATCTTTCTTGACATCATAGGTGGACAGTTTTGATGAAGAGTTGAAGAGAAGGATACAATTGTTTATTCATGAATCACAAATTTATATATAATTACAAATACATGCAGTCAATTCTTATCATGATATTTATTACATTTCATCATATTTATTATAACTACAACAATTATGGAATAAATTATATTATGGCATACCACATATGCAGAGATTGACATAGATTATGTCAATCCTTATCACGCCCCCTCAAAACGGACAGCCAAGACGAAAGACCAATTTTGATAACCAATGTTGTGAAGGAGGTACGTGATAGTGGCTTAGTGAGGGCATCCGCAAGCTGGTCATTATTTGAGATGTAAGAGACCCTCAAATTTTCACTTTGCACATTTGCTCTGACAAAATGGTAATCCAATCCCAGATGCTTCATTTTAGAATGAAAAACCGGATTAGCACTCACATATGTAGCTCCGACATTATCACAATAGATGACTGGCGCGAGAGTGAGGTTATGACCAAGCTCCTTGAATAAATTTCCTACCTAAAAGAATTTCAGTAGTAGCATTTGCCACTCCCCTGTACTCGGCCTCGGTAGATGATCTAGCTCTTGTACGCTGCTTCTTTGACGTCCAGGAGATAGGATTCTTGCTCAAATAGACTATATATGTTGTTGTAGAAATGTAATCGTCTTTGTCATGAGCCCAATCCGCATCAAAATAAGCATGGAGAGTGAGTGGTGAATCTTTGTGTATAATTAAACCCATATTAGGTGTACCACTTAGATACCGAAGAAGACGATGTAGAGATTGCATGTGTTCCTCAGTTGGACGCTTCATGTATTGAGCTAACTTGTTCAATGCGAATGCCACATCAAGCCTTATAAGACAAATATTGTAAACTTCCTATCAAAGTACGATACTCAGTAGGATCGTTGAGAAGATTTCCATGTATAGTTAATGGAGGATGAGTTGCTAATGATGTTGCAGCTGGTTCTGCATTGTCCATATTAGCTTTGCACAAAATATCAAAAAATATACCTCTTTTGACTCAAGAAAATACCTTTTGGATGAGGCATTACTTCCACTCCCAGGAAGTAAGACAATTCTCCAGGGTCTTTGAGTGAGAAACGTGTTGCTAATTTTTTTATATAAGCTTCCAGTGCATGAGTTGCATTACTTGTAACAGTAATATCATCCACATAAGCCAACAAATAAATGATGTCACCATTTTTGTGCAATGTGAACAAGGATGAATCAGAGACCGTGTTCTTGAAGCCCAACTCAATTAATTATTGTCGCAGTTCTTTATATTTTGGAGCTTGTTTTAACCCATACAGTGCCTTATTTAATTTTCATACATGTGTTGGATGTATAGGATCTATGTAGCCAGGAGGTTGTATGGTGTATACATCTTCAGTGAGTGTGCCCTATAGAAAAGTATTGTTTACGTCAAGTTGGCATAATGACCAACCTTGACTAACAGCAAGTGAGAGCACAAGCCGAACCGTGGCGGGTTTAACTACGGGGCTAAAAGTCTCACCATAGTCAATGCCAGCTCTCTGATTAAAACCTCTTGCAACATAGCGATCCTTGTACTGAATAATGTTACCATCCTTATTCTTTTAAATTTGAAAAATCCATTTGCATCCCACTACATTTTGTGGCATAGATGAAGGTACAAGATCCCAATTCTATTTTTCATCAATGCATTAATCTCTTCATTTATAGCTTTGCGCCAAACGGGGCTTTGTAATGCTTCGGTGATATCTTTTGGTATCTCCATTTCATAGACCTCCGCATTTAAATTTAGTTTACTGATTGGTTTCCTAATGCCATGTTAAAGTCTTGTGGTCATTTGAGGAGAATGTACAGGATTGTTAGGTGTTGAATTTGTAGATGTGGATATATCGAGGTTTGACTGAGATGAAGTAGAGGAAAGCTCAGTAGTGATATTAGGAGGTTGAGATGAGTTTGTTGCGGACATAGGAGATGAAAAGGGTGAAGTGGGGAATGAGGTAGGAGTTGTGTTGGAAGGTGAGTTAGTTTGCAATGAATGAGAGGAGGAAGAATGAGTGTTTGATAATATAGATAATGTGAGAGTTGCCCATTGTTCCACTAGGTCGGACAAGGAGGCAGCTGAATTTTTAAGTTTAAAAAAAGGAAAAATGTTCTCTTTAAACTGAACATGACGAGAAACATAAACACAAATAGTGTTTAATTCGAGACAATAATATGCACTTTGAGTAGGTGAATAACCAACAAAAATGCATGGTTGAGATTTGAGTTCAAGTTTGTCAGAATTGTAGGGTTTAAGCCATGGGTAGCAATGATATCAAAAACTTTGAAGCATGTAATAATTAGGATGATGGCCGAATAATTTAATGTACGGTGACACATTGTTTAGAGTTGGCGTGGGAAGTCGATTAATCAAGTAAACAACTGTTGAGAAAGCATTTGTCCAATCTTCAAAGGGCATTTTAGCATGAGTTAAGAGAGATAGAAATGTCTCAATAATGTGTCGATGTCGTCGCTCTGAATAGCCATTGTGTTGAGGGGTGTGGGGTGCAGTTTTGAGATGCGAAATTCCATCGATGGACATGTAGTTATGTAGGCTTTCATACTCACCACCGTTGTCCGAGTAGAGTGAGAGGCAATTGAAAGTATTTTTCAATTAGAGCTTTGTAGTGAATGAATATATTTTTTGTATCTGATTTTCGGTTCAAATTATACAACCAAATGTATTTATAAAAATGATCAACGAAAATAAGATAATATTTAAAGTCATCATGAGAGTAAATCGGTGATGTCCAAAGATCAGCATAAACATACTCATGTGGGGAAGTAGACATAATAGAGGAAGTAGAAAATGGAAGTTTATGACTTTTATTGCAAGCAATCACAATCTAAAATAGAGATACTAGGAACATGAAGTTTATTTTTAGAAACAATTTTCCTAAAAACATTATGAGACAGATGCCCTAAACGATGATGCCAATCAAGTGAACTAAGTTGTACTTGAGTAGACTGTAGGGGTTGTGGATTTGAGCTAGTAAGTGCCTGTTGCAACCAGCCCCTGGAATAGAGATTCACGCGTTTTGAGATCCTTCATATAAAAAGAGGTGGAAGAAAAGACAACTGAGATATTGTTATCATGACAAAGTTGAGAAACTGAAATTATATTGTTGGACATGGCAGGAACAACTAAGACATTATTTAGTTTGAGTGATGATAAAGAACAAGAACCGACGTGAGTGATTTTAAGGCCTTTGCCACCACCGATGATCAACTCTTCGGATCCATCATAAGGAGCAAGAAGGGATAGATTGTTCAAATTTGTCATGACGTGGTGGGAAGCACCACTATCGAGAAGCCATGTTAAAGAGGATGAAGAGGCAGAGGGATTTACAATGTTTGCTTGAGGTTTTGGTGTGAATGGGTTTGACGAAGGTTGAGAATTTGAAGAAGGAGGAATGACATTAGGAAACTTTTTCTTAAATAAAGGGCAATGAGCAATCACATGTCCCTGTTCTCGGCACCATTGACATTTGCCTCGAAAAGTGTAGGGCTTTGTGGGATTACTGTCATTAAGAATCTGATAGGATGAAGTTTGGTTAATGAGAGACATTGAAGAAGAGGAAGTTGAACTGTTTTGGATCAAGGCTCTGATACCATGATGAAGAGTTGAAGAGAAGGATACAATTGTTTATTCACGAATCACAAATATATATAATTACAAATACATGCAGCCAATCCTTATCATGATATTTATTACATTTCATCATATTTATTATAACTGCAACAATTATGGAATAAATTATATTATGGCATACCATATATGCAGAGATTGACATAGATTATGTCATCCTTACAAAGTTTAACTAACCAGCCTTAAATGTTAATTTAATATTCATGATAGGAAATTGGATGATATATATGTGTACATTGGATAATTTACTGTTAGTTGTTGCTTTCATTTAGACTCATGTCATATATGTATATATGTGTATGTTTTGGAACATTAAATGATATATTTTCTATTTACCAGTCATGATATTCTTGAGTACATACATCTTGTATGTGTGACAGTTTGATGAGCCTGTAATGCAAATGTGATTTGCAATTATGTCTCCTCAATTTAAATATAAGTTTGATACAAAATTGCTAAAATTCAAGTTAACTTGAACTATGTATATAGTTGTATACAGACTATTATAAACAATTGTCTATTTTTTATGCCCTTTTTACATAAATTTATATATGATATAAGGATTGCTTTACACAGTTGCAATAGAATTTTACTGGTTTGAAATACATAACAAAATAAATAATTTGTTTAGATTTAATGGCATTAACTAACATACTGTGAATATGTTAGCCAAACAACAAGTTTGACTTGTTATGTGCTATTAAATTTTGTGTGTGTGTACATATATATATATATATGTGTGTGTGTGTGTGTGTGTGTGTGTGTGTGTGTGTGTGTGTGTATGTATATATGTATGTATATGCACCAGTAGTTAGATATTGTAATAAGTTTTAAAATTGGTTTATATATATTATAACATGTCATTTGACACCATTGCATTAATAAGACTCTTAAAATTAAATGTATGTATATATGTACAAGCGAACAATATTGATTAGTATTGCTTATATATAAACACATATATATGATATATATATATATATATATATATTTGTGTGTGTGTATACTGATACATTGTTGAGATTAAATAGTGTTATATGTATATATATGATATATATAGGTGTATTGCACTGTTTATATTCAAATAAGAGTTTTAGTATGATATGGACCATATGCAGGGTTACTTACTTTTATGCGGGTTGAAATTTTTTCAACTGATGATGATCCAGAAGAATGCAGCATGGTTCATTGAGAAGGTACCAATGCTCGCACTTAGATGGATAGGTTGGTGCAGATTCCATGGCAACTCCAAAATCAAATGAGATTTAGATAGTTTGCAGTGATTTCAGTCAACAGTACTATGTATATAGATACATAATATTGTACCAAAATTTCAACTTACTGTATAGTTTTTACATATATATGTTTTAATATGGGCATTGTATGTCGATAGAGATATTGTTTATTAGGATTAAATGACAGTATAGCTGAAACAAACATTATGTATTCGTATTTGAGATAGGGTCTGACCCTTCATAGTTCCAAAATATGTTCTGTGTGTATTGCATCAATCTGTAATTTTATAACTCAATGCTTGTATAATTATTGCCTACGAAATGTACATGCAGGGTTACTTACTTTTATTGTCTGCTTGAATTATGCGAAATGTACAGATACCTACGTCTGTTTATGGACTGAATTCTTAACCAAGTTCGTGGCAGCCTCATTGTCCTCCACACACAAATCTATTCTTTCTCCTTCCTCCAAACTTTTTTCTGAAAATAATATATATGTAGAGATACCGAGGTGCTGCCCAAACATAAATCAGCAAGGATAACTCTGGCTACTCTACAACAACATAATATAAAAGTGGAGTTTCTTCTACAATGGCATATACATACAAAAGAAATATTTTTTCTCCTCCAACGCAATCTGTGCGTTTCATGTTATTTTTAAATCTGTTATTTTAAAAGGTTTTAGACAATATAATTGTTCGATCTAAAATGAACAGTATGTATAAGTTATTTCTTATATGATGTTCTCTACTGTTAAATCACCTATTTTAGATTACTGTTATCATATGTTCATGTATACTTCTATCTTCCTTGTCCATATTCTTTCTTTTATTTATTTACAATCTTTTATATGACTTTTTATTTAGTTTGAGATCTATTTTCTTCCTTTTTCCTTTATATTTACGCTGAACCTAGGCTATTAAAAGCCTAAGCGATTACCATTGAACTGCGTATAAATGACATAAATTGGAATAACTGATTAATGACATTGAAATGGAGAAAATCGGGCATATTAAAAATTGGAAACCTTTGACTGTAAATTTGAGTTAATTACATTAAAGGAAGAATTTGCGACATGTTAATATGATAGATTAGACTTAATTCAAGATTAAGTATAACATGTAAGAAGGTATGAGTAACAGATGTAAAATTAAGTAAAATGAATTGCTTTAGTCTAAATATACATCTAGGTAGGTGCTTGTTTGGGGAAGGGGTTGTACATAAATAACATTTAGGATAAATGCCATTTACAACCAGGCTTATTAATTAGCTTAAACCTGCTAAGTTAAACCTGTTAATTAATATGCAAAGAGGTCTCGGGTTTAGTTGTTTGTACCAGGTTTTGGGACTCTTATATCTTAGTTACTAGGGACACAAGCCTAAGGGGTGGCTTGTGTCAAGTTGTGTGGAACCCATATCAGTTGGCATCCATGTTGGTATCATAGGAGGGGCCTCACATTAGGTAGGGGCCAGAGCATGCTTTACTGATCTGGATTGTAGGAGGTTCAAGATTAAAGGTTGGTACGGGCGCGTTTTGGCGGAATCATGAGCGTGCATGGATCCGATTATGGGAAACGAAGACGTTGTAGCACCTATGAATAGGTGTGATAACCCCAAACTCCCATAGTACGAAAGCAAGGATAATCATTGGAATATAACACATAAACAATAATAGCAGAATAGAAATATAGAATTACAGCAGATAATGTACATCAAATTACACTGAAAATAATATATCATCAGAGTTACATAGCATAATAGGATCATACTTAGTACATAATATAGTTTCAGCTTAATATAAAATGTCTACAGCGGAATCAAACATAATATACCAAATGAAGTCTGAACAGCATAACAGAAAAGATAGGATCCATCTTCAGCTCCATAGCTATCCAGAATGAGTTTGCTAAAACCTAAGTACAAGGATGTTCGTATGGAAAGAGGGCACCCGAGTTTGCAAAGTGAAACAAACCATGAGTCAGTCATGGGACAGGTATGAGAAATCTACTTAACCTATTTAATAATAAGGCTAATCACAGGACCACACCGCTAATGTGGAACGGGTTTACTCCATTGGATTTCCAGTGCATAAATAAAGTAAATCGTTAAAACAACGCAATGCTTTTTAGAAAATTGAAACCATTATAAGACTCAAGTCCCATCACACAATGCAACGGAAACCGGAGGATAGAGTTTTACCTTATAATGTTCAAAAATGCTTGATACAATAGAACGGATTTGATATTATTATTAGTGTATATATGTTTCAAAAACATTTCAATCATAATATATCAATCATGGATGGCATAGCTACCATATACTATGTCGCCATATTAGTTTTACAAATAAAACCACATGGTGCCGTATTGGAAGTTGGATTTCCATCATGAACCAAGGCAAGGGATCGTCCTTACCGAATTCGAGACAAACTAGCCTACCATGTCTCAGGATCAGTGCAACTGCACCTTGGATCTTCAAGGCCGGTCCACAAATACCTTAGTGGATTAATAATGCCTGAACAATACGTTTCACTGCCCTACGGAGCGTAAATACAGAGCCACAAAGGACTCAAATACAAGGCACCTCCTTCCATCACCCAAATAAGTAAAAATGTCTGGGCTCCACACCATGACACCACTTCTAGCTTGAAAGAAACGTATGTCCTCCCTGCAGTCCTCTCCTGTTTCTGGTTCATACCTGGGTGTGAGGCTCGCGAAGTACCGCTATACACAAAGCTATGCTAATTAAAGCTGCGCTTTAATCACCCACCACAAGGCTCTGCTTTTCAACAATAAGCCTTGATCATCTGCATCTTGGCATGCCACACTGACAATTCACGCCATGCGACTGATGTCTACCAATATATAACCTCTGAGCTCGTACGTCTCAGAGAAGGGCGTTAAGCAAGAGAATAAATTCTCTGCCACCAAGCAGATATATATTTAATAAAAATCGATCAACACAGAATAAAATCCAATGTCAGACATACATTTATTTACAAGTCTGTTCTGGGTCTGAACGAAACCGGAGACACCTTATTCCGTGTTCCATATGTCCAATACGGAAGAGTGGCTCTCGCATATTCGGACAATCAACAAGTACGTCCGAACAACTACCGCTGTAATCCTATCCTGGGAGCTAACCAATCCAGGGCATCGGTAGTCATCCATTCGATGTGAAGATTGTCGGTCATCAACCACCGTCTTCAATATCTTCGACTTTTAATCGTCGTATAATTATTTGAAATGAGATTTAACTTGGCCTTTTCAAATAATTCGCGAATATATATGATTCAAACAATTCTTTTCATTTCATATCGTTTACAATATTTTATAACGATTTATCGCTTATATAACGATTCATCGCTATTTTTATTTACATAAAAATAGCCATTTTTAATTAAACGACGCTTCAGGTCATTACACGGCCCTGGCGCTGTTTTCATCAAAATTTGATTTACACATTTCTAAAAAATCTAACCATTGGATCTTAGCAAATTTTATATCGTTGGATAGATCTTTCCAAAGCAAATCCAATGGTTCCAGTTTTGGGAAAATGTGACGGTCGGATCTTTTGGTATAATCGTTTAAAGTTACGATTTCAAATCGCGATCAACCGCGCGTGATTCGTTTTATTTTCATTTATATATATATATATATATATATATATATATATATATAAAATTCGTTCGACGATCTTAAATCATTATTCTTCATATACATGTTAAAATAGAATATTTTTAATGAATCCTACTTACAGTAAAAATGTGATTTTTAATGTAAAAACATTCTTATCAAAACGAATCTTTTTAATGAACCATTCTTTACATGTAATTTTAATTGTTACGACATATTTCAAATAATGAATCCTTTTCAATGTTTCATTTACATTAAAAATGTAAACTTTAATGTTACAACATTTTTGTAAATCTTGTATCTCTCTAATGGTTCAACTGTACATTAAAAATGTAAATTTAATGTAAAAAACTTTTTTAACAGGCTATGAATATTTTTAATGAATCATTATTACATAAAAATGTAATCTTTTATGTTACATCATTTTTAAAAACTATGAACATTCTTAATGAATCATCATTACATAAAAATGTAATCTTTTATGTTACATCATTTTTAACACTTTTGAATCTTTTTAATGATTCACTATTTCATTAAAAATGAAATCTTTTTAATCTTTCTATATCACATAAAAATGTAATCTTTCTATATTGCATAAAAATGTAATCTTTTTATATTACATAAAAATGTAATCTTTTAATGTTGAACTATTCTTATCAAACAAGAATCTTTAAAAACATTTTTATTAAATGATGAGTCTTTTTCTAATGATTTCATTTACATAAAAATGTAAATTTCAATGTAAAAACATTTTTCATTTCAACTAATGATCATTTCCATATATTATGTATATACAATAAAAATGAGATTTTTATCGTTAAAATATTTTATATTCAAATAATGTTCATTTTCATATATACAATAAAAAACAAGATTTTTATTGTTAAAATAATCTATTCAAATAATGCTTATTTTCATATATACAATAAAAAATGAGATTTTTATTGTTTACTTTTTTATTTAAATAATGAATCATTTTTTCTTGTTTTCTTATTTACACTAAAAATGTAACTTTTTATTGTTAAACAATTTAATTCAACAAATGAATCATTTTTCACTTACAATAAAAATGTGAATTTATTATTGAACAATTTTTTTCCAAATAATGATCATTTTTAATTTAATATATGCAATTAAAATCTAATCTTTATTGTTCAACCAATTTTATATCATAACATGAATATTTTACAACACATAAATATTTCAGAAAATGTCGTAGCATAACGACAGGGTAATTAAAACCGGCACTGTCTCTAGTACGGCTCCTATGCTAACATAGGCCTCACGGCGATTCAAGGGTCATATTTTTCTAATACAATTTTTTTTCACTATACAATGAATTTTCCTACAAACACAATCGATTTCATTTCAAACACAATCAATCACCAAAAATCAACCAATTTCACAATACAATCAAGTCATCCATGGTCTGTGGACGACGGTGTCGGGAGTTACTAAACTCCATCTGCAACCTAATCTAATTTTATTCAATTATTTTTGAATTCAGAAATCTCACTTTGCTTTTTATTTCTTCTAAAATTGTACAAAGCTCCAAAATAAATTCTGGTCTTTTCTGAAATGCAGATCTCGAATTTACGGTCCCAATGCTTCCTGTTTCATTGAATTTCGATTTCGTATGAGAAAGATGTGAATTTTTAAAGACTAATGACAATTTTATAATTAATTAACTAAGTAATTAATTTATTAAAATCAACCTTCTTCTTCAATTGTTAGGCCGACGTGTTTTCAACTAGTGTTCGAAACTAGAGTTGCCAATCGCTCAAGATTCGAGGAACGGGGTGTTGACCGGATGGTGCCACGCCCTGGAGCTTCGAGAGGCACACCCAGGGGTACCCACTTCGCCGAGTTCGATTGAGGTTTGGAGGGCCAAAACGATGGCGAGCGGCAGACTTTGGGGTTGGCGTTTCTCGCAAATGGAAACTCCAGGGAAGATCTCACCATATGATTTGATAGAGGAGGAGTTGCTCTACGATTTTTGCGTTTGATCCTAGGGTTAATTTGATATGGGTTGGGAGGAATAAGGGTTTTAATTTCTCAGGACCATGGCCATTCAACCATGAGATGGCGGAGCTTGTTTCAGTTAGGAGGATTTGGGTTTTTGATTCCTAAGGCTATTTATATTAATTAATATTTTATTATTTTAATTCTTTTTAAAGTCAAAACCTTCACGGAGCCTTGTAACAACCCGGGAAATCTGAACCAATTTAAAATTTTTATTTTGGCAATTTTAATGAATTTTGAATATTTAAAATGATTTATTTTAAATAATAACGACAAGAAATTTATTTTGAATAGAATAGAACGTATATATTTATTTGAATCGACGTTAGAATATAAATATTTATTTTTAATTATAAAAGGAATTGAAAATGGCGCAGTAGTTTCAAAATTCAATTTCAAATTTCAAACGAATGTACAGGATTCAAAATAAACCGGATTTTAATGAAACCAAAAATATTAGAGTCTATTTGAAAATATCTTTCCAACGAATCTGAAAAATTGAAATTTCATAGCGGGAATAAAATGTTATGCCCAGTTGAAAATTCATAATAGTCGCTATGAAATATAGCCCTTAAAAATAGCCATTTTGCAAACAACCTCCGTTTTCGACGAAATCACTTTTGTTGGATCCGGGATGTCAAGTTATTGCTATATTCCAAAATTCATAATTTTTGGGGTTAATATGTGAGCGTGGCGAAGGAAAACGTGTTTTGACAGTTTCAGTCAATTTGGATCGACCAGAAAATGACCATTTTTCAAATGGTCTCCAAATTAACAAAATTAGTTTTGTTAGGACCATATCGTCAATACGAGTCTAGAAATAATTTTTCTAGAATTTTCAGAGTCAGTATGTAACCCCAGAAAATTGAAATGTACGTTTGAAATAAAAATATAATGATTTATATTTTAAATTTAACGGGAACTGATCGTAACGTTCGAATTGGCTTGTGAAACATATCTCATTGTGTTCGGAATGGGGGTATTACACTATGGGCGACAGTTGGTGGGTTCGAATTTAAATTCCAAAATAAAAAGTTACTCTTTTGGAGAATTAAATAATAATTAAATTATAATATATAACCCTAGAAAATGGTCAAAGCCTTCATTTCATTTATTCGTGGTCAACCCTGAGAAAATCAAGCCCCCTAAATTCATGAAACCCATCATTACCCTTCCTTGTCGATCTGGAGCGCTGTCGTTCATCAGCACCCCACCCACCGTCGCGCCTTAGCCCACCGCACTCCCCTCCAGCGCCTCCCCCTCCATTCAACCCCGCACCCCTCATCCTCCGTCTCTCTCTCCCCTTCTTCAAACAAGGACCGTAGTCCCCTTTACAGCCAAAAGTCGTCGCTCCCATCACCTGAGGCCCACCGGCGGTCAATGCAGGCCCCACCGCTACCTCCCCGAAGGACCGCGACCACCCTCATCTCAAACGCTACCCTCCGACGCCGTCGGTGATGAGATTTCTTCCCCTCCCCTCCCAGAAAACTGAATTAAAAAGTGAGTGTTTTACTATATTTATTGCGAAGTAATTAGTTTATTTAAATTAGAGAAAAAAATTAGTTTTTGTTTTAAATAAAAATAGCATAGGGTTTTATTTTCAGTTTTCATTAAAAAGAAGTGACTTTTATATTCAAAAAGAATTGATTTTTATAAAGAAAAGTTTTGATTTTGAATTAGAAAAAGAAATGATTTTTGGTTATGTTAAAAATATAATCTTTAGCACATAAAAATGTGATTTTTATGTAGATAATAGGACGATAAAAATGTGATTTTTATCTAGGTGAAGTAGTGATAAAAATTCTATTTTTACATATTTGGAGTAGCAATAAAAATATGATATTTATATTATATGAATAATAAAAATATGATTTTTACATTATAGGTATAATAAAAATATGATTTTTATATTATATAGATAATAAAAATTTGATCTTTATATATGTAACGTTATTATAAAAATATGAAATAATTTTTAGAAAGATAAAAATAATTATTGATTGGTTAAAAGTATAATTTTTAACGTAGGTATACTACATAGATCGACAATCAAAGCACGGCGGAGTGGAACCCGAAGTTGAGAACTCCTCACTATAATTTTCTTATACAGTTATTTATTTTATAACTGCATATATGAACCGTTCCCCCGTCGTCCACAGACCATGGATGGCTTGTTTGATAGTTTGGTTTGGTTAATTAGATTATTTGTTTGAATTTGGTTGTTTGGGTGAAATGAATTGATTAGAATTGTTATGTGTGTATGGCACGAACCAGTATCAGGAGAAGGGTAATGCTAGACATTACCCGATTTTGATATCATGTCGTTATGCCGCCGAAATTTTCTAAAATATGTTAGAATAATAAAATATCGTTTTTATTGTATAAATGAACTTAATAGAATATTCATATGTTGAATAAAATAATTTATCATTAAAAATATAATTTTTAACACGTATATGAATAAAATAAATATTCATTTACAAATCAGATGATTTGTTTATGTAAACCCATTTGACTGATATTGATTGGGACGACAAAATTTTGCACATCGCCCAACTGCACAAATAAAATTCATTATTTGTTGATTGAAACCCCACACGGGTATTGGGATGATATATGACATACACTAGTCCCTATAATTAGCTATATGTCGATAGATGGATTGACAGGCTGTTGTAAGTGTTAAATATTTATATTTGATGCTTATGCAGTACAGAATGCACTCTAGATGATGGTTGGTTGTTTATTATTGTTGCTATATACATGTGTTGTATGGAATCCATATAACCAACATTATATGGTAATTGACTGTGTCTGATTCCAGCTCAGAAAGAATAAATATTTTAAAATAGCGAATATTTTAAAATAATGAATATTTTAAAATAATATTCATTAAAAGATCAAAATCTGATTTTGATGTCCGATTTGGGATGGACACAAATATATTTAAATATATAAAGCCGTGTTGATTGGATTAACGCCATTTTGACGAGAACGATGTTTATAGATTTTATTCATTCTTATAATGAATATCGAAAAGGAATTGATTTCGAAATATAATGTTTTGAAAATATTATCATTTATATATCGATGATATGGAATATTCAATTTTGATTTGAAATTGTATATGTAGTTGAAATCATTTTGAGAACAAATTTAAAACGATTTATAAAATACGTTTTAAATTGAAATCGACGAAATATATATTATATATATAATATAATGGCCTAAATAGAACGCGCCGTGTTGCGGCAGTTCGCGAATTTCAACCATTGACTTCGAATGAACAATAGGGAGATCCGACCGTCGGATTCTCCTAAAACCGGAACCGTTGGATTCGTATCGAAAAGAGCTTTCTAACGAATATTAGAGATTTGAAATCTAATGGTTGGATTTGGAATTACGTCCAAAGCAAATTCGTAAAAGGTCGCTGTAACTGCAGTTCGATGACCGTTTATGGAAATCGACTGTATGGGCCTTGTTAAAATTATTAAAATATTAATAATTAGTGTAAAATCATAAGAAATGATTTGGAAAGAACTGGGTGAAAAATTCAATATTTGAAAAGATAAAAATAAATTTTTATCGAAATGAACTAGTTTTGAACTAGAATTATAATCCAATTATTTTTAAAATAAATAAATTGGATTTGAAATGGTTTTAAAAATAACTGGAATTTCCAATATATAAATTGGAATGGATTTGAATCGAAATTACCTTCAGAATATTTCGATATCGGATTCCGTGATTATACAGATATTGTGGAGGAATTTGGAAGATATATATATATATATGTATCGTTATTCCAATATGGTATTTGTTGATTCCAAAATTTGATATTGAATATAAGTCGATATATTTTCTATTCAGAGCCTTGCATTTTATATTAAATGTGATTTTGGGTTTGTCGTGAATGGTGTCTTCATTAACACTGTTCTTGAACCCAGTTGAGAAAAGATTAAATCTTTTTATTTAGATTTAATGAAGGATACAAATTAATTGATATTTAATTGGAATGGAATTTAAATTGGTCTTTGGGTTTATCGTGTACGGTGTTTTAAATAACACTTGTTCTTTAACCCGATTAACAATGGAATAAGATTTTAGGTTGTCGTGAATAATAATACTGGTCTTAAACCCAATGGAGTTAAGAAAATTAGAAACTGACTGGAGATTAGTTAAGTTGAATGGTTTTGTAACACCCCGAATTTCAATTAACACTAATGGTTAGTAATTAAAGTATAAATAATCTCAGATGTGAGAATCAGGGGAAACGGGCTGCGCCATTGCGTTCGTCTCGGAAAAATACGCGAAATAGAGTCCGAGTTTGCGTAAAACGGGTACCGTATGAAAGAGATATGGACGAACGAAGTTAGGCAGAAAAACCCGAAACAGGCCAGAAATGCACTGGCGCACTTGTGAAGTGCGCCAGTACAAAAATACACTGGCGCACTTGGGAAGTGCGCCCATGTCGGGACAGGGAACCTGCACAGTTTCTAGAGAGTTCTGTGGTTGGGTGCACCAGTTTGGGGTTTGGGCTTGGTCTTAGGGCTGGTTTCTGGAAGGTTCCGAAATCTAAGGGTCCTAATCTAATTTAGGGTTAATCTAAGGGCCTAAAACACTCACCTAATCTATAAATACACCCTAAACCTACCCTAATCCATACTAAAAATAGAATTGAGGGCTACATGCCGCCAAATTAAATCTTAGAAGGAGCCTCCACTAATTTATGAAGAGGGTTGCAAGCTAATCACTCTCTAATCAACCTCTAATCCATTCTAAGCATCTTAATCTTCTTCATTTGGAGTGCAAATTGGCTAGTTGTGAGTTTCTATCACTTTAATGATCAATTGCTAAACTAAGTAGATGAGATATGATGAGATCATATGGTTTTATTTGTGGATTAATGGGTTTTAAGTCATATGACATGATGTTAGTTTGCTAATGTATGTGGGTTATGCAAGTTTTGTGCTTTGTGATCATATGTTAATATGCAAGTTACATGTATGATAATATGCAAGTTACATGTATGATAATTATGCAAGTTGTATGTTTCTTCATATGCAAGTTTATGAGTTCATATGCAAGTATGTAACATGTTATGCAAGTTCATATGCAAGTTTATGAGTTCATATGCAAGTTATGTAACATGTTATGCAAGTTCATATGCAAGTTATGTGACATATTATGCAAGTTCATATGCAAGTCATGTATTTGTTAATATGTAAGTTTATGTAACATGTTATGCAAGTTAATATGCAAGTTATGTGACATGTTATACAAGATTATATGCAAGTTATGTGACATGTTATACAAGATTATATGCAAGTTATGTGACATGTTATACAAGATTATGTACTTCTTTATTTTGATGGATATTGTACTTGACTTTTATTGTGGTTTTATGATGTAACCAGACATGTTTTACTTCCGCTGTTATGAGATGATGTTTTAAATTTCAAGTACTATTTATATCTGTCTTGTTGTAATTTTTCTGTTCTATATTCACTAAAATACTCCACCGATGCTATGGCATTCCCTTAGTGAGTGATCATAGCGGGAGTGGGGTGTTACACGTGGTATCAGAGCTGAAGGTTACCGTAACAGATAAATTTTCGAGAAAAATACTTTTTTTTTTTAAATAGTAAAGGTATTATTTTTGGAAAAAGTATTTTCAAAAACATGTCTTTTAAGAGAAAAGTTTTTGAAAAAGAAAAGCATAATCCCCAATAGCCATATCTTTATCTTTCTGAATCTCCTTTTTGAATCTTTCCTCTTTCGTTTCAGCATGGCTGAAGATCTTAACATCCCGGAGGGCTTAGTTATACCACTATGGTATAGGAGGTTACAAGAGGCTAGGGCCGCGGCTGCGGGTCCAGCCAATGCTACTACACCAGAGGCAACCGCTCCTCCTCCTCAGCCTAGAGTGGATAATTTTGCTAAGATTTGCAAGGAGTTCAAGGCTATAGGAGGAAAACCTTTTCTAGGTTCAGAGACTTTCGTAGAGGCTAGAGATTGGCTTAAGGAAGTGGAAGAGTTGCTAGATATATTTGAAGTGGAAGAGGGAAAGAAAGTCAAGTTGGCGGCTTGGTTAATGAAGGGAGAGGCCTCATTCTGGTGGGAGGTCACTAATGGAGAACGCCCTGTTGACTCTTGGGCAGATTTCAAGCAAAGGTTTGGGGCTAAGTTTCTCTCAAGGGCGGAAGAGAATATGTTCATGGATAAGTTCTTGAATTTGAAGCAAGGGAATCTCACGGTGAAAGAATATGTCAACAAATTCAATCAATTAGCAAGGTTTGGCATAGAGTTGGTGAATACACCGGAGAAGAAGGCTTTGAGGTTCGTTAGAGGCTTGAACGAACCATTGCAAGGAATAGCTATGACTCACATTCCTATGGGGGCCACCTTTGAGAAGCTTGTCTACATGGCACTTATGCATGAGGATGATAAAAGTTCTAAGGCACCAGAGAAGAAGGGGGATCAGAAGAAACCGCAACAACAACAACAACAACAAGGCAAGGGTGGAAAAGGCAATGGTGACAAGGGGAAGAAGAAGAAGAAGAAGTGCTTCAATTGTGGGACCCCAGGCCACCTCAGCAAGGATTGTCGCAAAAAGAAGAAGACCGGTTGCTTTCATTGTGGTGAAGCAGGACATCTTGTGAAGGACTGCCCAAAGAAGGGGCAGAAGACGGGGTCTACCTCAGGAGGTCAGGTGCAAGCTCTTATGGCACCAGCTCAGGCAGGGGGGCAAGTTCAGGCTCTCTCAGTTCCACCGATTCAGCAGAGAGGTAGAACTATTTCCGTTGAAAGTCTGGTTTTTCTGTTTGATCATCCAGTTCGTACTTTGTTTGACTCTGGCGCATCGCATTCTTTTATCTCATCATCGTTAGTTGAGTCACTGCACTTAGACACCAGTCTAGTTGATGATCCCTTGGTTGTTTCAAACCCAATTGGGGGCTCCATATATCTGTCTATGATATGTTTGGGTTTGAAGATTTCTATACTTAGCGTTGAGTTTGGATGTGATGCTTTTGTATTGGGCTTCACGGGCTATGGGTTGATTTTGGGCATGGACTGGTTATCCAGTAATGGTGTCGTTCTTGATTGTGAAAGGAGAGTTGTCAGGCTTATGACCCGCTTGGGTAATACTCTCGAGATCTCTTGCAATCCCATGGAATCTGTTTTGCTAAGTTATCTTGAATCGCTCGATGCTTCGGTCGAGAGTTTGCGTTCTGTCAGAGTGGTCCGGGAATATCCGGATGTGTTTGAAGAGGTGAAGGGTTTGCCTCCGAAGCGGGAGATAGATTTCCGAATTTATTTGGTGGATAATGCCAAACCAGTGTCTTTGCCAGTGCACCACATGGCTCCTCGTGAGAGAAGAGAACTTCATAAGCAAGTAGGGGAGTTGCTTGAGAAGGGGTTCATAAGGCGAAGTATATCGGAGTGGGGAGCTCCAGTAGTGTTTGCCACGAAGGCAGATGGGTCCCTCAGACTTTGTGTGGATTATAGAGAACTTAATAAGCTCACGAAGAAGAATAGACACCCATTACCGAGGATAGATGATCTCTTTGATCAGTTGGTTGGCGCCTCAGTGTTTTCGCAGATGGACTTAGCTACAGGGTTTCATCGGTTGAGAGTGGCGGAGGACAGTATAGAGAAGACTGCTTTCCGGACTCCGGATGGTTTTTATGAGTGGCTTGTGATGCCATTTGGGTTGACAAACGCCCCTGTATACTTTGTTAATCTGATGAGTAGAGTGTTCAGAGAGTATCTGAATAAGTTTGTAGTGGTCTTTGTGGATGACATCTTGGTCTTTTCCAAGAGTGAAGAAGAGCATGCCTTACATCTCAGAGAAGTGTTGGAGACTCTTCGAGCACATAGTCTTAAAGCTAAATTCTCTAAATGTCATTTTTGGAGAAGAGAAGTGCGATTCTTAGGGCATGTGGTCTCTAAGGAAGGGATAGCTGTGGATCCCGCAAAGATAGTATCTATCCAGGATTGGAAAGTTCCTAGAAATGCTACCGAAGTAAGAAGTTTCTTGGGGTTGGCAGGATATTATAGGAAGTTCATCAAAGACTTCGCGAAGATATCAGCCCCATTAACCCGCTTGACGAAGAAGAATCTGGTTTTCTCATGGGACGTAGATTGTGATGATGCTTTCCGACGTTAAAGAGAGCTTTGACCACCGCTCCAGTTTTAGTGCTTCCAGATGGGAGTAAGCCGTTTGTTGTTTATACCAATGCTTGTGGGACAGGATTAGGCGCAGTCTTGATGCAGGAGGGAAGGGTAATAGCCTTTGGAGGAAGGCAATTGAAAGTGCATGAGAAGAATTACCCTACCCATGATCTAGAGTTGGCCGCGATTGTTTTCGCACTTAAGTCTTGGCGCCATTATCTTTTTGGTGAGAGATTCGAGTTGTTCACTGACCATAAATCATTGAAGTACTTATTCTCTCAGAAGGATTTAAACTTAAGACAGTAAAGGTGGATGGAGTTCTTAGCATCCTATGATTTCGAGATAGCGTATACCCCTGGCAAGGGTAACGTGGTGGCGGACGCCTTGAGTAGAAAAAGGCTATCTTTGAGTCCATTGTTCGTGGAACGGCGAAGCTTGGAGTTTCTTTCTTTGTTCGACTTCAGACCTTCTGTTGACTTTGTACCTGGTTTGTTAGCATCCTTGGAGGTTAGACCTACTCTTTTGGGACGGATTGGCGAGGCTCAGCGAGACGACCCACAGTTAGTTGAGTTGGTAGAGAAGCTTATAAGGGGGGGGTCGTCCAGCCATTTGGGTAGATACACCATAGATGATAGGGGATGGTTGCATAGAGACGGTAGAATTTGTGTACCGCAAGATGAGGGTTTGAAGAAGGCTATTTTGGATGATGCACATCGTTCAAGGATGACTATTCATCCCGGTGGAGACAAAATGTACCAAGACATGAAGAGAGTTTTCTTTTGGGCCGGTATGAAGAAAGATGTGGCTGAGTATGTGGCTAGATGCTTAGTGTGCCAACAAGTTAAAGCGGAGCAAAGGAAACCCGGTGGGTTGCTACACCCATTGGAAGTTCCGCAATGGAAGTGGGATAGTGTCTCGATGGATTTCATCGATGGGTTACCGAGATCGAGGAAGGGCAATACGGGAATTTGGGTTGTGGTAGACAGACTTACCAAGAGTGCCCATTTTATACCCGTGAAGAGTAAGAGGACCGCTCCATGGCTTGCTTCAGTCTATGTTAGAGAGATTGTTAGATTGCATGGCGTACCATCCAGCATTGTGAGTGATCGAGATCCTATCTTCACTAGTGAGTTTTGGAGAAGTTTGCAAGAGGCGGTAGGGACTCAGTTGTGTTTGAGCACCGCATATCATCCTCAGACGGACGGTCAGACCGAGAGGGTGAACCGTATCTTAGAAGATCTCTTGAGGCTTTGTATCTTGGATTTTGGAGGTACATGGGAAGAACATCTTCCTTTGGTGGAGTTCGCATACAATAACAGCTTTCAGTCTAGTATTGGCATGGCACCTTTCGAAGCTCTTTATGGAAGGCCTTGTCGATCTCCTACATGTTGGTGGGAATCTACGGATAAGATCTTGCTTGGGCCAGATATGGTTAGAGAGACTTCAGAGAAGATTGATTTGATTCGAAGAAGGATGAAGGCAGCGCAAGATAGACAGAAATCTTATGCGGATCGGAGAAGGACGGATCTTGAGTTTGAGGTTGGGGACATGGTTTTTGTCAAAGTATCTCCGTTGAGAAATGTTGTTCGCTTTGGGTCCGTTGGGAAGTTAGCACCGAGGTTTGTTGGGCCGTTTTCTATTAAGGAAAGGATTGGACGGATGGCATATAGGGTGGAGTTGCCCGACAGACTTAGTGGTGTTCATGATGTATTCCATGTATCACATTTGAGGAAGCGCTTACATGAGACCGCAGAGGTGGTAGAGCCGAGCTTGCTTAGAGATGTAGAGGTAGAGCGTGATGCGACGATTCGACGAGCTCCTACTCGCATCCTTGGGTCAGAAACTAGGAAGTTGAGGAACAGAGAAGTTCAGCTAGTTAAAGTGCAATGGGGAGATGACGAAAGCAATGCTACTTGGGAGACGGAAGCGAAGATGCGTTCTTTGTATCCATTTCTTTTTGAGAGTATGTCTTTTAACTTCTCCTTTATCGCTTGTCTAGTACTTATCTTATCTTTAGTATATCCTCTCGCTAGTACCTATGACCTTTAGATAGGGTAAAACCTATGGTTGAAACATGTGTTTGAAACATGTTATGGTTGATGGATGCATGTGGATGCAATTGTTTGCTAGTGGTTGCTCGTGGATGCATATACACACACATTAGGCACTAGATCGGCTCAGTCACTTCATGTTGCATATCGCATAAATGGATGTGGTAGTTAGATTGATGGATGTATCATGGCGGTGTTATCATGTGGATGATGCATTTTTGTGTATGGTTGTGCACGCATATAGAAATTGTATGTGTCAATAGGGTTTCGCATACATATTGGATGCATGGCACTATCATGGTTTGCATTAAGGAGGTCGACTGAATCAGTAGATCGCCTGATTTTGCATTAGTATACAGACATATACACACACTTTCTGCATATGTTCATACATCATTAGAAGTTTCTAAGGATAATGGTTGCTTGTGGTTGATGGTTTAGTAGATGGTTGTTTGGTTGGTAGGATACGTTCTTCTTGACTTAGAGATTTCGAGGACGAAATCCTTTAAGTAGGGGAGAATGTAACACCCCGAATTTCAATTAACACTAATGGTTAGTAATTAAAGTATAAATAATCTCAGATGTGAGAATCAGGGGAAACGGGCTGCGTCATTGCGTTCGTCTCGGAAAAATACGCGAAATAGAGTCCGAGTTTGCGTAAAACGGGTACCGTATGAAAGAGATATGGACGAACGAAGTTAGGCAGAAAAACCCGAAACAGGCCAGAAATGCACTGGCGCACTTGTGAAGTGCGCCAGTACAAAAATACACTGGCGCACTTGGGAAGTGCGCCCATGTCGGGACAGGGAACCTGCACAGTTTCTAGAGAGTTCTGTGGTTGGGTGCACCAGTTTGGGGTTTGGGCTTGGTCTTAGGGCTGGTTTCTGGAAGGTTCCGAAATCTAAGGGTCCTAATCTAATTTAGGGTTAATCTAAGGGCCTAAAACACTCACCTAGTCTATAAATACACCCTAAACCTACCCTAATCCATACTAAAAATAGAATTGAGGGCTACATGCCGCCAAATTAAATCTTAGAAGGAGCCTCCACTAATTTATGAAGAGGGTTGCAAGCTAATCACTCTCTAATCAACCTCTAATCCATTCTAAGCATCTTAATCTTCTTCATTTGGAGTGCAAATTGGCTAGTTGTGAGTTTCTATCACTTTAATGATCAATTGCTAAACTAAGTAGATGAGATATGATGAGATCATATGGTTTTATTTGTGGATTAATGGGTTTTAAGTCATATGACATGATGTTAGTTTGCTAATGTATGTGGGTTATGCAAGTTTTGTGCTTTGTGATCATATGTTAATATGCAAGTTACATGTATGATAATATGCAAGTTACATGTATGATAATTATGCAAGTTGTATGTTTCTTCATATGCAAGTTTATGAGTTCATATGCAAGTATGTAACATGTTATGCAAGTTCATATGCAAGTTTATGAGTTCATATGCAAGTTATGTAACATGTTATGCAAGTTCATATGCAAGTTATGTGACATATTATGCAAGTTCATATGCAAGTCATGTATTTGTTAATATGTAAGTTTATGTAACATGTTATGCAAGTTAATATGCAAGTTATGTGACATGTTATACAAGATTATATGCAAGTTATGTGACATGTTATACAAGATTATATGCAAGTTATGTGACATGTTATACAAGATTATGTACTTCTTTATTTTGATGGATATTGTACTTGACTTTTATTGTGGTTTTATGATGTAACCAGACATGTTTTACTTCCGCTGTTATGAGATGATGTTTTAAATTTCAAGTACTATTTATATCTGTCTTGTTGTAATTTTTCTGTTCTATATTCACTAAAATACTCCACCGATGCTATGGCATTTCCTTAGTGAGTGATCATAGCGGGAGTGGGGTGTTACAGGTTTCCTGGGCATTGATCTGATGTTGGTTTCGGCCCTCGGGGTTAATACTTAGGGAATTGTTCACTTGCTAATTTACGGTTAAAGGCTGATGGAATGGAATGTGATTTTGGGTTTATCGTGTACTGTGTTTTAAAGGACATTGGTTCTTTAACCCGGTTAAAGACAGGAAAAAGATTTTGGGTTGTCGTGAATGGTATCTTTAATAATACTGTTCTTATACCCAATGAAGTTAAGAAAATCAGAAACTAACTGGAGATTAGTTAAGTTGAATGGTTTCCTGGGTATTGATCTGATGTTGGTTTCGGCCTTCGAGGTTAATACTTAGGGAATTGTTCACTTGCTAATTTATGGTTAAAGGCTGATGGAATAGAATGTGATTTTGGGTTTATCGTGAACGGTGTTTTAAATGACATTGGTTCTTTAACCCAGTTAAAGACAGGATATGATTTTCCAAGTTAAACAATCATTAATATTGATTTTTGGGAAGATTAAAACCAAGTGGAGTTTTAATGCATCTTTAATTAGATTGAAATGATATCCAAAGGAAGATTAAAGAATAAATCTAAAGAATTTATCTTTGATAAAATTAACGAGAACCTTTCCCAAAGTATAAGAATATTTGAATAAAGGAATATTCTGGATTGGAATGAGGTGTATGTTGTGTTTTTATAGCACTTGTTTATTATATACGCGAGTTATTCAGAAAGACCGGGTTTATCCCATTCTGAAAAACTGATTCGACGATGTGTCGAGGATGAAGACGGTGGTTGAAGACCGGAGGTCTTCACATCGTTTGGATGGTTACTGATGTCTTGATTGGGCTGTACACCCAAGACGAGGTAATAAGTGGTGACCGTCCTGACGTACTTGGAGATCGACGGATATGCGAGGGCCTCTCCCATGTATTGGACATATGGGGTAGGAATAAGGTGCCTCCGGTTTCGTTCAGACCTAGAACAAACTTGTAAATGGATGTATGTCTGACATCGGATTTCATTCCGTGTGATTGATAGACATCGGTTGCATAGCGTGAATTGCCTGTGTGGCATGCTGAGACGCAAATGATCAAGGCTTATGTTGAAAAGCAGAGTCTTGTGGTTGATGATCAAAGCACGGCTTTGATATAGCGTAGCTTTTTGTAGCGTTGATTCGCGATCCTCACACCCCCGTTGTGAACCAGAAACGGGAGATGACCTCAGGGAGGGCATGTGTTTCCTTCTAGCTAGGAGTGGTGTCAGCGTTTTACTAGCCTTGACATTTTACTTATGTGGATTATGGATTGCGAGGCTCCTCGGTTATATCGGTCGTTCCGGGGCCGATAGTTTGGTCGGGATATGACCAGTTGACGCCCCATAGGGCGGGGAAACGCATTGTTCAGGTATTTTAATCCACTCCGTGTGGACCGGCCCTGATGACCCAAGGTGCAGTTGCGGCTGTTCCTGAGACACGGGCTAGAGCGTCTCGAAGCGGTAATTACGATCTCTTGCCTCGGTTCACAGATGGAAATCCAACTTCCAATACGACATCATGCGGTTTTAATTGTAGAACTAGTATGGCGACATGATATATGGTGCCCATGCCGTCTATGATTGATACATTTATATTTGAAGTTGTTTTCTTCACTTATAGTAATAATAAAAGATGAAATTTAGCGTATCAAGCATTCTTTGGCTATTATAAGGTAAAACCCTATCCTCCGGCTTGTGTTGCATTATGTGATGGGACCTGGGTCTTATAATAGCTTCATTGTTCTTTATTTATCATTGTACTGTTTTTTTTCACTGGTATTCTTGGGAGGAAACCCGTTCCATGTTATACGGCGTGGTCCCTTGATTAAACTTTAAAATAAAGATTAATAACTATTTTAGTTCTCACACTAGTCACATGACTGACCTAGAGTTTATTGTTTTAGCCTAAACTCTGAGTGCCCATATCTTCCACACGGGCAGCTAGTAGTTGGGTTATGTAGATTTATATTCATAGGATCCTGGTTTACAGCTGGAATGATATTCAGAAAGCTTTGTATCTGTAAATTCTTTTCAGTTGTATTTTGTATTATTTTTCAGCTGCATTGTAATTTGTAAACCTCTAATATTTTGTAAATGTGTAATATTTATTCATACTCTGTATATTCATGTATTCTAATGAAATTGTTGTAATAAGCAATGAAATGTTCTCCTGTTTGCATTCTGATTCGTCTTGTCCTCAAAGCAATCTGGGCTTTCCTTCATGGGGAGGTTCGGGTTACTATAAGTCCAAACTAAACCCAACGACTGTCGCCCCTAGCTAAATACCCCCATTCCGGACACGATAGGATATGTTTCGTTACCCATTTCGACTGTTATGATATGTTTTTCTTTAATTTAAAATATAAATCATTATATATTCAATTTAAACGTACATTTTAATTTACCGGGGCCACACACTAGCTCCAAAAATACTCGAAAAATAAATCTAGCTACGTTTTGACGATACAGTCCTAACAAAATTAATTTCTCCGAATTTGGAGACCGTTTGAAAAATGGTCATTTTCTGGTCGATCCAAATTGATTGAAATTGACAAAACACGTTTTGATTTACCACGCTCACATATTAATTCCATAAATTATGAAAATTGGAATCTTGCAATAATTTGACATTCCGGATCCAATTAAAGTGGTTTCATCGAAAAATGGAGGTTGTTTGCAAAATGTCTATTTATACGGGCTATATATTATATTAAATTCCATAACAACTATTCTGAATATTTAACTGGCCATAACTTTTTATTCCCGCTATGAAATTTTAATTTTTCAGATTCGTTGGAAAAATATTTTTAAACAGATTTAAATATTTTTTGATTTGCTGAAATCCGATTTATTTTGAATCCTGTACGTTCAGTCAAAGTTCAAATTCAAATTATCGCGCTATTTCTAACTCCTTTTATAATTAAAATAAATATATTCGTTCTAACTTCGATTTAAATAAATTTTTACTCATTATTATTTAAAATAAATTATTTGAAATATTCTGAATTCATAAAAATAACCAAAATAAAAATTTGAAATTGGTTCTGATTTTCCGGGTTGTTACCATAGGTCTATGTCCTATAAGTTTTTGGGTTAGGGGATGATACACCCTACTGATGGGGTTGGTACAACATATTAGGGTAATAGGGAGTCGATCGCATAGGTAGTAATTACGGTAACACCTAATCTCGTTAATACTAGTAATTGGTGCAATAACTGGATTCTTGGGATATGAACGAGAAGCTTAATCTACCTTTATCTTATTTTGACATCTCTCTTACCTCACACTTATATATGTTTTACTGTACTTTCTCATCTAATATTATTTATCTGTCTTGATACCTTCTTCATATGCTTATGCTAAAAATCACTGGAACTCGTCGAACTTTATGTCTGGCCTATTTTGTTTACCTTCTCTTCCTTCCCCCTTAGGTTCTCAGAGTGGGAGTGGACAGTAGCTGAGCTCGAGATCTTATCTTGCTTGGATTTCTTCTAATTCATGCACCGCCTTGATTATTATTCTATTTTGTTATGGATTCTAAGAAGGGATATGACTTTAAATTTTTGTACTCTGATGTTTGGAATTATAAGACGTATGGTTTTATTTGAGGTTTTTGGTATTTGAAACAATATGATGTTGTAACTGGTTTGAAAGGATGCTTTCTTTATTAATAAATGTTAAATTTTCCGCTGCATATTTGTATCTGTCTTGTAAATTCTTGTAAATTTTAGTTATTGTTCACCCTATTGCGCTTCACAAAACTTAATGAATTCTCATAAAAGTGACATTGATGGACGTGGGGTGTCACATCTACTGTCATCTCTAGTCATGATTTTTCTGAATTTGTATATGCCATTATCCAAATTACTATGCAAAAGTATATTATTACTAATTAGGATCTTAAGTAGGCAAAACTTGGGTGGAAACCCAAAGTATACATTATTATCATTGGAAAATTGTGAGACACTTATTAAATTCTTCTTTACGTTAGGAAATCTCAATAAATTATTAAGGTACATGTGTCTCTTAGCATTAATATACCCATTACCAATATGTGATATACTTATGGTCACCATTTCTTACTTGTACAAACTGTTTACATGAATAACTTTGTTACCAAGATTGAGATTCTACAAACTGATTGTAACATGATTAGTTACTCCAGAATCTGAGTACTAATCATCAATGATTAGTCATCAGTCTTGGAGTTATCTACGTTGGTTGTTTGACTTTTTCTACTATCTGCATTACCACTCTGTTCGTTTAGCTATGCCACGTTGACATTAGGTCTGTGTTGATTGCCTTGACCATGTCTTGCAACATTATATTTAGAATTAGATCAAAAATAGCATCGACTAGCTACATAAAGAAACTTTTCACATATTTGGCATTTGATTCTACTATTGTTATCCCATTTACCACCCTCGTCTCTTCCTCTTTGAGTCTGATTTCTTCCGAGAACGTTGTTTCCTTGATTTAGTTTTTGCATAGAATTATTTCTTGGCTGATTCTTGTTCTTAGTAGTATAGTTGACTGTATAATCTGGTTAAGTTAATCTTCTCTACTCTACCCTTCCTTCATGTGCTAACAATGTGAAATGGACATACTGAATGTCTGGGATGGTTCTTTGTGAAGCAATAAAGGTAACAACTGATTCATATTCGTCATCTAATCCTCCAGTAATGTAGAGTACCTGTTCACTTTCAGAAATTTTGTGTCCAGTTGTAGCTAGTTTGTCACGTAGAATCTTGATCTTTGTTAAGTACTCACTCATGGTCATGCTATCTTTCTTGATATTCTGAAGTTGACTCCTATTGTGCATTATTCATGACGTTGATTGAGATTTGAATATATGCTCTATAACAGACCAGATTTCATATAACGTATTGCTTCCAATATTTTGACACAATAAATTACACTAATTGATGAAATAAGCCAAGATGCAAGAAATCTATCTTGCTTTTGATATATTATGTAGTCTCTCCATTTATAATCGCATTACCATCCTTGCCTTGTATTGTAACAGGTGGATTGGACACACTTCCCTTGATAAATTCTTGTAGACCATAGCCTTTTAAAGCTGATTTGACTTGGTACTTCCATAACATGTAATTATCTTCATCTAATGGAATGTTAATTACATGGCTTTTGGGTTTAACCAATGTAATTGTTGATGATGAGGCCTTACCAGTATCGACTCTGAAGTCGCAGAACTTGCAGTTTTGTTGTTTCCAGCCATAGGGAAACAATTTTATCAGAAAAAAGATCTGAAACAGGATGCTTGGATGGCATAATTTCAACAAAAGGATTATGTAACCAACTTCAATAAAACTCAGGTTGGAATTGAAGATCTGAATCTTGATCGAAAAACAATCAAGAATGCTTGAAGAAGAACTTGCGTTCTGAAGCTTTCTTGATGATGCTGAGATGGATGAAAGATCACAAACTGATCGGAATGATACTACACAATGATCAAAAGGCTTACTTCGACGATGATGATGGATCTAGGGCAGGGTTTGCTGAATAGCTCTCACGCAACCAAATCTTCTAAGAAGTAAACTATAACCTGTCAATCTATGTGTCGTAGTTGAAGAAATTTGATATCTAAACTTGTAATGCATTGCCATTAGGCTTTAATATCGCTCTGATACCATAAAAGTAAAACAATTGTTTTATTGATGTGGGGAAAAATGTTTACATAATCGAATAATGAAATGTAGCAGTAGTTCGTGTATATATACACGTTGTACATAATGTAGTCGCTTGGACTTGAAAGAAATAAAATTAATAATTGTAAGTGGGCTTGGCCTGTTAACATAGTTGAAGTATATATTATCTCTTCAGTTGATTGTCGATGTAACTAGAATACCCAGTGCTTTATTTATTCTCTGTCAATACCGAGAACCACTTTAACAACTGTGCATGTGGTGGATAATGCAGAACGAAGTAGGATAGACTTGATGAACGCTACTAGAATGAAGTAAGAGAGCGATGATGGATAAACAGGACCTTCGGGTCATGGGGTTGCTCCTCCTGCCGGACACCTTTCTTTCTTTATTATCTATGTCCCTTGGTTTAATTTGATTTGACTTGATGTACATGCTAGATTTATGGGAGTGTTAATCGAGGTGGGCGGTAATAGCTGTTATGCCTTACCACCAGCCCGGCTTTGTGAACGGTAGAATTCTATCTTGGGTATTACCTCGTATGCCTTGTCATATTTATCTCGATCGAGCCCACTATGATTTTGAGTTGAAATTGTTGTAGCATGGTGCATTTATATCCACTCATCGTTTATTAGTGTTTTATATGCAATTTGTATGAGAAAATTTATAAAATATATAAAAGGGAATATGTGTAATGCGCTAATGCTATTTTTAATAGTATATTTACTGTAGATATTATTGTAATAGCATATTTTATTATATGTAAATAGTTTAATGGATCCTTAAATGATGCTGATCCCAACATCCTTTAAGTTACTTATATCATTCACTTGAACATTTCTTATGGGGTTAATTTTCTTTCATAAGAATGTTTATCTTAACTTGAGTGTTTCATTTTACCTAATGTGTGGGTCAGATCGAGCATCACAGTATTGAGGTTGCACCTTTCAGAGCTGGAGACTTTCTGAAGACCTAATCTATATCCATTTATCGATTTTAAATATATCTTTGTGTTTTTAGAAATTATATTAGACTACCGCTGCATCTATTTTATTTGTAACTCTATTGTGTTTTTATTTGTATCTTTATGATCTGATATTGAATTTTTTTTATTCACTGCGAGATATTTTGCTTCCTGTGTTTGTGATTTATCTGTGATCCTATAATGATGATTTTATATCTAATCCTATAGTAATAACAATTTGTTGTTTCAACCAATTCGAGTTTGTTTTATTATTGACTTGAATGGTTGGAAATAATGAGTCATTACATATGGTATTAGTGGTTTGGTTTAGGTAAGTCTTAGCCTATGGGGTTTAAAACTCATAGAGACAGGGTAGCAGTACCCTAAAATAAGTGGAATCATCCAAAATCATCTTGAGAGGAAGTATTTTAATAATATAATTTGTTTTAAAATTTAAATCTTTTTCCAAAATCCCTAGTCTATTAAATCCATCTTTCGTGATAGGTCCCCTTCGATTAGGATCTCTTTAGGTCTAAACTCAGTTCTTCTTCTAAATTTGCCTTGACCTTTCACTGGATTAAATAAAAGGAATTTAAGTATACATTTTTGGTGAACTAATAACTAAAGAAATCTATACTAAAAAGATTATCAGATGGTAGTTTGAAGACATAATGTTTTGAAATTTGTTAATATTATTTTAAGTCTAACAAGTATGAAAATTTAATTTGATTTTGAATAGATATTTGAACTACTAATTTGATTTAAGAAGGATAATTACAAAACGAAATTCATTAAGGATGATGATTTTGAGACACATATAAGTTAAACTTTTGAAAGCTAAATGGATTTTATATGTGTAAGTTAGAAAAACAATAACTTTAAGGCATATTCGCGAAGAAAATAAACTGATTAATTGTTTATTTGAATTTGAGTTTTAATCATTACGGAATAAACTTTGAGCTTGGGAGTTTTGAAATAAGTAATGACAACTTAAACTTATGTAACATTTGGAATGGTATAAGATTATATTGATAGGAATCTTATTTAATCCAATTAAATTGTATATAAACTTAACTAGTGCGCTAATTTATATATAAGCAAGAAATTAATTTGTATATCTTTGATGTTAATGACATTTGAAACTTAATAAAAAAGGGAATTTGAGTGTAAAACTTTAGAATGGTTTAAAATATGGATTAAGAATTGAGAAAATTGTAACTTAAGTGAAATACTAATTATGTTAAGAAACCATTTATATCGTTTGAGAATATTATTTTATATTATTTTCCATTGTAATTATAAGTTGGTATATTTGAATAAATAGTTGGGATCAAAATACGACAAAATAAATGAGTGGGGAAGACATATAATGTTGCCTGTTTTTGATCTTATAATAATAAATGATTTGAAATATATTACTTACATATATTTGGAAATTTGTGTATATCAATTGTTTTAAAGAAGAGTTTCAAGTATTTTTACTTTATGTTAGGTTTGGAATATCAAGTACGCAAAGATTTTGGACATACGTCTAGCTAACGTATGTGTTAAATCGTGTATATACTAGGTAGATAATGTCTCTCACTCTAGTCGCTTGAAAACAATTCTATTGATGACTACAACATCGTTGGTGTTTATTTCAAGGCTTTGAAAGTGGGACAATATATAGTACCAGTTGAGACGTCGAGTTTACACTTAAAATTATTTTGAAAATATCTATGAAATATTTAAAGTTTGATTTAAGTGTCTTCCAGCATATAAAATTGATCAATTAGCTAATGTGTACAACTTAATTCTTAAATATATTAAATTGCTTGATTCCTATTTTACTTTACTCATTCGTTTTCAAGGTCGAAATGGTTTGAGTAGGCAAAATTGCGAGAACCTGGAAATTTAACAATTTTAAAAAATGTGTTTAATAGAAATTTAACTTAATAATTTAAATTTAAATTATTTTGAATTATAAGTAACGTATTAATTTGATTCCTATATATAAATTTAAGGACGTACATTTAATTTGAATAATAATTCTTAAAACGTTCATTTATTTCAACAATCATTTGTTCTGTAACTGGTGTGAAAAAGATTAATAATGAAACATTGAAATATTGATACTTAAAATGTAATATTTTTATATAAAACTAATCGAATGGATTTCATAATGGAAATGTCAAAGTTTGCTCGCTGCGTTTAAATCGGTTTATACGACCGATATACGGTGGCGACAACTGATATAGCATAACTAACGTTAAAGAAATAAAATTTGAATTAAAATTTGAAATTTGAGATATGCTTAATTAAACATAGCAAAAGAATAAATTTCATAGTAAAACACGTAAGTTTGTTCCTTTCGCATAAATTTAATTAAATATTGAATCAATCATTGAATTAAAATATTACCAAAATTTAGGCAGTTCCTTTTAAAAATACTAAATCATTTTCTAAAAATAGCGTTATTTTTTATTTCATGAAATTCGAACAATTAATGCTTTGAATTTACGATTTCGCCTACAAAATTATGCTAAATCGATTAACTCATATATGTGTATACCCTTAATCATTCTTCCTCGGTTTCCCCATCCATTCCTGAACGGGTTCTTGACTTTTGTGAATATAGTTTTTTGTATTGTCATAGGATAGTTGTGTAAAACGAAATTTAAACATTTTCTACTAGTTCGCAAACTAACTAGTCTAAAGAATAAAAATTTCTGTACTCCTCTTCTTCTTTCCTTCCGATTTTCTTTTCATGTTTCCTTCTTCATATAATTTCATGTAACTTTCTTCTTTCCTCTTGTAGTATTATTTCCATGCAAACTATATTTTCGTTCCTTCCTGAACGTTTCTTCCCTAAGCCCTCTTCAATTTTCCCATCATTTTACTAAATTTTGTTTCCTCCTCTCCAAGGCTATGCATCCATACACGCATCCTCCTTTATTTTTTATTTTGCTTCCACTTCCTTTTTCATTTAGGTGTTGTTATTGACACTCCAACTATTGTTAAGGGGGGCCATTTTTTAAAAATACTTCACTCTCTAAAAAAAATTAATGGGCTATACAAACATATTATTTCACACTATTCAATATTCCTAGATTTCCCCTTTAAATTAGATTAAAAAAACTTATTCGATAAGGAAAACCAAATTAAAATAAGCAGTTCACGACCACTGCACCAAATGCAGCACGTAATCAATTATATATGTATTCGACAGTGATATGTTGACACTTAATAATTATTTCGGTGCATTGCCTTCGTAATAATAATATTCAGCATATTTATGTCAACCGAAAAAAAAAGTTTGATTCTATTCCTCCAAAAACGCTTATCCTTTAGGGTTAAAAAAATGGATATATGCCAATCGAAAAAAAATTACTACGGCCCTTGCAATATTTATTAAGGTAAAATTACCTTTATTTGTTAAGGGACTAAATGGATAATAAGGTAAAATTACCTTTATTTGTTAAGGGGCTACTTTTCTCATTGGTTCTCCCCTTAACAATTTTTGAAAATAAAACGAATTAGCCCCTCCCCCCTTTTAACAATATTTGGAGTGTCAATAACAATGCCCTTTCATATTTTCACACGCCTAAACGCCTCCACCCCTGGCCATCAGTACAACGCTAACCATCACCCAGCGCGCCTCCTGACCTTTGCTTCAAACAAACTCCATCCTTCTGAAGCGCCACCTACTCTGAAACCAAATCCCGTACCCTATAAAAACCTTCGCCCATCACCACGGTCGCACCTAAGGACGAGGCTCCGCCATACCCTAAGATCCGTCAAGCTATCCAAGTTCAGCACCATCTTCCCTTAGAAATCCATGTTAGAGAAGTAAATAATGCAGCTACAAAATAACATATATATATATATATATATATCAGTACGTTACATGTAACAAAGTACTCTATAGCTTAGCGGGCCCGGCCCATTATCAAATTATTTTGAAGATAAGACACTGCACTGTACGAAATAACTCAATTTGATCAATAGAAAATAGAAAATTCTTTATTACTTTGCATCATTTTCTATTCATAGATTATTGAATTCCCTGAATACAAGATTGTTGAAATACAATCAACATTAATTACAACCCAATCTTTATGTGGTATCAGAGACTTCATTAAGCTTAACAACAATCAAACAGGGAAGCAGTGCAGTTTATTCCCTGCTATTACCCCATCATATCCGCATTATATCATGTAGCAGGTTTCTAATGCTACGCTGTTTCAAATAGCCTCTGAAATAGCATTTCCGCTCTAAGCCCCGCTATATTCCGATATTCCCGATACACGTCACATTTTTTAGCTATATTCTGCTGTATCTATTGTAAGAAAAATTAATTAAAAATAACATTCATGCATTATAAAAATATATTTTTAATATAATTTTTTGCATATATTTTTCATAATATAAAATACTATAATATTCTATTAAACTTAGTCAAGCTTAATAAAAGTTTACACTTATTTACATATATTTGCTTATGCATTTATTTAAAATTAAGAAAATACTAATAATAATTAAGTTGAATGATAATTTTCCATTTACTTTTCAGTTATATTTTAGTAAAAACATTAAATACAAGTTTTATATGCTACTATAGACTCATCTGCTATATCCTACTATTTCCTCGCTTTATCCCCACTACAACTTTTTACGCCTCCACTGCATTTGATCTGTTGAGCGCTTTAACTGCACAGCTGGGAAGTTAAACTCGATTTTCTGAAGGCAAAGTTTCAAACCATCAGAGTAATATCATCACGTGGGTTGTCCCTCATCAGATATTGAATCCGCTCATTTGAGAGTTGTTGGAACCTGATCAATCAATTCAGATAACTAAAATTTAAAGTAGATTAAAATTTAACGTTTCAATGAATGTTTATAACTAAAACTTAGTTTAAAAACATAAAATATTGATCTATGTTGACTATGAATTTGATTTCTAAATATAAACTTAAAATATGTAAAATAGGAATTAAATTATGAAATTTAGTATTTGAAATATGTTTAACTAGACATAGCGAAGGAACAAATTTTGTTGTAGAATACGCAAGTTTGTTTTGTTTGCGTCAATTTAGTTAAATATCGAATAGATCTCCAAGAATTAAACATCACCAAAATTCACGCGAATTTATACTAAAAATACTAGACGAAATTCTAAGAACAATGTTATTTTTTGTTTCAGAAATTCAAACGTTTATTGCTCCGAGATAATAATCTTGAGTCACAAATGCGCAAATTTAGCATTTTTGTTAGGTGCATCTTGAAGATTATATCATGTAATTAATATAATTGGATAAATTGAATTTAGATATAATATAAATTTAAAATAACCTTTTTATAAAATCTTAAGTACATATTTTAAATTAATTTTGGTTCCTTAATAAAATGAATATATGTTTGTAAATTTATAAGTAATGTATTATCATTCTTAAAACTCATATAAATCAACTTAAAAAGAGAAATTATATTTTTGAACTTCACATAGACAAGAGAAAGAAATTGGTGTAAATACATAAGAAATTCAATACCTTAAGATAATAAATTAAAATAAATACTTCATAAGATAAAGACAAAAAGATTTGGCATTTATTAAGTTGTAACACACGTGCTAAGATCATAAGGCTTTTAATGTGAAGATCTGTGATTGTGCTATTGAAAATTTATTAGTTACCTTAGTAGTAAATGTTTAGGACATTGCTTGGCAGCCAACTTTCCCTTAAGCCAACTTTAAGTACATGCAAGGTACAAAGTATTTATACCCAGAATAGATGGAAATGGATGGCTGAATATACTTGTCACCTGGAGAATGTTGCATAGCTAGAAATCATATTATATTTCCCTTCATAAATAGATACAACTACAAACTCTAGGACTAAACTCTTCAATCAAATTAAACCATAGCTACAGGCATTCACATGATTGCATATTTCCTTCCCGATGCAAGAATTTAATGCAGCAATATTTTATAATTTTCTACATCTATAAATAGACACACTAGATATCATTTTATTCACCATATTTTCGAACCCGTCTTCAGGAAGCAACCTGAAGCAGAACCCTATCCAGACATTAAGAACAGAAACCATACTATGAGTAAACCTCACTTTAGTTCCTCATGTTTAAACTGCTCTTGATTGTTAATGATGATGCAAATTTTTGAACACCCATGTTTAAGCATATATTATATCAAGTACAAACCATATGTTAGTTATTAACTGATCTGAATCCCCATATACACTCACAAATAGGTCTGCATAAGAACAAAAGGTTAGTTTTCCATCTGTTGTAACTTTGGAAATCAATATCTTGATTTCCAGTAAGAATTAGAACCTGAACCCCGAATTAAAATTGGTTGTTTATAACCATAGAATCCCCTAAAAATATTTCTTTGTTAATATATCTATATATATCAACAAGATGCACTTAAACCATATAATTTCAACCATCATATTTTCATGTTTTAGGTATAAGAACGTTTTCATATAAAAAATCATGAATTTAGGTAGAAATTTTAGAATTTTTAATGTCTTGGTTTAAGAAATTTTCATCGTTCACCTAGAAAGGGAAGAGAGGCATTTTCCGATGATCGGAGTGGTCATAGGCCACGATTTTTGGTCGGAAGGGGAGCGAGAGCATAGGTTAGTGGGAAAAATACAAAAGGAATTTTCAAATGGTTAGATCCAAGTTTGGATCCATTTAGGTTTTTTTAGGCAGTTTGAATGGTGTACTTTGGTGATGAACAACGCCTTCGATGGTGCATCGAGTTCAACCACACCAGGGGAAATGGTTGGTTTAGGAGTCGGGATCACGCTAGTAAAATCTGACGTTGATCGGAGCTAGGTGGTGTCGGTGGTAGGCAAAAGGGTGACGGGTGGTTTAAGGGTGTTCGTGTTTTCCATTCGAGTTGAATGGTATTTTTCAGTATGAATTGACCTGAGGCCAAGATGGGTGAAAGGTTTGGCTCAGGGATGGTGAGACGCGTGTGTGTTAGGTCTCGAGCGATGATCATGTGTTTGTTTGGGTGTGCATGTGCATGCTGCACAAGTACATATGAGGACGTTTTCTGGAGCAAAGAATTAGAAGAAGAAGAATCGGGGAGCAACGTTCTTTTAGGATGCATGGGTTGTAGTTTTGGGTCATGGGCCAGTTTTTTAATTAAAAAAAAATAAAAAGAAAATGAAATATGAAGTGGGCCAATGATCTGGGATGGGCAAAGAAGGGAAACTGGAAATAATAGGGAAGGGAAATAAGAAATGTAAGAAAAGGAGAGGATAATTAAGGAAAGAAAAATAGGAAATAAAGGGAAGGGATAGTATCAACGATAGTCGTAGTAAAACCAATAGTTTTTTTTAAATCTCTAAATCGTATAACTTAAATTATTTTATCATTTAAATAAAATAAGAACAATAATATATATATATATATATATATATATATATATATATATATATATATATATATATATAATCAATTACATTGAGTCAATGGTGAAATAAGATCATTAATAAAAGCCATTGAAGTGAATTTGAAGGTTTAACTCTTCATCGATATTTATAATTATTTATTTGTGTTAAGATGATTTATATTATCCTTATGTATAATTTAAATAATGAAAGAATGGGATGTGTTCTAATCATTCTTCAAATAGGATAATTGTTTAAAATCCAATGTGTGAAATATAATCGACGTTATGACGTGATTTTTGGAAGGTGGTTAGATGTCAATAATGAATTCAAGTGTTTAGAAATAAACATTGAAGAGCTATTTGAATATAATCGACTTGAGTCATTAACTCTTTAAAATCAAGAAATGATTTCAAAATCAAATCAACGACGAATAAAATTGAATATTTAAATACAATAATCTATTTTCTTTAAGTATCACTTGACCCTAAAAGATATTAACGTTGATCGTTTCGAAGAGTCTAGAATCTATATTCCACTTTGATTCGATTTATACGATTGGATATTATTCAAGATAATAGAAGGCAGAGTTATGCAAAGGCTATTATGTAAATCTTAGGTGGAAATTGCTTAAGATGGATTTAGAAAATAGTGCCTTCGATTTGTCCAATCACAGGACAACTTGTATGGATGAATGTCTGACAAAATATGCCTAACCGATCACATACATTGATCCCTTCAAACGTATTTATGTTTGGTGGTGGAGGAATTTGTTTCTCTTAGGTTTATACCCATAATATATTTTTGGGGAAATCAATTAGTGGTTGGCATATTTTGACGATGTGTCATTCAAAGTAAATAAAGATAAGATATTCCTAAAGGTAAGTATAACCTCAGCCTAAACAACTGGGAAATGATATAACATTGGGTAGGTCGCATGGCTATGTGGATCTCTCCCATTAGGGTATATCTGTAACAACCAGAAACTTCGGACACTAAATATTTAAATATCGATGTTATTTAAATATTTAAAACTTGGATTTAATGGTTTTATAACCTTTATTAAATCCCTTTATAAACAATAATTAATGAGGAGAAAACATGTTGTTGAATTTTTGTTTACGAAGATAAGTAGTTCGAAGAAATATCGATAATGTGACCGAAAATAGTTTTATTGATAAGTGATGTCTTACTTGCTAAAAGTTGTTACAACATCATGTGCATGTAGTAAGATTAGAACACATATATGTGTATGTACAAATCATAAAAGTAGCATACAAATGGTATATGTGTACATCTTCTGGAAAATAAGAAATGGCTTAAAATGATAGGGACACGTGTCGCCAAATGAAAGGAACACATGTCTTGTAAATAAATAAGATTAAGACACATACACCCATTAGGTGTCCATGTGTAGAAACCTGTTAAGACACCTAAGTAGGCATGTGTCTTAATCCTAAAGCATGCATGAAGATAAAGAGGACAAGTGTCCAAAACCAAATTACCAAACTAGCCTTGAAAACTACTATATAAAGGGTGGAAAGGTTTATTTCATTTCATGGATTCACAAACATAAAACCATGATAAGAAAAAGAGGAGAGGTTTGGGAGAAGCCTAAGGATAAATACAAGATCAAGGCACAAGTACAAGGTGAGAAAAATTATTTAAGTTCAAGTATTCATTTCATATTTTGAAGAAAAGTTGAGAAATTTATGATTGAATAATTGGACTTGAAACCCTGAAAATGACGTTCGGTATTTTGGGCATAACTTTTGCAATTATTGATAAAATAACGACTTCTATATCAATTTGGAAATTTAATTCAAAGGACTACAACTTTCACCTAGGGTACTTTTCTCTAATTCGGCCGTTTGCATACCTGAAAACTGGATGCAATGTGAGGTAAAAATCAGCCCGAAATTGACATGTTAAAAATGCCTCATGATGTTTGATTTTATATATCAAATTGATAAATGATTTTGAGGTTTTCTTTTGTTGATAATTAAGTAGACTAAGAGAGCTTATTATTGCACAAAAATTAGGTCAAAATCTATTTTTATCATAGAGAAACAGCGTGAAACATTTTGCCCAAAAACAGGCTAAAATCTAATTTTTGGAACTTTTTAATAGCACTCTGAAACGTTATCTTTTCTATTAATGAAGCACGAAACCAAGCCGGAACCTTTCTATAGCACCCAGAAACGTTGTAGTAGCTGATTTTAGTCTAGAATCATTATAAACTATCCAGAACTTGTCATAGCACTTCTGAAAGCGTTGTCTTTTCTTTGAGTTGACTACGAAGTATTTTAAACGAGTAGAACTTTTCATAGCATGACTAAAATGCTGTTATAGTGTTTTGAGTATAAAATCATGGTATACGAGTGTAAACGAAGTATGAAGAGTATTTAAAAGAGGTATGGAGAATGTTTAAATGAGATATGACTAGTGTTTCAACGAGGTATGAATAGTGTGTAAACGAGGTATGAGTATTGTTCAATCGAGGAATGAATAGTATGTGATTAAACGAGGCATGATTAGTGTTTTCGAGGTAATGAATGGTATTGAACTTAACTATTTCAGTTCAATCTTTATCTTTCCAAACATATATTAAAGAGATATAAAGGTGTTTTGAGATTGTTTATAAAGGAGTTTGTTTTGCATAAAGAAATGGATTAGCATTCAAAATAAAAGCTGTTATCATTTGAAAGGAAGTTCTATAAGAGATATGTAGATATTTTTCAAAATAAAAGACTGGAACATTCTAGGGTGACAGAGAGGATAGTGTCTAGGCTTGGGTTTGGAAAATATAGTTTCCTGCTCTCCCTGGCTATCCCTAACTGATCCAACAAACGGGATGGTTAATTCAGAATTTAATTTGAAACTTAATTTGAAATTAATTGAAAAGTAATTTAAGATTACTTTTGAGAATCTTTGCCTGATATGAAGAGTAGTTTGGAAGTAAACATGGAATTTAAATATTTGAGTAAAGAAGAACTACATTGGCTTGATCCTATATCTAGTTGCTTACCCAATTAGATAAAGGTACATAGGCAGTCACAAGTGGTAGTGATGCAGCTGCTTTATTAATAAAAATATTTTTTGTTATTACATTTGTGTTGGTGTGTCTTTCATATTTTATCATTTAAGCTGTATTGTTGTTTTTTTAAGAAAAGAAACAAAGTTGAATTTTAAACCCAAAATAATTTAGAGGGTTTATATAAGTATATAATGATTATCAAAGATATTTTGAACGCAACAGAGGAAGATTTTTATTTCGGTCAAAATAGAGCTATCATAAAATGGCAATTCGTGTATTTGAGTTATGAACTTTAAATGCTTATAATTTTTGGAATCTAAATCGAATTTTCACCAAACGAAGAGCGGTTGATTAATATTGACAAGAACTTTCAAATGAGTGAAAGCAGATTTTAATTTCGAGGTATAATTTTGAAGTTATGTTTTAAACTGTTTCGGAAAAGAACGTTATAAGTGCAATTGTCGACCGTAACCATAAATAGTTATTTTTAATGTTTTAAAAATATGGAAAAATATTGTAAAATTATTATAAATTATGTAAGAGTGGATTGAATTGGATTGGTGCATTTTTCATGTTTATTATTTAAGTCATGCTAGTGTGTTTATCAAGTGTGCAAGAATGAATATCGATGTCCATCTTATTAGAGTTGCACAATGGTAGATTTACGGTAATTGTGTTTAATTTAAGCACAAACAGTTAATTAGATAAGTGGCATTTAAAAAGAAAAAAATTTATTTAGAGCAATTATTGATATTGTATGCTTATCAAATAAATGGCAACTATCATTGTTTGTTGTTTTTGGACGCACGGCGTTTTCGGCAATTTTGACTGGTTGGAAATTCCGGGGCGTTACAAGTGGTATCAGAGCTTAGGTTAGATGCCCAAATAAAATTTCATACAAGATTAGAAAATCATTTTTTAGAAATTTTAAAATGAAGTTACCTTAATTTGGCGAATAAAAGTGGATAAGGTAAGGCACCATTCCTCTGACCAGGTATATGAGTAATATTTATTTGTTTAACTTTTGTTTATGAAAAATGTGTGGATTCATTTTTAAGCATCACATAAAGAGGTTTAATGAAATTGTAAGTGCATATGACAAGCTAAAAAGTAACAAAGAAATGAATGAAGTGGCTTGCAAAGGAAGGAATGTTGCAGCTTGAAATGGATGCAACAGAGTGGCTTAAGAGGAATGAAGTATTGCAACTTATCGAGGAATGAGTTAAATGAGCTTGGGCAAATAAACTTGAGGAAGACCAGGAGGAGTAAAATTGAGCACTACATTCATGCCAAATAAAGGTGAGAAAATTTTGATATAATAAGATATTAGAATTGTTTTGCATTATGGTGTTAGCTTAAAAAGCTGCTGAAACATCTCTCAGCAATTCAGTCATAACTATTGATTCCTTGATTTGGGTTTAGATGAAGTTAATCTTATTGGGAAGCTAGATTAATTATCTAGAATACTTACAGCATATTTGAAATTTTGAAAGTTTGCTATCTCAAAACATTTTTACAAACTGAATTATGTGTTTGACAAAAAAAGGGGGGAGGGTTATACTTAAGATGATTTTCGAAGTTGAAAGTATGGATTTTACAAAATAAAATGGTTATCCATATGAAATACTTTGTTTAAACTTATAAAAGATTTTTGGGATTATTTCATCAATGATGGATACCTTCGGGTGACGATGACGATGTGCGGTATAAGACAATAGATCTTGGGTAGTGCACTATTACTCTATGTTGGTATCGAGTCGAGTAGAGTACATCCTATTTGATGACGGGATGCCGACATAAGACAATAGATCTTGGATAGTGCAACTATTACTCTATGTTGGTATCGAGCCGAGCAGAGTACATCTTATTTGATGACGGGCTGTCGGCCGCAATAGGATAAAATATCCTAAATTGAGTGTGGATCCATTTTGATGAATATGATCCTAGTTTAAACCAAAGAAAAAAAAAAGAACTTATTTGACTTAATTAAAAAAAATATTGATTAGAGACTATTTGGCACGTTCTGAATTTGATGTATATAATATTGATGAGTTGAATTTGATGTATATAATCATGTTCTGAATATATTACATGAGATGTCTAGATTACTCTCTGGCACGTTTTGATGAGTACCGCAATATGGAGAATACGTACTCACTTGATGATGATGAGTCGGATGAGATGAAGCATGATGAATCTTTGGTACATTTCGATGGGTACCAAAGGAGGCTGGGTATCGATGTTGATTGCAAAGAAATAATCATGAATTTGGGCATGAAAAGAAGCTACAGCTTGCCTGATCCGGTAATAGCTTGCAGTTTTGATGGAATGTTGGTCACAAATTTAAAGGTTCAGGTATGTCTTAGAATTTCAATTTATAAAAAAAATTTGCAAGTATGCTTTCAAGAAAATTCCCTGAATACTTAGAGTTTTATGTGTGGAACTTTTGATTAAGTATAGCATAAAATTTCGGGGAC
Organism: Allium sativum; assembly: GCA_030737875.1. Classification (NCBI taxonomy): domain Eukaryota; kingdom Viridiplantae; phylum Streptophyta; class Magnoliopsida; order Asparagales; family Amaryllidaceae; genus Allium; species Allium sativum. The sequence continues at coordinate 108,711,049 of CM060914.1, forward strand.
GAAATTCCTTTTAAAGGGGAAAGAATGTAACAACCTGAAACTTCGGACAGTAAATATTTAAAAATCGATGTTATTTAAATATTTAAAACTTGGATTTAATGGTTTTATAACCTTTATTGAATCCCTTTATAAATAATGATTAATGAGGAGAAAACATGTTGTTGAATTTTTGTTTACTAAGATAAGTAGTTCGAAGAAATATCGATAATGTGACCGAAAACAGTTTTATTGACAAGCGACGTCTTACTTGCTAAAAGTTGTTAGAACATCATGTGCATGTAGTAAGATTAGAAGAAGACATATATGTGTATGTACATATCATAAAAGTAGCATACAAATGGTATATGTGTACATCGTCTAAAAAATGAGAAATGGCTTAAAATGATAGGGACACGTGTCGCCAAATGAAAGGAACACATTTCTTGTAAATAAATAAGATTAAGACACATACACCCATTAGGTGTCTGTAAAACCCCGTAATTCTGTAACATTAAGTTTCACAAATTAACGTATAAATAATTTTTAGAACAAGAATTAAGGGAAATGGGTTACGCCATTGCGTTCGTTTCGAAATTCTGCTTGAGATAGAGTCCGAGTTTGCGTAAATCGGACTCCGTATGAAGGAGTTATGACGTTCAGAAGTTTTAGCAAAAATTCAGAACCAGCTCAGAAATTCAAAAATCGCAGAATTGGGCTGGGCGGGAAAATTCCCGCCCAAGCAGGTCGACCTAGAGGTCGACCTACCTCAAAGGAGGTCGACCTACCCCCGCATCTGGGCAGAATTCACATTTTTGAACCTAGACGCGATTTTGGCCCTATACATTGATCAAACAACTATAAAAACACCCCTAGGCTTCATATTTTATCCTCACAACTTCTCTACGTCTATACTCTTCTCTAATTCTAATTAAAATAAAATAGTATATAAATCTAAGATGATGTTATGCTGCTAAAGTTTTTCAAGAAGAGATTAAAATCAAGTTAAAGCTTCAAGAAGGGAATCAAAGGCTAAATAGTGAATGATTTACGTGCATATTAGACTTCGGCAAAAATTGATAAATTTTAATTGGCCGCAAAGTATGTAATTGGCATATAAACCAAGTTTTGGACGTAAACGATAAAACTAAAAAATTAAATCTAGTTTTGACATAAACTTTAAATTGGAATATTAATCTAGATTGGGCATGAATTGTAAAAGGGGAATATTAAATCTAAATTGGCATAAACTGCAAGTTGGGTTAATTGATTGGTAAATCAAGTTTTGGGCATAGAATATAATTATGTAAATTTGCATGACAGTTGAATATGACCTAGGCTAAATTGATTTACGGAATATTTATTTAAATAGTAAATATGTAAATTTAGTAAAAAGACGAATAGGCCTAACTCGAGGTTAGACTGAGTTGTGGTGTAAAACTTCCCGGAACCGACCGGCACATCCAGTGACCACAACAATACCTGTCTAATGTGGGTGGTTAGTGCATCAAGCCCAGAAAGACCCGAGGTTAGACTGAGTTGTGGTGTAAACCTGACCGGAACCGACCGACACATCCAGTAACCACAACAGTATCTGTCTAATGTGAGTGGTTGGTGCTTTAATTAATTAATTAATTAAGGCTCATGAATAAATCAAGCTAGAAATGTTGAGATTAAGTAATTAACGAAACACTTAACCGTAATAACATGTTAATTAGTCAAGTGGGTGAGGTAAATTTAGAACACTTAACCGTTGTAACATGTTAATTAAGCAAATGATAGGGTTAAGTTAACTAAAGTAACACTTAACCAATATATAATGACATGTGGTGGGGTTAGGTAATACAAGAGGAAAACACTTAACCAATTATATAACACGATGTATGTGAATAGTTAAGTTAACACGAGAAGGCAACACTTAACCAATATAACATGGTTTGAGGTAGGGTCAAGTTAACACCAGAAGGAAACACTTAACCAACATGACGTGACAAGTGGGTTGGTTGAGTTAACTTGAATTGATTATTGACACTTGACCAATATAACTTGATGAACGAATGGGGTTAAGTTAAATGGGAAATACTTAACCAATATAACATGATGAATGAACGGGGTTAAGTTGATAAACCACACTTAACCAATCCAACATGTTAATCAAGATAGGTTAAGTTAATAAGAACCACTTAACCAACACGACTTGACAAGTAGGAGGTTAAGTACACGTCGGGTTGGTGGGTAATATTAGTAAATATAGGCCCACAAAACTTAACCATTATATAAACATGCTTGGATCGATGGGAGGGTTAAGTACATCTCGTGTAGGTGGGTAATATTAGTACATGTAGGCCCACAAACTCAACCATTAAGAAAACACGCTAGAATCTGTGGGAGGGTTAAGTACATCTCATATAGGTGGGTAATATTTGTATATATAGGCCCACAAACTTAACCAGTAGGAAATACTAGTAACGGGGACCCATTTCAGCGGTAACCCACATAGATGTATCATGGTACCCTGAAACTAGGCAGGGTGGGGCACGATTACTGGGCTGATTATAAGCGGTCAAAATAGCGGCAGGGGGTATGTCAGCGTAGGTTCTGACGGTTTACGGGCGAGCACGTACTCCGGAGTGGAAAAAGCAGGCATTGGGTACCAGTAGTTATATACTGTGCATCTTGAATCGTGTTGGATCGCTATCATAAGGCTTGATACACCTTATGGTGGGGCCATCACAGAGTATCTACATGCAAGAGAGGGTCGACTGACACAAACACATGGAAAATTAATACAAAATAGGTAGCATAATCCCTAATTGGACCTAGGTCGTGTAAACCCTAAATCCGAGAAGCGTTCAATTAGTAGCATAAACCCCAGTGGCCCTGGGTAGCATAAACCTTGGATTGAATCAAGTGAGCACTTGATAGTAGACCCTAGATTAGATCTAGGTAATAAACGGAATCCCCATAACAAAAGCACACCTGAAGGCAACCGCAAATACGGGGATTAGGATCATGTTATCATATGATCATAGATTACTAGTTTGTACACCAGTTAGGTAGTGCAGAGATATAGAAATCAGTATAAACAGGGTAGTTGTGAAGCAGAGAAGGAGTAGAAGCGTATTCAGTTTATCAGTACATTCAGTTTATCGGTACATTCAGTTTATCTTGCCATATCCCATGCTTATCCAATATTATCTTGTTACTATGGTTTAGTTTTATATTTATTTTATTCATGTCTGACCTAGCCCCTCTTTTCTTCCGTTCCCCCCCCCCCCCGGTAGTCAGGGAGGGAATAGCTCAGGTTTGTTTGGACCATTACCCTTTCCAAGCTTGAAGACTCTTTGACGTGTTGCCCTGGACTCTCTCTTCTACTGTTATGGCTGGCTCATGCTTTATTTGGGGAAATCATTTTATGCTTCTTTATTTTTGTTAGCAAGACAGGATACTTTGGTATTGTAAAACAATCTTTGTACAAGGCACTAAAACACCATATTACAACTTTAATTTTACAACGGTGGTAAAATCACCATTGTAATATATGTTTTTTTACAACTTGTTTTCCAGAAAAGTTGTAATAAACTTATTTTTAACAAGTGTGTTATTTTGATAGTTGTAATAAAAGCATATCACAACTTTTATTTTTTGTCTGCGTAATATATGACTACACTACAACAAAAATACCATATTAATAATTAATAAAAATAATTTGATAATTAATAAAAATATTAATACTCAATAACTATTGTTTAATAATAATAATAAATAGTTTATTTGAAAATATGTAATAACTAATATTAATAATTTCTTTTCGCTATATAATAATTAATAAATAAAAATTATGTATTATTATTAGAAATTAAAAATAATTAAATAAAAATTAGTTTTTTGTAATGAATAATTAATTTTAGTAATCAATTTATATAATATTCTATTACATTTTTTCATAAAATAAAAAAAGAAAAATTATAAGATTAATAAATAGCTATTATATATTATTTAACTTACCATATTAATTAACTTTCAAAATAGTAATTAGTGGATGAGATTAGTGGTCCACTTCCCTCCGTAATAAAGTCCTTTTACAACTTTTTTTTCTAATTGTTGTAATAAATTATCATATTTAATACCTTTTTAATTGTTTAGCGCTGGTAATATATTATTTACAACGTTGGACCTCCAAAATATTTTAATTCCCGCCTTTGTTTACCACGTTGGACCTTCAAACTTTTAATTCCCGCCTTGGTTCCCTCAAATTTTTCGATCACCACACAATAACTTTAATCGCTGCATCCTTGATAATTTGTATATGGTTCAATTTCCCAAACCCTATAACAATGGCCACCTTCCCAAACGAAATCATGGCCTCCATCCTAAATTGAATCATTCCCAAAATCGTTCCTTTTCCCCAAAATAAAAGTCGAACCACCAGTCCTTCACCCAAATCAAGGTCGTCTCTCCTTTCCCAAGCACATCCACCACTTCGACGTCGTTAGAGCCGCCACCTGAACTTGTAACCACCTCCAGATGACCCCCGACTTGTCGCAGCTTCGCCAGTTAGGCCACCGTGAACCCTCAGCAACGCCTCCAGTCAAAGCTCCTCCTTCCTCTGTTCAAACCAGAGAATTCAAAATCGGATGCCACTATACTTCCACAAATCGCGATTTGCTCTCCTTCCCTCAACCAATTGAGCGTTGTCTACCTCGACCTTGCGTAACCTTCGAAGTCGTTGCCACTCTGTTCATCCGTCGCTCCGCTATCAAAGTTATTTGCTGTACGTGCCCTCACCGAACTTCACCCGCCACTTGACGCCAGAACCGCCGTTGCCCAGCCCGTCGCTCCCTGACTTTGGTTACCCGAATCTCACCTTCTTCTCCTCGCTGAACCCGGAACCCCGAGAGCATATCCAGCTCGGAGTCCATGTACTATGCTTATTCCGACAGCTACGCACACAGCCTTGGTATCTTTCGTTGTCGCACCATTTTTCGCCTCTGTCCGCTGTACAAGTGAGTGCTAGCTCATGATTAAATTTTATTCAAGTTATTAAATTCTGGATAAACTAAAATATTTCAACAAGTGTTGGTTATTGGTTGACTGCAAATTCTTGATTGTTTGGACTTAGAAATTCCTGAACTCAATATATATGTCTCCCTCTTCTAGCGCTACTTGCATACTCGTTGACCTCTTATATTTAATCTAATTTGATTTGAAATAAACATGCTAGTGTTGTAACAAATAGAATCGTTGCCTTGATCTCACATTTTTCATGTTGTGCTTAGATTGGGACTACATTAACCTCTGCATGGATATTTGTATGCCACTAACACTAATTTCACTAAAGTTTCGAATATACAATGCTTCATGTTGTTGTATAGTTGGATTTGCTGAGGACAGAAAGAAGATATGTTATGCGGTTTGTCATCCAATAATATATCTCACTGCAGTTCATTTCATGTAGTAATTATCCTTGGGTGGGTAAATGCGTCTTTATAGTTATCTTAGTTTATCCTAAGTCTACCAAGCTGCTTAGTGTAGCCATTCATCCCCAGACATTACCGTAGGTCAAGTTTATGTCTTCTCTGGTTACTTTAATGATTGTATTGTTAAAGTTATAGGACTCGCTCAGACTTATGTCTGACCCCGTTGTTTTTAATTTTTTTCCCAACCCTCAGATCCTACGGTGGATCCTAGCAGTAGTGGAGCTTGATCGGATTGCTGTTCCCGTCTTTAGGAGCTTGGATAGATGTAAAGCTCCAGTTACCCAGTTATCTTTTCTTTTGTCCTGGCTATTGTATGAGAGAGTGGGATTATGTACTTCTTTATTTTGATGAATATTGTACTTGACTTTTATTGTGGTTTTATGATATAACTAGACATGTTTACTTCCGCTGTTATGAGATGATGTTTTAAATTTCAAATATTATTTATATCTGTCTTGTTGTAATTTTTCTGTTCTATATTCACTAAAATACTCCACCGATGCTATGGCATTCCCTTAGAGAGTGACCATAGCGGGCGTGGGGTGTTACACGTGGTATCAGAGCAAAGGTTACCGGAACAGATAAAATTTTTAGAAAACTATTTTTATAAAAACATTTTTGGAAGAGATATTTTCAAAAACATGTCTTTAAAGAGAAAAGTTTTTGAAAGAAAAGCATAATCCCCAATAGCCATATCTATATCCTTCGAATTCTCCGTTTTGAATCTTTCCTTTTTCGTTTCAGCATGGCTGAGGATCTTAACTTTCCGGAGGGTGTGACGGTACCAGTATGTATAGGAGATTGATGGAGGCTAGGGCCACCACTGCGGGTCCAGCAAATGTTCCTCCACCAACCGTAGCACCCGATCTTCCTCCTCCCCCTCCTCCTCGCACGGATACTTTTGCTAAGACTTGCAAGGAATTTAAAGCTATGGGAGGAAAACCTTTTCAAGGATCTGAAACTTTTGTGGAGGCTAGAGATTGGCTTAAGGAGGTGGAAGAGTTGATAGATATCTTTGAGATGGAAGAAGGGAAGAAAGTCAAGTTAGCTGCTTGGTTAATGAAGGGAGAGGCCTCATTCTGGTGGGAGGTCACTAATGGAGAACGCCCCGTTGACTCTTGGGCGGATTTTAGGCAAAGATTTGTGGCAAAGTTTCTCTCAAGGGCGGAGGAAAACTTGTATATAGAAAGATTCTTGACTCTAAAGCAAGGAAATCTCTCAGTGAAGGAATATGTCAACAAGTTTAATCAATTGGCAAGGTTTGGCCTAGACATGGTGAATACACCGGAGAAGAAGGCTTTGAGGTTCGTCAAAGGCTTGAATGAACCGATGCATGGGTTGGCTATGACTCATATCCCTATGGGGGCCACCTTCGAGAAGCTAGTTGACATGGCACTCATGCATGAAGAAGAGAAGGGTCCCAATGCTAATAAGGCACCCGAGAAGAAGGGAGATCAAAAGAGACCTCAGCAACAACAACAAAACAAAGGTGGGAAAGGCAACGGTGGCAAGGGCAAGAAGAAGAAGTGTTTTAATTGTGGGACACCTGGCCACCTAAGCAAGGATTGTCGCAAGAAGAAGAAGACTGGCTGCTTCCACTATGGCGAAGCAGGGCATCTAGTGAAAGACTGTCCTAAGAAAGGGCAAAGGACGGGATCTACCTCAGGAGGACAGGTGCACGCTCTTATGGCACCGGGTCAGGCTAGGGGGCAAGTACAGGCTCTCGCGGTCCCACCGATTCAGGAAAGAGGTAGAACTATTTCCGTTGAAAGTCTGGTTTTTCTATTTGATCATCCTGTCCGAACATTGTTTGATTCTGGCGCATCGCATTCGTTTATCTCATCATCATTAGTTGAGTCACTGCACTTAGACACCAGTCTGGTAAATGATCCCTTGGTTGTTTCAAACCCAATTGGGAGCTCCACTTATTTGTCCATGATATGTTTGGGTTTGAAGATTTCTATACTTAGCATTGAGTTTAGATGTGATGCTTTTGTGTTGGGCTTCACGGGCTATGGGTTGATTTTGGGCATGGACTGGTTATCCAGTAATGGTGCTGTTCTTGATTGCGAAAGGAGAGTTGTTAGGCTCATGACCCGCTTGGGTAACACTCTCGAGATCTCTTGTAATCCCATGGATTCTGTTATGCTAAGTTATCTTGAATCGCTTGACGCTTCGGTCGAGAGTTTGCAATCTGTTAGAGTGGTCCGGGAATATTCGGATGTGTTTGAGGAGGTGAAGGGCTTACCTCCGAAGCGGAAGATTGACTTGATTCGAAGAAGGATGAAAGCAGCACAGGATAGGCAAAAATCTTATGCGGACAAGAGAAGGACGGATCTTGAGTTTGAAGTTGGGGACATGGTCTTTGTCAAAGTGTCTCCGTTACGAAATGTGGTTCGCTTTGGATCTGTTGGGAAGTTAGCACCAAGGTTCGTAGGGCCATTTCCCATCAAGGAAAGGATTGGACGGATGGCATATAGAGTGGAGTTGCCCGACAGACTTAGTGGTGTACATGATGTATTCCATGTGTCACATTTGAGGAAGTGCTTACATGAGACCGCAGAGGTGGTAGAGCCGAGCTTGCTTAAAGAAGTGGAAGTAGAGCGTGATGCGACTATTCGACGAGCTCCTACTCGCATCCTTGGGTCAGAGACTAGGAAATTGAGGAATCGAGAGGTTCAACTAGTCAAAGTACAATGGGGAGAAGACGAGAGCAACGCAACTTGGGAAACGGAAGCGAAGATGCGTTCATTGTACCCGTTCCTTTTTGAGGGTATGTCTTTTAACTTCTCCTTTATCGTTTGTCTAGTACTCATCTTATCTTTAGTATGTACCTTTGACCTTTAGATAGGGTAAACCTATGGTTGAAACATGTGTTTGAGACATGTTATGTTTGATGGATGCATGTGGATGCAAGTGGTTGCTAGTGGTTGCTCGTGGATGCATATATACACACTCTAAGCACTAGATCGGCTCAATCACTTCATATTGCATATTGCATAAAATTGTGTGTAGGAAGCTATATTTATGGATGTATAATGATTGTGTTATCATATGGATGATGCATTTTGGTGAATGATTGTGCACTCATGTAGATATTGTATGTGTCGATAGGGTTCTCTCGCATACATAATGGATGCATGGCACTCTCATGGTTTGCATATGTTCATACATTAGATAGGGAACATATACACACACTCTTTGCATATGCTCATACATCATTAGAAATTGTTTTAAGGACAATGGATGCCCGTGTTTGATGGATTGAGTAGATGGTTGTTTGGATGGTAGGATATGCATTCTCCTTAGCTTAGAGATTTCGGGGACGAAATCCTTTAAGGAGGGGAGAATGTAACACCCCGTATTTCAGTTAATGCTAAAATTCACTAATTGCAGAATAAATAATCTCAGATGTGAGAATTGGGGGAAACGGGCTGCGTCATTGCGTTCGTCTCGGAAAAATACGCAGAATAGAGTCCGAAATTTTGTAAATCGGAGTCCGTATGGCCCAGTTAAGGCCCAATGAAGTTTGCAGGAAATTTAAAGCGAAAAACAGATTTAAAAATTCAAATTCAGATTTCAAAATAGAACCAGCGGGGCCAGGCGGGAAAATTCCCGCCCTAACCATGTCGACAGGGCTGTCGACAGGCCTGTCGATAGGGGGGTCGACTTGCCTGTCGACTTGCCTGTCGACACGGCGTGTCGAGCCAGAGGGCTTGGGTGCACCAGATCTGGTTTTCTGGCTAGGGCTGGGCTGGGTTCTAGAGATTTCCTAAATCTAACGGACCTAATCTAACCTAGGGTTAATCCTATGGTCTAAAACACACCCTAATCCTATAAATACACCCTAGTGCAAGCCTAATCCATACTAAAAATAGAAATGATGGCCTCATTCCGCCAAAATCAAACTTGAGAGGAGCCTCCACTAATTTATGAAGGAAGTTGCAAGCTAATCAACCTCTAATCATCATCTTCTTCATATTTAGCAACCAATTCCACTTCATAAGTTTGCTAATCTTGGGTTTGGTGAGTTTCTATCACTTTAACATCAATTGCTAAAGTAAGTAGATTGGGTGTAATGAGACTTATGGTCTTAAATGCGGATTAGTGAGTTTGAATCATTTGTAATGATATGCTACTCTATGTTTTCCTATGTTTATGCATATTTAATAAGTGGGTTTATGCATGTTTAATAAGTTGGTTTATGCATGTTTAACAAGTGGGTTTATGCATGTCTAATAAGTGGGTTTATGCATATTTAATAAGTGGGTTTATGCATGTTTAACAAGTGAGTTATGCAAGTTCATATGCAAGTTATGGGTATGATGTTATGTGTAGGTTGTTATGCAAGTTTATATGCAAGTTATGTATATGCTTAAATGCAAGGTTAACATGATATGCAAGTTATGCATGCTTATGCAAGTATGAGAAAGCTTATGCAAGTTATGTGTATGCTTAAATGCATGTTTAACATGTTATGCAAGTATGAGAATGCTTATGCAAGTTATGTGTATGCTTAAATGCATGTTTAACATGTTATGCAAGTTATAAGAATGCTTATATGCAAGTTCAACAAGTTATGCAAGATATGTGTATGATAATATGCAAGTTCATATGCAACATGTTATGCAAGTCATGTGCATGATAATATGCAAGTTTGGGTTAAATGTAGTTGGGTTAATATATGCTCATATATGCAAGTTGACATCCTCTTAACCCATGACAAAGTTATATGCTAAGATTTGGTTAAACCCATGATATTTGTGATGGATCTTCTCTCTATTATGTCATGAAATGAGAACGATTTGCGTGGGGAACGATGGGGTTAGTAAATATGTTAATAAAAGTATGATTGGGTATGATTAAGCATACCATAAAAAATAAATTAACATAAGTGGGAATTTACCTATTGAGTTAGGTCTACCCCATGGGAATTTACCTATTGAGTTAGGTCTACCCATGTTATGAAAAACTTGAAATTAATTAGGGATAATTAATATGGGGGTGATTAATTAGGTGTAATTAATCGACTAAGACACGAGGTTGGACCCATTTGTAGTGTAAAACTGCCCGGACCCGACCGGCCATCCAGCGGCTACAAATGATTGGCCCAATATGAGAGGTCTTAGTCATAAATTAAATACGTGATTAAAGTAAAGACACGAGGTTAGACCCTTTTTATGACAGAAGTCTGCCCGGAACCAACCGGCATATCCAGCAGTCATAAAAGATGGTCTAATGTGAGATGTCTTTATGAGGTCATGATCTTAATTAATTAATTAAGAAACACTTAACCATATTAGCATGTAGAGGGACATGAGGGGTTAAGTGGGTGCCTTGGGTGGCATGTGGAAATCTAGTGGGTTGCCTTGGGTGGCAATAGAAAATACGATTAGAATACTTAACCAAGTGGAAACATGTAATTAAACATGATTAAAGGGTTAAGTGAGATACACTAGATAAGTGACAAGCTTAGGTGGGTAGCTTGTGGGGGGCCATTTCAACCAATATCCCAAACGTATCTTTGTGGGCTCGACTCTAGTCGGGTGACGGGACACGCATATTGGGCTTGATTATAAGAGGCCAAAACGGGTTAGCGGTGGCAACGCAGGATCAACGGGTTTCATATGCGTGTGTGGACCCGGGCTGGTTGGTAAGTCGTTGTTGCATCGTGTAGATATAAAGCCGTGCACCGTTGATATTATCAGGTGGCCACTTTGGGGAATGATACACCCCATTGTGGGACCAGCACGGGTATCTACGGTAGGGAGCCGATCGCTGGGGAGTAGTGGGTACACCTAATAAAGATAGGGGCAGACGGCACCTATGTAGGGGTACACGAAACTACTGGGTAAAATTACTAAGTACACCTAGTGGAGATAGGGGCAGACGGCACCTATGTAGTGGGCTAGGGGTACACGAAACTACTGGGTAAATTTTCTAAGTCCTTGGGAGGGATCAACCTTTAAGAAGGAATGACTGGTGTGGTGCAGTGTAGTAATTATCCTTGGGTGGGTAAATGCGTCTTTATAGTTATCTTAGTTTATCCTAAGTCTACCAAGCTGCTTAGTGTAGCCATTCATCCCCAGACATTACCGTAGGTCAAGTTTATGTCTTCTCTGGTTACTTTAATGATTGTATTGTTAAAGTTATAGGACTCGCTCAGACTTATGTCTGACCCCGTTGTTTTTATTTTTATTTTCCAACCCTCAGGTCCTACGGTGGATCCTAGCAGTAGTGGAGCTTGATCGGATTGCTGTTCCAGTCTTTAGGAGCTTGGATAGATGTAAAGCTCCAGTTACCCAGTTATCTTTTCTTTTGTCCTGGCTATTGTATGAGAGAGTGGGATTATGTACTTCTTTATTTTGATGAATATTGTACTTGACTTTTATTGTGGTTTTATGATGTAACCAGACATGTTTACTTCCGCTGTTATGAGATGATGTTTTAAATTTCAAGTACTATTTATATCTGTCTTGTTGTAATTTTTCTGTTCTATATTGACTAAAATACTCCACCGATGCTATGGCATTCCCTTAGAGAGTGACCATAGCGGGCGTGGGGTGTTACAGCGATAATGATACTAGAAGCTGTTGCTTCACATGATCTATGGTTTTGGCATGCTTTTTTCGGATGTCCTGACTCAATGAACGATATTAATGTACTTTACCAATCACATTTGTTTAAGAGCCTTGCACATGGAAACGCACTTGCATGTGATTTTAATATTGCAGGAATGCATACGACATGGGGTATTATTTAGCAGATGGCATCTATCCTTCTTGGGGTACGCTTGTCAAAACAATTTCAGCTCCTGAAACAGAGAAAGAAAAATACTTTGCTAAAAGGCAAGAGGCAGCAAGAAAAGACGTAGAACGTCCATTTGGGGTTCTCCAAGCAAGGTTTGCCATCATAAAAAACCCTGTTAAATTATTTAAGCCACAGGGTTTGAGCAACATTATGCGTGCTTGTATTATAATGCATAACATGATCACTGAAGAAGATAGACGAAAATTTCCGTCTTATTCGGGATATGATCCAAATAACACCCAAACTGTTGTTGCTGATAGAAATCCAGTGACCCTTGAGGTATTTCTTAGGCGACTGCGTAAAATTAGGTCTAGGGAGGTCCATAGTAAACTGCAGGACGACCTGGTTGAGCATTTATGGCATATGAAAGGTACTGCTTAGATAAAGTCTATGCGGTTGTTGAGCTATTGTGCTTGTAATTGATTATTGTATTGTTGTACTGTTTTATTGTTGTATTGTCTAGGGAGGTCCGTAGTACTCGATTATTGTATTGTTTTATGTACTTCAAATATATCGCATTTCTATTTTATAATGTGTCTATTGTAACGTTTGATGAGGACGACCCAAACCGTACGTAACTCCTTAACTCCTTAAACACCTTAACACTTTATTTTCACAATTCAAAAGAGGACGACCCAAACCGTACGTAACTCCTTAACTCCTTAAACGCCTTAACACTTTATTTTCACAATTCAAAAGAGGATGACCCAAACCATACGTAACTCCTTAACTCCTTAAACGGCCTAACACTTTATTTTCATAATTCAAAAGAGGACGACCCAAACCGTACGTAACTCCTTAAACGCCTTAACACTTTATTTTCACAACTCAAAAGAGGACGACCCAAACCGTACCTAACTCCTTAACTCCTTAATATCCTTAACACTTTATTTTCACAATTGAAAAGAGGACGACCCAAATCTTTAACTTCTTGACTCTTTCTTTCCAGCAAGACTTTTAATGTGAATGGAACACGACTTTTAATGTTAGTGGTGCACGACTTTTAATGTGAGTGGAGCACGACTTTTAATGTTCGTGTAGCATGCCTTGTAGTGTCCATAGACTAGTCAATTCAGTTGAATAACACACATACCATAGTTATGAATTTAAATTGAAGTCTACGGATACATCCACACTTTCCAACTACATAAACCAAATGATACATATTGAATACGACACATAATATAACGATATACTACTCAAACTGTATAATATGATTGTACCATAACCCGTACGCTTCGTGGCCGACGAAATTTGAACGGTACTTGAAAAGATAGAGTGAGTCATACGTCGACCGTTTCTCCTGAAAGACGCCATCCTTTTTTATCTCATCAATTACTTTGCGGTAATTCATACAGTCGGTACTAAATAAGCAGAAACCGCTTCTAGTTGCTAAGTTGGGCCTCTGTATTCTGCAAATAGTATGATTGTTGTAAAAATCATTGAGGGTTTCCCAGAAATCTTGTTCCACCTCTTCTTCCATATGTAGTATGTCTGCTTCAATGTACGCCTTTATCAAAACAACGTAGTCTGAAGCAGTCCAATTTTCGTTTGCCATTTCGAATTGTGTAGTTAAACTACAATTCAAACGTTTAATATAGGCAAGGAAAAGCAAAACAAAGTAAAACAAAGTAAAGCAAAGTAAAGTAAAGTAAAGTAAAGCATCACACCATTCAAGGGAATAATTAAAGTTGATTTGATTAAACAACTTGACATGGTCAGAGCAATTAAACTTACCCTTTTTTCTATAGTTGATTGGAAAACACAATGCAGAACATTGAATGGCTTATTGTAATTTTCAAGCCTACTTGCATTCTATGTCTTTATAAATACGGGGGTACGGTAGTTTTCCTCACACTCACAAGCAATTCTATTTCTTAGCAAACAACAATGTCTGATCCCAACAACAACAATTTCTCTGCCTATACCAATGATAACATTGGTAATTTTACTAGTTTATTATCTCAAGCCGAAGCCCCGTCAATGATTCCATCCCCTTTCCTAACTCCAGAACAAAGTCAATTTCTCCACCAAATAAACCACACTCAGCAGTACGGTAACATGTACGGCCAACTTCATAATCAAAACGTACACCAAGAGATGGTTGCTCCGACCCCGGTACCTGACAAAGGAATAACCACGGCTAAACGATCATCTACCAAGCGAAAAACAAAAGAAACTCCCGTTCAAAGTAGCATGGAAAAAACTATAGGTACTGGTAAAATATGTAGAGCAGCTGACTATAAAGTGCTAGCTAATGCATGGGTAAGCGCTTCTGTCGTTGCTGATGGCCGTTCTGCTGGTAAGTTTTTCTATCAGAGGGTTAATGATTTGTACAATGGAGACACTGAATGCGTCACACGAAGATCAATTGAGAGCACAAAGACTGCATGGTATAATTTGAATGCTATGTGTACCAAGTACAAAGGGATAAAAGCACTAAGGGGAGATTCGCTTAGAAGCGGTCAAACTTTCAGAGATTTGAAGGACGATTACGATAGCATCTATCGTGACACCTGTAAAACTGAATTCATTGCTCATGAAGCATTGGAAATTCTTTCTTTTTGTCCATGTTGGGCCAATATATGCGAACCAGATGATGTATATCTTGTAGACACTGAAGAATCGAACTTAAGAAATGTAGCTTCTGGACTTTCGGTGGATTCATCCCCGGGCAATACAGCTGAACATCCTATAACTACAGACGATGATGGGAATAACAGTACACCTGTGACTCCTAATTCGGGAATGATGTATGGTGAGGTTGAAGCAAGGCCAGAAGGAATAAAATCAAGCAAGAGAGCACTACTGAAAAATAAGGAATCAAAAGATTTCGCAGCATCGAGTGATAAACTAACTTCGTTGTTAAGTGATATATCACTTGCATCCGTCTCCAACAACGAAGACCGTGAGAAGCGTAAAGAGAAGAAGCTGCAGATCATGGAGATGGAACTGCGGCAAGAAGCCGCTAGAACTACAGCTCTCATACAAAGAACTGCTTATAAAGAAAAACGTGAAAGATGTTTGAAGGAGAAGGAAGAAGAGGATTATCTATTAAGAGATATATCTCATTTGAATGGACAGGCTCTTCAGTATGCTATAGCAAAAAAAGATCGTATATTGAGGGCTCAACAGAAACGATATCAGGAAGAAGAAGGAAGTTCCGAGATGTAGACACAGTCTATGTTGCTATTTCGAGCGTGTTGTATCCTAGGTTTAGTTTTCTATTTCTTGCTATCGTAATCGTCCTTGTTGTATTTCTAGGTTGCTATTTCCTGCTTGTTGTATCCTAGTTTTAGTTTTCTATGTTGGGTGTATTGTTTTGTGGGTTATTAAAAAAATTAACTAGTTTTATGTCAAAATTTATTTTAAAATCCATGTTTTAAATTAACTTGAAATCTTTAAGTTAGATAAATTTACAACATAATTCAGACATATTAAAATAAAACATCGACAATTGGATTATTTAAAAAAAACCATGTTTTATACGGTTCTATGAAATCCGTATAAAACAAAAAGGGTTTTATGAAATCCGGAAAGACACTAAACGGTTTTCAAAAAACCGTTTATACCTAAAACGGTTTTATGAAAACCATTTATGTCTTATTCGGTTTTCATGAAACCGTTTAGGTCTCGACGCTCTGATTTGTGAAATGGCGAGCGTCGCCATTTCAAAATTCTCCCCACGCTCCTCTCGCCTCTGCTGGACAGCATGCCTCCCCTTTCTCTCCCCATTTCCCCTCCTCCTCACACTGCTGGGAATGCCCTTACACTATCTATATATTTGTTGGGTTGCATTATTTCAATTCCTATGTTACTGCATAATAGTGGCCCTGAGTTGTTGCATGACATGACCGCTTGCCTGTTTGATGATACATTACCTTGCTGTACATTTTACTTGAGGCATTGCTGCCATGACCTATGTTCGCTAGTTGATGTTACATATTTCACTATGCTTATGAACTTATGTATTTAGCAATACAAATTTTAGGGTGTGTTTGCATATGTATATACATATTTTTATCTATATATGTGTGTATTTACACTCTTATATGTATGGTTATATGCAAAGAATTATTGGGTCCAATGCACCTTTTCATGAGCTGTTTGCTTCACTCTGCCTCCTCCATGAAGTGTTGTATACTTCTATTTTCTCACCAAGTTGCCATATTTTATTTGCTATGCGTCACTTATCCTATGTATTGAATTTAATAAATGAGTCACCTTGATTTTCCGATGCATGCTGCCTTGATTATTGTTATATCATTCAGGTGAATAAATTTTGTCTCACATTATGCTTCATTTCCAAAAATGAAAACACACACAAAACATACACGCACGCAAACACACACATATACACACACACACACACACACACACATATATATATATATATATATATATGTATATGTATATATATATATGTGTGTGTGTGTGTGTATCACTTATGTCTAGCTAGTTTTGTTGGGAGCATGCCCAGGCCTTGCTGTGCATATATTTATGCACATGTTGCTCCCTACTATATTACTTACGGTTAACATGCCCATTACCTTGTTTGGAAATAGCTATATATGCCATTTTAGTTTTTTTTATAGTGTGTTGTATGAATGATGTCTAAATTTACTCCATCAGACACGCATGCTTTGTGGACAATGCTTGGAATAAGCCAATTATAACATGCTTTATAAATATCCTATATATGCCTTGTTGAAAGGAAATGCATGCAACACCTTATATGGCTCGTAAATTTATAGATTTACATTCGTATGTTAAAACTAGTACTGTTTAAACCCATTCATGTTAGATTTTGCCATTTTCACCTTTTGCATGCTTCAAAACCTGAAATGCACGCATGCAGTATTGGAAAGATTGTTATATTTGTCACACATTGCCAAAACATTATAAGTATTTTGGAATATATATGAGTATGCAAACTAGAGTATCAATTGAAATAAGACCAAATGAGCTTGATTAAGCACAAGGGCTCGATACTCATACATATATATTGAATGTCAAAGATTAGAACTTGGGCACTTAGGACATGAGGAAATGGACGTGCATGTGTAATGGAAAGGGTTGGTTTGGGAGATATGACTGTTGCACAACAATCATATTGATTTGAATTTTTTGAATAGTCACACTATTTCCAACAGACATCTGTTCATTTTAAACTACCACCCCTTCACTTCTATATAAGCATATCAACACACTACAAATTAGAACACAATTTCTACCGCTCTTCTTTGTCTTCCTCCCATGCCTGTTCTCTTTAATAAATTCACCAACTGTTCCTGCGGATAGTTGCAATCTATAGGGACGATCTTTGTTATATCCTAAAGGAATACCGCCATATCACCCTTCTACAACCTAGCGACTAGTGGGGTGATTAATTCCTTAAAGAAAATGTCTTCCTAATGTGCCTTTAAGTATTTCCTAGTTCTGTTTCCACATTTATTATGCAATATCAACTCCAACATGTAGCACCATTTGTCTGGAATTATATGTGGCATTTTGTCAGAAATTTAATTGCTTTAAATTTAGTTAGGATTAACTATTATATTATTAGTGTTTTATTAAAGCTGATTTACTTGAATAAAGTTAATCTTGACTCAAGTGTTTTGCATGGAACGCTTGGATCAAACCCAAGTTTTGCAGATTTAAAGACTTCAGCTATTGAAAGTTAGAGGTGAAGATGCCCTCTTTGGGTTTGTTAAATCTATAGTTTATTTTTAATAAAATCTTATGTATGTATTAAATCTTCCGATGTATTTAAATTTTGTAACTCTCATTTTGTAATATAATGCTTCCGCCGAGAGATATTATTGTTTATTTGATATTGTGAATTCGGTGTCTGATTCTGTTTAGACTTGATAGGCAATAACAATCTGTCATTTTAAACAGTTCGTGTTGGTTTAATTAGTGACTTGAAGCGGTCAAAAAGGAAGATCATTACAAGAACTATGTGGGTTACATCCATTAGGGTATATTTATCATCAATCTATAATGGTTGACCCTTTGGTTATTGTTTTCTTTGGTATAGTTGTTGATCACAAGCATGGTGGTGAAAATTATTTACTATCAAGTTGAGTGGTAGACTGATTCTGTGTTAGCCAGGATCTAAGGCATTCTTGCAACCTCGATACGCTTGTCTAGTGAGGTACTATGATGGGTGGTACTCCAGTTCCTAGTCATTGTATGGAATCAAAACTCCAATACATGCCTTTACGGTTTTAGTTGTAAACTTATTGTGATGAAACTTAATTAATATAACATTTCAGCTATGGTAAATATTATTTGTGGATTGTAGACATTATTATAATATCACTAAATTTCGATATAAAGTGTGTTCGTTATTCTAAGATATAAACTAGACCATGTTTATGTGCGACATGGTCTTGCGAGATACCTTAGATTTTAAAGGTTTTATAACTTTAAGAATTAAGTTTCCTATGATTTGCTTTTTTCATGTTGGTTTACTAGACTGACTTGGGTGTTATTTCATTATAATACTTGGGTCAAACATAATGTACTTACATGATAGTTTATACTACTTCGAGCTTTAGTAAGGAAGTTGGAGGCTGTGATATTTCGTATAGTTGTTATTTTTTGCTATATTTTTATGATATGTCAGCATTTGTGAGGACAAGCCATTATAACTTTCTAGCTGATTAATGGTTAGTACTCTGATGTATCTTTGATGGTTATATTTATAAGTCTTTTCATTTGCAAAGATTATTGTTATATTATAGATTATGCATTCTGTAGTGATATGTTCTTTTCCAACATAGTTTGGCATAGTGGAAATGTATGCTTCAGCCAAGTGGGAGGTTAGGAGTTCGATGCCTACCTTGACCAACATGTTGGCATATTAACCAATTTTCAAAAAAAAATGTCTTTTCTTTCTTTTCCCCCTAATGATTTGCTTTTCCGACACTTAGATTTTCAGCAAGTGAGTACCTGAGTGTATTAGTTCGAATTTTAAGGGTCGATGAATTGGTTTGTTACAAAGTGGCAACTAAAATTGATATTGTGTATGTATGAGTGACGTATGTGCATCGTACAAGCTTAAAATAGAATTGTAAGCTTTTGTTAATTGAAATGTAAATTACATAATAGAATTCTTAGTTCAGGTTGAATGTATTGGACGTTTTATTATATTTATTTGGTTGCCATGTATAACATTTTTGTGTCGCTTAAGTGAAAACAAGTCTATGGAAGCAAAAAACGCTAGTTGCTATTGGTTTCATAGATAGTGATCGATTGCCCGACAAAAAGATACACATTTACATTTTTGTTTGGACTAGGTGATTTTTATGTTCAGACATGGCAAGCCGCTTGGCTTCTGATTGATTGGGGCCATATGTGACATTTATAGTTTTTCCGAATCAAGTCATGTAAAGGAGGTGCTGCCAAAATTTGTGTAAAATGTAGACTGATAATATTTTTAAAAGAGTTTAAATAACAGATTTAATAAAAATTTAACGCTTTTGGCAACATTCTTCTAATTTTGTGAATTTTGGGATGAAGTTCTTTTATGGGAAAAATGTAATAACCTGAAAATTTTCCCTGCCTCGTTTTTTTTCAAGGGCGAAAAGGTTTGAGTGGGGAAGATTTGTAACAACATTAAAATTTTAACGATTTTAAATAACGCATTTAACTAAAGTTTAACTTAAGAATTTAAAATTTAAATTATATGTAATGTATGAATTCGATTCCTAAATATAAATTTAAGAATGTATATTTAATTTGAACAATAGAACTTACAACGATCATTCATTTCAGAACTCATCTGTTTTGTAATTGATGTGAAATAGATTAATAATTATGAAACATTGAAATATTGGTCCTTAAATGTAATATTTCTATATAAAATTAATCGAGAGAATTTTATAATGGAAACATCAAAGTTCGCTCGCTCCATTTAAATCAGTTTATACAACCGATTTACGACAGCGACATAGTGTAGCAAACATTAAATTTTAAATTTTGAATAAAATTTTGAATTTTGAGATTTGAGACACACTTATCTAAACATAGCAGAGGAATAAATTTTATAGTAAAATACACAAGTTTTTCCGTTCGCTTAATTTAGTTAAACATTGAATAAACCATTGATATTAAAATGTTCTTAGAAATTTAGACTTTTTATTTAAGTACTAAACCATTTTCTGAAAATAACATCATTTTTTATTTAGTAAAATTCAAATATTTCGCCTACAAGAGTGCATAGAATGAGTTAGCACATATATATCTGTATCCTTAATTATTCTTCCATAGTTTCCCCATACATTCCTAAAGTGGTTCTTGGCTTTTATGAATATATTTTCTGTGTTTTCATGGACAATTGTGTAACACATAATTCGAACATTTTTTGTTGTTTCTCAAACTAAATAGCCTAATTAATAAAAACTTGCGTGCTTTTCTTCTTCTTTCCTTCTCATTTTCTTTTCACATTTGCTTCTTCGTATAATTTCATGTAGCTTTCTTCTTTACTTTTCTATTTCCATGCAAACTATATTTTTCATTCCTTTAGAGCATTCCCAGTAGATCAAGCATTTTGGAGCATGAATTACCATTGTAAAGCGTGGATTCCCCCCACCGTTCCGGCAGTTGGTGGGGGGACGCTGGAAATTATATATATATATATATATATATATATATTTTAAATAAAACACTATACGGTTTTCAGAAAACATTTTGTCCCAAAAATTATATAAATATCGCAAGATTTTGTTTACAGAGTCATTCCTCTTTGTAAATAAAAGGCGAATTTCCATGTCGGTTTTCAGAAAACCCCAAAAAATCAAAACCCTAATCCACTAATTCTTTGAAAAACAAAGGATTCTTTTTACAATTTCAAACAAATCATTCTCTTATCTTTCTCACCACTTTAACACAATCAATTCCTTCATTCTCCGCCTTAAAAAAAATCAAATTTGCCAATTTTGCGGGTTATAGCAAATTAGTGGAATTGGTTGATGATGGAAGAGGAAATTATTGAAGGCACTAGCGCTGCGAGTGGGTTACGTAGGAGAAAAGTTTCGCGAAAAAATCGGTGAACGGTTGAAGGCGAAGAAGGTGGATATGGAGTAAGGAAGGAGATAACATTTAACCTGCCATTTCCATTAATGTCGATCACGAGTTTACAAGACGGAGTCACACATATTTACAACAACGGAAAAGAGCTTACGGTATATTTATTTTTTGTTACAGAGTGTTTTAACTAATATTATTCGATATGAAAAGATTATTTACATGATTTAATTTTATAACTAGAACCGCGACAACATGAGATGTCATGGAGCATTTACGACAATGTTGAAATGGTGGAGGAAAGTTAATGTGTATCCTCAAGTTAGAGATCCGATAGTGAATATATTTGGGAAATTTATGGATATTGAATTGAAGAACTCTGACAGCAGATGCATACATGCTATTGTTGAGCATTGGTGGCCAACTACGCATACCTTCTCATTTCCTAGTACGGAGATCGGGTTTACACCGTTAGATTTTACCATGTTGACGTCCATTCCCATGGGAATGAATAATCTAACAATACCGTATGATGAGAGTTGGGGGCAATTTCAAAATGGAAGTCAACTATTGCCATTTCTTGAGGAGAAAGATATTCGGGTAGGAAAAGTTGCTTCATCGCATCTTGTGAAGTACTTTCATGACGATTATCTTAATGCCAATGATAACAAAACTCATATTGCCTGAAATTTTGTTTTTTATATGATGGGTACTCTTTTTTTTTGACAACAAATGACACTATTAGCCTAGGATATTTGGAGGCCATATTTGATTTAGGTGTAACTGAACAGTTCGATTGGGGTTCAGAGATTGGAGTACTCTTTTCCAGGTAATTGATTTGCTACTACTGCACGTAAACGTGCGTTCAAAGATTTATCCCTTCTCAGTTGTGGACGATTCCTTGATGCTCGTAAGTATCATAACAGTTGTCCATAGCTCAAATTGTTAATGTTGAGTGAATGGATTATGAGCTTACAGAGCATAATACTTGGGTGTATAAATACATGTACACTGAGTATACTGAGTAGTCCTATCACTGCTACATGTTGTATTGTTACAGTGTTCCTATCACTATAGTGCTCCAGTGCTATAGTGTTACAGTGTTCATAAGGGGGCATTTTCGGTAATGAGTAGTCCTATCACTTCAGCCCCAAAAATTCTACTCTAGTTTAAGGGGTCGTCACATGTACACTGCTTAACCCTGCACTGGCTAGTCTTATCAGGAAAGATTAATAACTCCTTAATTTAAGGGGTCATCGCATGTACACTGCTATAACCCTGCATTGACTAGTCTAAGGCTGCTCCATCAAATTTATTATATGTTTACTCCATATATTTCCCCTATAAATATCTAAGGTTGCTTCTTTTTAGTTATCTGGAACCAAAATTTTCATCAAGATAATAAATTCCTTCATGGGCGTGGCCCTCGTCAATGGATTCGAACTATGATCAAAACTTTGTTGAGGGTCCGCCATCAAGTTCAAGAATGGATATTGATTGGAATATCGAATATCAAGAGCAGCACTACGAGGACCTGTGTCGTGACTACCCGGAGCTGGCCAGCCTGAAGATTCATCCACTTATTGCTCATGTTCCAGATGTAGGTCATCAAGTAGTCCAAAATGCAAATAAAGAACACTAACGAGAAGCTATTGTCCCTTGTCCTCCAACTGTGGAAGTGATAGATCAATTCTCGGTAGTTTGGCCTCCATATGAACAAGAGGTACGACGAGTTTCAGTTAACCAGACTCCTAACGAGCAGGAAGTTAACTCATATCCCGTTTGTTGCCATAGTGGTTACGCAGTGGAGGTAGTACTACGGGCGGACGGAGAAAATGTTGGTCATAGGATCCAGTTATGCTTGTTATGGCCTAACTGATGCAATTATTTTGAGTGGATAGGCGAACATTTATGTCCAAGGGGTATTTCTTATGCCAACGAGTTAGAACAAAAAATCAGGTGACTTCGAACCTCTTTAGAATCCCTTGAGATTGAACGTAACAATTAATGTGCTTTAATTTCCTAGTTAAAATCTCTTGTATCCTATATTTTAGTGGCTATTATTTAGTTATTTCTCTTGTATCCTACGTTTAGCTAGTGATGTTATAATGAACATATGTTGTATCGCAAGTTTTTTTTTGGAACTTTTTCATTGGTAACTCCTTTTTATAACTGACATATGTTATATCAATTGGCAACTGTCAAATTAGAAAGATATAAAATGCTTAAGGAAAACAAAAGGTTTAAAACAGTTAATCATGTGTATATAATTCTAAATACATGGCAAAAATATAAAAGGAGTTCGGGTAATTCTGTGATGCCAAAGCAATTTTAAAACTTAAAAGTATAAAACAAATTTACAACTATAGTCATAAAACTATAAAAAATAAGTAACCTAACGTTAAAATAAAAAACAAATTTACAACTATAGTTTCTTTATTTTCTTTTTTTTAGCTTCTTGTAGCCATTGATATACCGTGTTCGCTCTGTTATCTCATATTTTGTTCTGTCCTAGTTTCTATGTACTCGTCTTTTGGTATATCAATAAAGTGGTAGGGGACCACTCAACCCTGTCATCTTTGCCAAAAAAAACAAATTTACACACTTAAAAAGAATTATAAATTTAATAAAAATATTTACAAACTTCAAAAATCAAGGAATTTAAAAATAGGAAACAAATTTTCAAACTTAAAAGAATTAACAAATTAAAATATATATTTACATACTTAAAATAATTAACTAATTTTAAAATAGGAAACAAATTTAGAAATTTAAAATGTTTAACAAATTTAATAATAGAAAACTCATTTAAAATTTAAAAATAAGTCTTTGTAAACAAAATTCATAAATTATAAACAATAATCAACCAATAATGTAGAAAAATGGAACTAAAACAAGTAGAAGGATGTGCATTTAAACAAAGTGGAATATATATTGTAAACGGTTTTTTAAAAATCGTTTATATGTTAAACGATTTTTAGAAAACTGTTTAACGTATATACGGTTTTTAGAAAACCATTTACCTATCGCCACCCAAATTCCCAAATGGTGACGCTCGCCATTTCAATCTTCTCCCCACCTCCGTCGTGACACCGCTGCAACGTGGCGAACAATATTCTTCTCCATTTCAACCCTCTCTCCCCACTGTTGGGAGTGCTCTTATGAACATTTCTTTTCCTAAACCCTCTTCTATTTACCTATCATTTTTCTAAATTCTGCTTCCTCTTCTCCAAGGCCATGCCTGTTGCCATACACCTAACCTCCTCCATTTTTATTTTGATGTCACTTCCTTTTTCATTTTTCCACGCGCCTAAAAATCTCCCTCCACCGACCATCACCCAGCACACCACCAGACCTTTGCTTTAACCAAACTCCATGCCTTTTAAAATGCCACCTTGCTCTGAAACCCAATCCTATGCCCCACAAAAACCTCGGCCAATGACCACGTTTGCCACCTAAGGTCGAAGCCCGTCGTGCCCTAAGATTAGTCTAGTTATCCAAGTTCAGCACCATCTTCCAAAAGCAGTCCACCATCAAACCACCAAGAAACCGAGCCTTCTTTTTTCTTTCCTCCATGTTTTGCTACACCTAGTATTCATTGAATCCACCATCTACAACTATTGCACCACCATTGACGTGCCATGCGATCCTTGTGCAACCTCCCTACCTCGTTTACCAGAACCGCAGCAGCACCCTAGTCGAGCCTTTCTCCTCTCTTTTTTTATTTAGTCATGCACAAGGAAGTAAAAAAAATGGGGCGGATTTTTCATTTTTCTTAATTTTGATGTATCACATATATATTAGAATTAAATGAATTTAAATCTCCAGCACATTTACATTACCATTTGATTAAAACATACAAATTATTATCACAAAATATAATTTACAAAATGTCACAAAATATATCATATACTTTTCTTTCAAAATATCATCCCGACGGATGATTCTTCACAAGAAGACTCTTCGAGACTTCATATTTTATAAATGATTAATGATTTCTTCAATTTCAATGGTATCTTCTATTTATCTTATGGCACCAAACAATCACTCATAACATCATCTCCTAATTGATTACGTAGAGATGTCTTGATAATTTTCAAATTGTTTATCATGAAGAATGTACGTTTGCAAGAAGCTCCTACGATATTGGATAATTGAGAGACAATGTCAAGCAAAGTTGAAATAATTCGGTGGTTCTCTGCAACCGCAACAAGTATTAACTGAAGTTGATGAGCAAAACAATTAACAAAATAAGCAAATCTATTCTCTGCTAAGATTAAACTATTTAAAGCATTAAATTCGTGTAACACCCCACACCCGCTACGGTCACTCACTAAGGGAATGCCATAACATCGGTGGAGTATTTTAAGTGAATATAGAACAGAAAAATTACAACAAGACAGATATAAGTAATACCTGAGAATTTAAAACATCATTTCATTGCAGCGGAAAGTAAAACATGTTTCGTTACACCAAAACCATAAACAAGAGTCAAGTACATAATATCCATCCTGATAAAACAAAAGTACATAATCCCACTACATAACTTAATAGCCATAATAGAAAAGATAAACTAAGCTTTACATCCATGGTCCAAGCTCCAAAAGATAGATAAAGCAGTCTGATCAAAGCCCACTAGTGCTAGGCCCACTCTGAAAACCTGAGGGTTGGGAAAAAAATAAAAAAACAACGGGGTCAGACATAAGTCTGAGCCAGTCCTATAACCTTAACAATACAATCATTAAAGTAATTAGGGTATGATATAAACAAGGTACGGTACCTCTGGGGATAATGACTACACTAAGTAGCCAACTAAACACAGGATGTACTAAGATAACCGAAAAGACGCATTTACCCACCCAAGGATAATTACTACACTGCACCACCCCAGATCTACCCACCCAAGGGTAATTCCTACACTGCACCACACCAGTTCTACCCACCCAAGGGTAATTCCTACTTAAAGGTTGATCCCACTAAGTGTACTTAGTAATTTTTAATAGTAGTTTCGTGTACCCCTAGCTGACTACATAGGTGTCGTCTGCCCCTATCTCCACTAGGTGTACCCACTACTCCCCAAGCGATCGGCTCCCTAACGTAGATACCCGTGCTGGCCCCACAGTGGGGTGTATCATTCCCCAAAGTGGCAACCTGATAATATCAATGGTGCACGGCTTATACCTACACGATGCAACAACGTCTTACTTACCAGCCCGGGTCCACACACGCATATGAAACCCGTTGGACTTGCGTTGCCACCGCTAACCCGTTTTGGCCTCTTACAGTCAAGCCCAATATGCGTGTCCCGTCCTCGACTTGGGTCGAGCCCACAAAGATACGTTTGGGATATTGGTTGAAATGGGCCCCCACAAGCTACTACTTAAGGTTGTCATTTTATCTAGTGCATCCCACTTAACCCCTTTTTATAATCATGCCCACTTACATGTTAAGGTTTGGTTAAGTCATCTAATCATATTTCAATTGCCACTCAAGGCACCCCCACAAGCTACTACTTAAGCTTGTCATTTAATCATATTTCAATTGCCACTTAAGGCCCCCACAAGCAACTACTTAAGCTTGTCATTTAATCATATTTCAATTGCCACTTAAGGCACCCACTAGATTTCCACATGCCACCCAAGGCACTTACTTGATTCCCACATGCCACCCAAGGCACTTACTTAACCCTTTAATCATGTTTAATTACATGTTCCACTTTGGTTAAGTATTCTAATCGTATTTTCTATTGCCACGCAAGGCAACCCACTAGTTTCCTTATGCCACCCAAGGCACCCCCACTAGTTACTACATGCCACCCAAGGCCCCCACTTAACCCCTCATGCCTCACTACATGCTAACTTGGTTAAGTGTTTCTTAATTAATTAAGATCGTAACCTTTGTAAAGACCTCTCACATTAGACTGTCTTTTATGGCAGCTGGATATGCCGGTTCGTTCCGGGCAGCCTTACACCATAACAGAGTCTAACCTCGTGTCTTTACACTTGTCACGTATTTAGTTTATGACTAAGACCTCTCACATTGGGCCAATCATTTGTAGCCGCTGGATTTGCCGGTCGGTTCCGGGAAGTCTTATGCTACAAAAGGGTCCAACCTCGTGTCTTAGTTGATTAATTACACCTAATTAATCACCCCCATAATTTGTATTAATTATCCCTAATTAATTACCAATTTCAAGAATATGGGTAGACCTAACTCAATAGGTAAATTCCCAATTCCATAATATGGGTAGACCTAACTTAATAGGTAAATTCCCAATTCCATAATATGGGTAGACCTAACTTAATAGGTAAATTCCCAATTATGCCCATTCACTTTATGTTATGCTTAAGCATACCCATTTCACACCATTTTATTAACATGCATATTAACCCCATCGTTCCCCACGTAATTCGTTCTCATAACATGACATAATAAGGGGAAGATTCATCACAAATGCCATGGGTTTAACCAACATAGCATATAACTTTATCATGGGTTTAAAAGGTGTCAACTTGCATATATGAGCACACATTAAACCCAACTAGCATTTAACCCAAACTTGCATGAAGCACATATGTCACAAAAGGGGTAACTTGCATATGATTCTTATGTCATACAAAGGTGTGAACTTGCATAGCATATCACATGTTAACTTGCATATAACCAAACACATAACTTGCATAACATGTTACATATGAACTTGCATATAATCATGCACATAACTTGCATATAACCAAACACATAACTTGCATAACATGTTATATATGAACTAGCATACAATCATGCACATAACTTGCATATAACCAAACACATAACTTGCATAACATGTTACATATGAACTTGCATATAATCATGCACATAACTTGCATATAACCAAACACATAACTTGCATAACATGTTACATATGAACTTGCATATAATCATGCACATAACTTGCATTACATGTTACATATGAACTTGCATATAATCTCACATATAGCTTGCATAACATGTTACCTATGAATCAATGTTCAACATAGTGTTTTGCATAATGAGCATCATAAAACATAGCATTAAACTTGCATAACATATAGCATAAAACTTGCAAAACACACAACATACACTATACCAAACTTGCATAAACACATTGATCCACAAACATAGCCATATCTTATCATATCCTATCATAATCAATTTAACAATTGATTATTAAGGCTATAGAAACTCACCACTAAACTCTAATAAGCAAACCCTTGCCAAAAATCACCCAAAAACTCTAGCCTTGAAAATAAAGCTTGCAACTTGATGATGAATGCAAGCTAATGATCACTCATACAACTTAAAAATGCTTGTATGAACATGAAAGCCTTCATAGAAATAGTTTCAAAAGAGGATGGAGGCTAGGGTTTTGAGTGGAGGCCATGATCATAGAAAATTTTGGCATAGTTTAGTTAGAGGATAGGATTATGATCATTTAGGGCTAGCTTAGGGTCTTATTTATAGGATTAGGATGTGTTTAAGACCCTTAGATTAACCCTAGTTAGATTAGGACCATCAGATCTTGGAAGCTTCCAGAAAACAGCCCCAAAACACAGCCAAACCCTAAAATGGTGCACCAGGCCAAACTGGCCGAGCACCCCCTGTCGACACACAAGTCAACAGGGCTGTCGACCTGGTCCTAGCCAAGTCGACTGCCCAGTCGACAGGGCTGTCGACTTGGTTAGCTAGGCGGTAATTTTTCCGCCTGCGCCCAATGGCCCCAATTTCGAAATTTGAACCTGAATTTTAAATCTGTTTTGAACTTTGAATTTTCTGAAAACTTCTTTAGGCCTTAACCGGGTCATACGGACTCCGATTTACAAAATTTCGGACTCTATTTCGCGTATTTTTCCGAGACGAATGCAATGACGCTGCCCGTTTCCCCTGATTCTCACATCTGTGATTATTAATTCTGTAATTAGTGAATATTAGTATTAACTGAAATTCGGGGTGTTACATTCTCCCCTCCTTAAAGGATTTCGTCCCCGAAATCTCCAAGTTAAAGAGAATGCATATCCTACCATCCAAACAACCATCTACTCAATCCATCAAACATGGGCATCCATTGTCCTTAAAACAATTTCTACTGATGTATGAGCATATGCAAAAAGTGTGTGTATATGTTCCCTATGTAATGTATGAACATATGCAAACCATGATAGTGCCATGCATCCAATATGTATGCGAAAGAACCCTATCGACACATACTATATCTACATGAGTGCACAATCATTCACCAAAATGCATCATCCATATGATAACACAACCATTATACATCCATGAATATAGCTACCTACACACAATTATATGCAATATGCAATATGAAGTGACTGAGCCGATCTAGTGTCTAGAGTGTGTGTATATGTATCCACGAGCAACCACTAGCAAACACTTGCATCCACATGCATCCATCAATCATAACATGTCTCAAACACATGTTTCAACCATAGGTTTACCCTATCTAAAGGTCAAAGGTACTAACGAGAGGACATACTACAGATAAGATAAGTACTAGTCAAACGATAAAGGAGAAATTAAAAGGCATATCCTAAAAAGGAATGGGTATAATGAACGCATCTTCTCTTCCGTCTCTAAAGCAGCGTTACTCTCATCTTCTCCCCATTGCACTTTGACTAGTTGAACCTCTCGATTCCTCAACTTCCTAGTCTCTGACCCAAGGATGCGAGTAGGAGCTCGTCGAATCGTCTCATCACGCTCTATCTCTACTTCTTTAAGCAAGCTCGGCTCTACCACCTCAGCGGTCTCATGTAGGCACTTCCTAACCATATCGGGCCCAAGCAAGATCTTATCCGTAGATTCCCACCAACATGTAGGTGATCGACAAGGCCTTCCATAAAAAGCTTCGAAAGGAGCCATGCCAATACTAGACTGAAAGCTGTTATTATATGCGAACTCCACCAATGGAAGATGCTCTTCTCATGTACCTCCAAAATCTAAGATACATAGCCTCAAAAGGTCTTCTAAAATGCGATTCACCCTCCCGGTCTGGCCGTCCGTCTGAGGATGATTTGCGGTGCTCAAACACAGCTGAGTCCCTACCGCCTCTTTCAAACACTTCCAAAACTCGCTAGTGAAGATAGGATCTCGATCACTCACTATGCTGGAAGGTACACCATGCAATCTAACAATCTCTCGAATGTAGACTGAAGCTAGCCATTGAGCAGTCCTCTTACTCTTCACGGGTATAAAATGGGCACTCTTAGTAAGTCTATCTACCACACCCCAAATTCCCGTATTACCTTTCCTCGATCTCGGTAATCCATCGACAAAATCCATCGAGACACTATCCCACTTCCATAGCGGAACTTCCAATGGGTGAAGGAACCCACCGGGTTTCTTTTGCTCCGCTTTTACTTGTTGGCACACCAAGCATCTAGCGACATACTCGGCCGCGTCTTTCTTCATACCGGCCTAAAAGAAAACTCGCTTCATGTCTTGGTACATCTTGTCCCTACCGGGATGAATGGTCATCTTCGAACGATGTGCATCATCAAGTATAGCCTTCCTCAAGCCCTCGTCTTGCGGTACACAAAGTCTACCGTCTCTACGCAACCACCCCTTACCATCTAGGGTGTACCTACTCAAATGGCTGGACGACTCCCCCTCCTCATGAGCTTCTCTACTAACTCAACCAACTGTGGGTCGTCTCGCTGTGCTCCGCCAATCCGCCCCAAAAGAGTGGGCCTAACCTCCAAGGAGGCTAGCAAACCGGGTACAAAGTCAACGGAAGGTCTAAAGTCAAACATAGAAATAAACTCTAAGCTCCGTCGTTCAACGAACAATGAACTCAAGGACAACCTTTTTCTACTTAAGGCGTCCACTACCACGTTACCCTTGCCATGGGTATACGCTATCTCAAACTCATAGGATGCTAAGAATCCCATCCACTTTTGCTGTCCTAAGACTATGCGCTCGAAGAGTCTCCAACACTTCCCTAAGATGTAGGGCATGCTCTTCTCCACTTTTAGAGAAAACCAAGATATTACCCCATCCAAAATCATCACAACTGTCCATCTCTCACGCAGACCACCCTGGTCGAACTCGACATCCCCCAAATGCAAGCCCCAAAGGCCTAAACCAATATCAGACAAACACCCAAGGGATACCTCCTTCGAATTTAGACGACCTACGTGAGATGATACTAGTAGAAATGGCTAAACAATTAAGCCTTTGACCAACTTTGGATGTCCTCGCCAGTCTCGCTCCAAAACCACCGTTTTTCCCATAACTAGCTTTGCTCAACCTATTAAGCACACACGAAAACTCATTTCGCTCCTAGAAAAGACCAAGATGTGATTTACAAAGACCATCACAAACTTATTTAGGTACTCCCTGAACACCCTTCTCATCAAATCAACAAAGTATGCGGGGGCGTTCGTCAAACCAAATGGCATCACCAGCCACTCATAAAAACCATCCCGACTCCTAAAGGTAGTCTTCTCTATACTATCCTCAGCCACTCTCAACTGATGAAACCCCATGGCTAAGTCCTACTACGAAAACACTGAGGCGCCAACCAACTGATCAAAGAGATCATCAATCCTCGGCAATGGGTGTCTATTCTTCTTTGTTATCTTGTTAAACTCCCTATAATCTACACAAAGTCTGAGGGACACATCTGCCTTCATAGCAAAAACTACTGGAGCACCCCACTCCGATATACTTTGTCTTCTAAACCCCTTCTCAAGCAAATCGCCTACTTGCTTATGGAGTTCCCTCCTCTCACGAGGAGCCATGTGGCACACTGGCCAAGATACTGGTTTGGCATTGTCTACCGGATATATTCGGAAGTCAATCTCCCGCTCCGGAGGTAAGCCCTTCACCTCCTCAAACACATCCGAGTATTCCCGGACCACTCTAACAGATCGCAAACTCTAGACCGACGTGTCAAGCGATTCTAGATAACTTAGCATAACAGATTCCATGGGATTACAAGAGATCTCGAGAGTGTTACCCAAGCGGGTCGTAAGCCTAACAACTCTCCTTCCACAAACAAGAACGACACCATTACTGGATAACCAGTCCATGCCCAAAACTAACCCATAGCCCGTGAAGCCCAAAAAGCATCACATCTAAACTCAACGCTAAGTATAGAAACTTTCAAACCCAAACACATCATGGAGCCCCAATTGGGTTTGAAACAACTAAGGGATCATCTACTAAACTGGTGTCTAAGTGCAGTGACTCAACTAACAATGATGAGATAAACGAACTCGATGCGTCAGAATCAAATAAAGTTCGAACCGGATAATAAAGAAATCCAAATTCCAACCTAGACGGTCCTATCCCCATCTGGTACACTAGCCGTGAGGGAATACAACTACCCTCCAGGAGATTCCGTACCTTGCCCTTGCCTCTTTGGACAAACCTAATAAGGTGTCCTATTCCTCCCAAAAGGATAACTACTAGCCCTCTTCTTCCCATTCTCCACTCGTAACCTCCCATCAAAATGAGGTTTCGCTCTTCATTAACCAAACAACTATTTGAGCCTTCCTCCCATCGTCTATCCAATAGGTACCTACAAGTCCTCCTCCTTCTTGAACCAACTTCTAGTCCGACTAATGTCTAAGTCCCTTGAAGTGGTTTTCCATTCTTATCTATCTTAGAAAGATCATCTATACGCGGAGGGGAAACTCAAAACGAGAGAGGAAGAGATTCAAAACGGAGAATTTGAAAGATATAGATATGGCTATTGGGGATTATGCTTTTCTTTCAAAAACTTTTCTCTTAAAAGACATGTTTTTGAAAATACTCCTTTCAAAAATATTCTTAGAAAATAGTTTTTCTAAAAATTTTATCTGTTCTGGTAACCTTAAGCTCTGATACCACGTGTAACACCCCACACCCGCTACGGTCACTCACTAAGGGAATGCCATAACATCGGTGGAGTATTTTAAGTGAATATAGAACAGAAAAATTACAACAAGACAGATATAAGTAATACCTGAGAATTTAAAACATCATTTCATTGCAGCGGAAAGTAAAACATGTTTGGTTACACCAAAACCATAAACAAGAGTCAAGTACATAATATCCATCCTGATAAACAAAAGTACATAATCCCACTACATAACTTAATAGCC
Source organism: Allium sativum (assembly GCA_030737875.1). Taxonomy (NCBI): domain Eukaryota; kingdom Viridiplantae; phylum Streptophyta; class Magnoliopsida; order Asparagales; family Amaryllidaceae; genus Allium; species Allium sativum. The sequence goes on from CM060914.1 coordinate 108,744,470, forward strand.
ATAATAGAAAAGATAAACTGAGCTTTACATCCATGGTCCAAGCTCCAAAAGATAGATAAAGCAGTCTGATCAAAGCCCACTAGTGCTAGGCCCACTCTGAAAACCTGAGGGTTGGGAAAAAAATAAAAAAACAACGGGGTCAGACATAAGTCTGAGCGAGTCCTATAACCTTAACAATACAATCATTAAAGTAATTAGGGTATAATATAAACAAGGTACGGTACCTCTGGGGATAATGACTACACTAAGTAGCCAACTAAACACAGGATGTACTAAGATAACCGAAAAGACGCATTTACCCACCCAAGGATAATTACTACACTGCACCACCCCAGATCTACCCACCCAAGGGTAATTCCTACACTGTACCACACCAGTTCTACCCACCCAAGGGTAATTCCTACTTAAAGGTTGATCCCACTAAGTGTACTTAGTAATTATTAATAGTAGTTTCGTGTACCCCTAGCTGACTACATAGGTGCCGTCTGCCCCTATCTCCACTAGGTGTACCCACTACTCCCCAAGCGATCGGCTCCCTAACGTAGATACCTGTGCTGGCCCCACAGTGGGGTGTATCATTCCCCAAAGTGGCAACCTGATAATATCAACGGTGCACGGCTTATACCTACACGATGCAACAACGTCTTACTTACCAGCCCGGGTCCACACACGCATATGAAACCCGTTGGACTTGCGTTGCCACCGCTAACCCGTTTTGGCCTCTTACAGTCAAGCCCAATATGCGTGTCCCGTCCTCGACTTGGGTCGAGCCCACAAAGATACGTTTGGGATATTGGTTGAAATGGGCCCCCACAAGCTACTACTTAAGCTTGTCATTTTATCTAGTGCATCCCACTTAACCCCTTTTTATAATCATGCCCACTTACATGTTAAGGTTTGGTTAAGTCATCTAATCATATTTCAATTGCCACTCAAGGCACCCCCACAAGATACTACTTAAGCTTGTCATTTAATCATATTTCAATTGCCACTTAAGGCCCCCACAAGCTACTACTTAAGCTTGTCATTTAATCATATTTCAATTGCCACTTAAGGCACCCACTAGATTTCCACATGCCACCCAAGGCATTTACTTGATTCCCACATGCCACCCAAGGCACTTACTTAACCCTTTAATCATGTTTAATTACATGTTCCACTTTGGTTAAGTATTCTAATCGTATTTTCTATTGCCACCCAAGGCAACCCACTAGTTTCCTTATGCCACCCAAGGCACCCCCACTAGTTACTACATGCCACCCAAGGCCCCCACTTAACCCCTCATGCCTCACTACATGCTAACTTGGTTAAGTGTTTCTTAATTAATTAAGATCGTAACCTTTGTAAAGACCTCTCACATTAGACTGTCTTTTATGGCAGCTGGATATGCCGGTTGGTTCCGGGCAGCCTTACACCATAACAGAGTCTAACCTCGTGTCTTTACACTTGTCACGTATTTAGTTTATGACTAAGACCTCTCACATTGGGCCAATCATTTGTAGCCGCTGGATTTGCCGGTCGGTTCCGGGCAGTCTTATGCTACAAAAGGGTCCAACCTCGTGTCTTAGTTGATTAATTACACCTAATTAACCACCCCCATAATTTGTATTAATTATCCCTAATTAATTACCAATTTCAAGAATATGGGTAGACCTAACTCAATAGGTAAATTCCCAATTCCATAATATGGGTAGACCTAACTTAATAGGTAAATTCCCAATTCCATAATATGGGTAGACCTAACTTAATAGGTAAATTCCCAATTATGCCCATTCACTTTATGTTATGCTTAAGCATACCCATTTCACACCATTTTATTAACATGCATATTAACCCCATCGTTCCCCACGTAATTCGTTCTCATAACATGACATAATAAGGGGAAGATTCATCACAAATGCCATGGGTTTAACCAACATAGCATATAACTTTATCATGGGTTTAAAAGGTGTCAACTTGCATATATGAGCACACATTAAACCCAACTAGCATTTAACCCAAACTTGCATGAAGCACATATGTCACAAAAGGGGTAACTTGCATATGATTCTTATGTCATACAAATGTGTGAACTTGCATAGCATATCACATGTTAACTTGCATATAACCAAACACATAACTTGCATAACATGTTACATATGAACTTGCATATAATCATGCACATAACTTGCATATAACCAAACACATAACTTGCATAACATGTTACATATGAACTTGCATATAATCATGCACATAACTTGCATATAACCAAACACATAACTTGCATAACATGTTACATATGAACTTGCATATAATCATGCACATAACTTGCATTACATGTTACATATGAACTTGCATATAATCTCACATATAGCTTGCATAACATGTTACCTATGAATCAATGTTCAACATAGTGTTTTGCATAATGAGCATCATAAAACATAGCATTAAACTTGCATAACATATAGCATAAAACTTGCAAAACACACAACATACACTATACCAAACTTGCATAAACACATTGATCCACAAACATAGCCATATCTTATCATATCCTATCATAATCAATTTAACAATTGATTATTAAGGCTATAGAAACTCACCACTAAACTCTAATAAGCAAACCCTTGCCAAAAATCACCCAAAAACTCTAGCCTTGAAAATAAAGCTTGCAACTTGATGATGAACGCAAGCTAATGATCACTCATACAACTTAAAAATGCTTGTATGAACATGAAAGCCTTCATAGAAATAGTTTCAAAAGAGGATGGAGGCTAGGGTTTTGAGTGGAGGCCATTATCATATAAAATTTTGGCATAGTTTAGTTAGAGGATAGGATTATGATCATTTAGGGCTAGCTTAGGGTCTTATTTATAGGATTAGGATGTGTTTTAGACCCTTAGATTAACCCAAGGTTAGATTAGGACCATCAGATCTTGGAAGCTTCCTGAAAACAGCCCCAAAACACAGCCAAACCCTAAAATGGTGCACCAGGCCAAACTGGCCGAGCACCCCCTGTCGACACACAAGTCGACAGGGCTGTCGACCTGGTCCTAGCCAAGTCGACTACCCAGTCGATAGGGCTGTCGACTTGGTTAGCTAGGCGGGAATTTTTCCGCCTGCGCCCAATGGCCCCAATTTCGAAATTTGAACCTGAATTTTAAATCTGTTTTGAACTTTGAATTTTCTGAAAACTTCTTTGGGCCTTAACCGGGTCATACGGACTCCGATTTACAAAATTTCGGACTCTATTTCGCGTATTTTTCCGAGACGAACGCAATGACGCTGCCCGTTTCCCCTGATTCTCACATCTGAGATTATTAATTCTGTAATTAGTGAATATTAGTATTAACTGAAATTCGGGGTGTTACAATTCGCCTATCATATTACTAACTTCATCGTATCCTTGCCCATGTATGCTCGATATGCATAGCCAATGTATACAAAAAAGCGACTTTGTAGTATCTTTTAATGATAATACACTAGTATCTTTGACATGTTCAATGCCAAGAAAACGTTCAACAACAAATCCTTTATCATCCACATAACATATTACAACTGCCATTTGTTCTTACATGGATACGTCACGAGCCTCATCAACTAAGATAGAAAATAATTCATTTCCAAGCTCTTCAATGATAGAGTTTGCAGTTAGATTTCCAATATAATTAACATCATTAAAATTTACGAATAACACGTTTTTATTTTATTTATAGATGGAAAGAATACAATTAATACATAGTGAGTTCAAACAAATTTAAATAATTATACCTTATAAGAGAATGCACGAACAGTCACTGCTAACTGTAACGAGTTCAGATCTGGAAGTAGCCTCTGATGGTCTGATTTCCGACGTCACCACTACAGTTGCTACCTACCTTGAATAGTCATAACTAGCTATAACACTTCATAAATTGAGTGTAGATGTATCTAAGCAGCTGTTGGAACTGGTAACTACTAAATTTGAGAAGAATTTGGGAGATGATTGAGTTAAAAGAAAATGGATGAATGGGGAAAGCAGAGGACTAAAGTTGGTTTGCGGAAAGCTGAAGGTTTCATGTTCTATGCTCACTTTTTTTTCTTTTATTTGTTTCTAAATTCCAGCGGGATCGGTCGACCCCACTAGGCCCATAGTAAGTACGTCATTGGTCGTGTATCTCTTGATTTTAGAAAGAAAAAAAACTAGTTCAGTTGATACCTTGTGTAAACACCTCCAACACTTGTGTGCTTGCTACATGATTGGCCCGAAATTGAATCGGTCTTGGTTTTGGGGCCGTGTTGAACTTGGATTTCTTCTTCTTGATTTCGTATACATGTATCTTCCCCTCTTGTTGCTGCCTTATATTCACTGGCCTGTGCTCGTTGCTTTATTGAGTTGCTCGAGCTTGTGTTTTGTGTATCGTGCCAAAGTCAAATTCCAATTCATATCTGTGTCCATGCCATGTCCGTATATACCCATTTCAGTGTTTAGTAGTTCATGACCACTTTTTTTAATCAATGAAATGTAAGGAATCACCAATGATGAATATTGTTATGTTAAGTAAAGTCGATTGCATTTGAAATGTCAACATGATACTGGTAGTTTTGAATTGTTATACTATACTATGTTATATGATATCTGCACATGAATTTATATGATGTGTCATTTATGAATTACTATCACACTGTAAGTTTCTGATTTGACATAATATGTCAGATAGGAAATCACTATTTTTTGAAATAATACATACCCGATTTTTTTTATTAATTGACATTGATTTGGAATACAGGTTGAAATAATATATACCCAAAAATTGAAACATTAAGGGTTGAAATAATACATACCTATATCACTTGACCATAGGATAAAAAATTATACATAAACATCGTTGGTCAATAAACTTATTTCTGAAATTTTGTATGTATGTTTAATTTAATAAATTAATAGAAAAATTTTAAATTTAAATATATATTGAAATATTTAAACTTTAAATTAGGAATTTAAGTTTAATTGATATAGATTAAATTAAAAGTTTGATGTATGTTTTAAAGATTCAAGTTAAATTTAGTTTAAATATTCTATAATTGAATTTTCATATTTGAACTCAAGGATTTATTTTAGTATTTAATTTAAATAACCTAATATAATATAAACATAATTTCATATAATAATTTAATTTAAAGTTTTAATTTAATATAAAAAATTTACTTAATTTTAAAGATTGATAATTTAATTTAAAAGTTTTAATTTAATTTAATATAAAGATTTATTCTAAAATTTAATATAGTACAATGATTTAATTTAATATTATAATTTAAATAAATTTAATTTAAAGAAAATTTTAGTTCTAAGATTTAATTTGTTTAAATTAAGTGAACGAAAAAGATTTGACTTAAATAGAAGATTTAGATAATATAATATTTTATTTGTTGAATTAATAAGTTTTAAAGTCAAAGAATCTTATTTAAGAAATAACTTGATAATTAATTTTGAATATTGTTTTGAAAAATACAGAATGAAATGAAATGGAATGAATTTAGATTTTAGTATTAAACCAAATTGAAGTAATAGTTTAGAATTGTAATTTTAGTTGTAAACTAATTCAATTAGAAATTTATTCCTATTAAATTTAATTTAAATGGGAATTTGAAATTTGAAATGAATGATAAGTTGAATTTTGAAATACAAATATTTGGTTTGAGTTAGATTAATGTATTTACTTTATTTAAATTAGTATTATTTTAAAATAAACTATTACATTTAAAGTAATTTTCTTTTACTATTTATTTTTTATATCTATTATATAATTATACTTTATTCAAACTATTTCCTATACTTAAAATAATTTTGTACATTTTATAAATAATTTTGTAAAATTATTTTATATACATAAGTTAACTATTATATATTTATTTTAAATTTATTTTTTACATTAAATTTAGCATTTTTTAAAATAAATTCTTTTTACAATCCAAGAAATTAAGTCTAAGTTGATTTAAGATGAAGATTTCTATTAATAATGATATTTATGGAATAGAAATCTAAAATTTGAATTCGAATTTGATAATAAATAGTTAATAATATGATATTTGAAATTTGAAACTGAATCCAATACTTAAATCATTTTAAGTAAATGATTATGAATCAATACTTATGTTAATTTATTTATGATGCTGAAATATGATTATAATAAATATAACCATAGTGTGAAATGTGCGTTTGATTGTTGAAGAGAACTAGGCCGGATATTTGCATATTCTTAATAGTAAAACCGATGTCTTATTGATGTGTAGAAAATGTTTAAAGAATCGAATAATGAAAAGTAGCAGTAGTTCGTGTATATATACATGTTGTACATAATGTAGACGCTTGGGCTTGAAAAAAAATAAAAAGTAATAACAGTAAGTGTACTTGGCCCATTAACATAGTTGAAGTACATATTATCTCTTCAGTTGATTGCCGATGTAACTAGAATACCCAGTGCTTTGTTTCGCCCCTTCATTACGACCTAGGGTTTTCCCTTTCTCTTTAAAACATCGGCTTCCAATCAACGATCTTCAAATATTTTCTAAATCTATGAAAATTCTTGGTAGATAACGCCTTAGTTAGGACATCTGTAACATCTCGGATTTTCAGAACCAATTTACAATTTTAATTTTAGATATTTTAATGGATTTTGAATATTTAAAATGATTTATTTTAAATAATAACGATTTAAGTTAGAATGTATAAATTTATTTTAATTAAAAATAGAGTTTGAAATGGCGTGCTAGTTTGAAAAAGCGATTTTAATTATCAAATGAATATACAGAGTTCAATATAAATCAGATTTCAGTAAAATAAGAAATATTTGAATCTTTTAAATTATATCTTTCTAATGAATGTGAAAAACTAAGATTTCATAATATAAATTGAAAGTTATGTCCATTTTAAATTTTGAAATAGTCGCTATGGAATTTATATATTTTTAATATAATATATAGCCCTTAAAAATAGCCATTCTGCAACCGTTTTCGACGAAAACACTTCTGTTGGATCCGGAATGTCAAATTATTACTAGATTCCAAATTTCATAATTTTTGAAACTAATATATGATTGTGGCAAAAGAAAACGTGTTTTGTCAATTTCAGTTGAATTGGATCTACCGGAAAATGGACATTTTTCAAATGGTCTCCAAATTCGATGAAATTAGTTTTGTTAGGACCCTATCATCAAAACATAGCTAGATTTATTTTTCTGTAATTTTTGGAGTCAGTTTGTGGCCTCGGTAAATTAAAATGTACGTTCAAATTCAATATATATTGATTTATATTTTAATTTAAAGAAAAAATAGTCAAAGTAGTCGAATTGGCTTACGAAACATATCCCATTGTGTACAGAATGGGGATATTTGGTTGGGGACGATAATTGTTGGGTTTGATTTGGAGTTCGAATACAAAAACGGGTATTTTTGGAATTAAATATATAATTATATAAATACCCCTTACCAAAATTAAACCCTAATCACTTTTAGAAATTTCTAGCCGCGGTCTTCTTCTTTTAAGGGCCACGATTTTCCGATTTTCGTTCTCCTTTTTTCTCAAAATCCAATCCTTTAATTCGAGAACTCCTAAAACAAAACATGAAGAGATTCGAGAGGGCTTTAATATTACATGGGGATGATGAAGTATAGTGGTGTAAATCGTTTTCTTTTTGAGCTGGAAGGGCGTACCTTTGGGGCGGGTTTTTGAGGCGGAGCAGGGTGCGAGTTGCACCATGGCGGAGGCGCGGCAGGAGTAAGGTGAGGTGGTTCGCGCGACGGTCTTTGATCGGGCTCAGGAGCAACGAGAGGGGTGCGATTTCAAACCCTAGGGGAACACGATATGGATTTCACGGGTTCGCATGTATACAGATGGAATGCGGTGAAGAAAGAGATAAAGCGGCGTTAATTTTCTTAATCCTGTAATTAGTGGGAATAATTAATTAATTTATTTAGTTAGTTATGTATTTAAATGTTTAAATGAATGTAACTTATTCAAACAACGACCGAATGGAACAAAACGAAATGCGTTGGAATCGTCTTCACGAATACTACACAATGGAACTGACTGGGATAGAAACGGAGTAGCTTTGAATTTCAGGAAAATTTAAATCAAAACAGCACAGAATTCAGAAATGAAGACTGACGGAGTGGATCCCAATGTGAGAACTCCTTCTCACTCAAATTATTTTACAGTTAAATATATACTAGGATGCGGACAGGGCTGAGTAGCCCTCGACACTATTTATTGTACAAACCATGGTTGTTTGTTTGTACTGTACTGTTGTGATGTGAAATGGATTATAAAATATTCATGTGATTGAATAAAATGTTTAATCATTAAAAATATCATTTTTAGTATGTAATAAAACTATATAAAATAGTCATGTGTTGAAACAAATATTCATTTACAATCGGATGATTTGTTTATGTACACCCATTTAACTGACATTGATTGGGACGATAAATTTTACACATTGGCCAACTGTACAAATAAATTTTGTGTTTGTGGATTGAAACCCCACACGGGTATTGGGATGATATTTGACGTACACTAATCCCTATTGTTTAGCTGTATGTCAATCGATGGGTTGACAGACTGTATAAGCATTATTTATTTGTTTTAATGCTTATACAGTGGTAAAATGCACACTGGATGTTGTATGAATTTTTGATGATTGTTTATCATTATCGTTATATACATGCGATGTATGAAATATATATAACTAAAATTATATGTAATTGATTGAGTCTGATTCCAATTCAGAATTAAAGAATATTTTTAAATAATATCCAGTGTATAATCAAAATCAGATATTTTGAAAATATTATCATTTTAATATTATAATGATAAGAAATATTCGATTTTGATTTGAAAATTGAAATGAAGTTGAAACCGTTTTGAAATGAATTTAAAACGAATTTATAAAGAAATATTCAATTTTGATTTGAAAATTGAAATGAAGTTGAAATCGTTTCAAAATGAATTTAAAATGAATTTATAAAGAGATATTCAATTTTGATTTGAAAATTGAAATGAAGTTGAAATAGTTTTGAAATGAATTTAAAATAAATTTATAAAGAAATATTCAATTTTGATTTGAAAATTGAAATGAAGTTGAAATTGTTTTAAAATGAATTTAAAACGAATTTATAAAGAAATATTCAATTTAGATTTGAAAATTGAAATGAAGTTGGGATCATTTTGAAATGAATTTAAAACGAATTTATTAAGAAATATTCAATTTTGATTTGAAAATTGAAATGAAGTAGAAATCGTTTTGAAATGAATTTAAAATGAATTTATAAAGAAATATTCAATTTAGATTAGAAAATTGAAATGAAGTAGAAATGAATTTAAAATGAATTTATTAAGAAATATTCAATTTTGATTTGAAAATTGAAATGAAGTAGAAATCGTTTTAAAATTAATTTATAACGAATTTATTAAGAAATATTCAATTTAGATTTGAAAATCGAAATGAAGTATAAATCGTTTTAAAATGAATTTAAAACGAATTTATTAAGAAATATTCAACTTTGATTTGAAAATTGAAATGAAGTAGAAATCATTTTAAAATGAATTCAAAACGAATTTATTAAGAAGTATTCAATTTTGATTTTAAAATTGAAATGAAATTGAAATCATTTTAAAATGAATTTAAAACGAATTTATAAAGGAATGTTCACTTTTGATTTAAAATCGAAATGGAAGTGGAAATCGTTTTTAAAACTAATTTATAACGAATTCATAAAATATGATTTAAATGGAAATCAACATTATATATATATATATATATAATGGTCTGAATAGAACGCGCCGCGTAGCAACCGTTCGCGAATTTCGACCATTGACTTCAAATTGATGTAATGGGAGATCCGACTGTCGGATTCTCCCAAAACCGGAACCGTTGGGTTCGTATCGAAAAGGGATTTCCAATGAATATAAGAGATTGAAATTTGAATGGCTGGATTTGCAATTCCAAATCAAATTTGGAAAAGGTCGCTATGGATGCAGTTCGGTGGACGTTATTGGAAACCGACTGTACAGGCCTTGGATAAAATTATTAAAAATATTAATAATTTGTGTAAAATCATAAAATATGATTTCGAAAGAGTTGGGATGAAAATTCCATATTTGAAAAGATAAAAATATATTTTTATCAAAATGAACTAGTTAATAACTAGAATGCTAATCCAATGTTTTAAATAAATAAATTGGATTTGTGAATGGTTTTAATCTAACCAGAATTTTCCAATGTATGAATTGGAATGGGTTTGAATAGAAATCATCTTCGGGATATTTCGATATTGGGTTCCGTGACTATACGGATATTGCGGAGGAATTTAGAAGATAGATATATATCGTTATTCCCATACGATATGTGTTGGTTTCAGAATCTGATATTGAATATAAGACGATTTAACTTCTATTTAGAGCCTTGTATTTAATATTAAATTGGATTTTGGGTTTGACATGAATGGTGTCTTCTGCAACATTGTTCTTAAACTCCATGTGAAAAGAATAAATCTTTTAATTAAGATAAATAGAATTTCAGTTATATTTAGTAATTGGAATAAAATGGAATATGAATTGGGTTTATTGTGAACTATGTTTTTAACGATATTCGTTCTTTAACCCGATTAACAGTGAAATGTGATTTGGAAGTTACAAATCTTTTTATTAAGATTTAGTGGGAATTTTCCAAAGTAAAGTTTTTTTTCAATTTAATAAAAATAAAATGGAATGGAATGGAATTCAATTTGGTAATAATCGCGATGAACTTCTGTAAAGGAAGACCGTTACTATATATGGAATTTAAAAGGCTTTATCGTTATTCCATTTATATTACTGATTGGATACGGAAAATTATATCGATTATATATATTGATCTGTTTTCCGCGAAGATTCCATAATTAATGGGATGTGATTTTGGGTTTAACGTGAACTATGTTTTAAATGACATTGGTTCTTTAACACAGTTAAAGACAGGATTTATTTCCTAAATTTGAATAATCATTACATAATTATTTTAGGCGATTAAAACTAAGTGGGACTTTTAATGAATATTTAATTAGATTGAAATGTGAATGTGATAATTTAAATTATCAAATTTGTGAAATGATTGAGAATGAAGTATCACCAATTTTGCTCCAAGCGATAGTTAAATCTTTAAATATATTTGAACAAGAAATGGTAATTAATTTTACCGATAACACCGTGGTGTTAGATATGGAATGCTACCCGTTTTGCTCTATGGGATGAATAGTTTGGGATTGGGAAATAAAATAAATGATTACTTCGGTGTAGTTCGCTAATCCCAACTAGTTTGGAAAACCTTAATTTGGTTTAAATTGTGAAAAGAATATTTGAATAAAAGAATATTCTAGATTGGAATGAGGAGTATGTTGTGTTCTTATAGCACTTGTTTATAAGATACGCGAATTATTCGGAAAGAATGGGTTTATCCCATTATGAATGATTGATACGACGATAAGTCAACAATGAAGACGGTGGTTGAAGACTAGAGATCTTTACATCGTTTGGATGATTACTAATGTCTTAATTGGGAGGCATCCCAAGACAAGGTAATAAGTGATGATCGTCCAGATATACTTGGAGATCGACCGGATATGCGAGGACCTCTCTCCTGTATTGGACATATGGGATGAGGAATAAGGTGCCTCCGATTTCATTTAGACCCAAAACAGACTTGCAAATGGATAGTATGTCTGACATTGTATTCCTTTATGCTGTATTTGTTGGTCTCTGCAAAATATATATATGTTTGATGGCGGAGAATTTATTCTCTTACTTAACACCCTTCTCTGAGACGTATGAGTTTAGAGGTTATATATCGGCAAAAATCAGTGGTACGGTATAGAGTGATAGGGTGGCATACTGAGTGGTATGTGATCAAGGCTTTTGTTGAAAAGCAGAGCCTTGCGGTTAATGATCAAAACATAGCTTTAAATAGCATAGCTTTGTGTATAGCGTTAATTCGCGAGCCTCACACCCCTGTATGAACCAGAAACAGGAGAGGACCTCAGGGAGGACATGCGTTTCTTTCTTGCTAGGAGTGGTGTCATGGTATGGAGCCCAGACATTTTACTCATGTGGATGTTGCATATTATTTGATGGATAGCGAGGTACCTCAGATATATCGCTCCCTACGGGGTCGAAGGATGACATGGTTGACATACTGACCAGATTTATGCCCCATAGGGTGGGGAAACATATTGTTTAGGAATTATAATCCACTAACATAAGTGTGGACCAGCCCTGACTCTCCAAGGGTTTGACTGAGCACGAGTCCTGGGGCACGGGCTAGAGCATCTCGAATTCGGTAAGGATGAACCCTTGCCTTGGTTCATGATGAAAATCCAACTTCTAATACGACATCGTGCGCTTTTAATTGTAGAACTAGTATGGTGATATGATATATGGTACTCACGCCGTCTATGATTGATACAATTATATTTGAAGTTGTTTTTAACACTATGCACTTATAATAGTATCAAATGATTTGTTTTAAAACGTACCAAGCATTCTTTGGCTATTATAAGGTAAAACTCTATCATCCGGCTTGCGTTGCATTGTGTGATGGGACCTGAGTCTTATAATAGCTTCATTTTCTTTAATTAGCATTGCGCTGTTTGTTTTATGCACTGGTATTCTTGGGAGAAAACCCGTTCCATATTATACGGCGTGGTCCCTTGATTTACCTGATTTTAAAGTAAAGTTTTAAATAACTATTTTAGTTCTCACACCAGTCACATGACTGGCCTAGAGTTTATTGTTTTAACCTAAACTATGGATTCCCCTATTTTCCACACGGACAGCTAGTAGTTTTGGTTTTTGTAGATATTTATTTTCCTAGGATCTCGGATTTACAGCTGGAATTATATTCGGAAAGCTCTGTATCCGTGTATTTCTTTCAGTTCTGTTATGTATTATTTTTCCACTGCTATATAACGTATTTTAATGTCTGATATTTTTCTGATGTGTAATATTTATTCATATTCTGTTATATTCTTGTACTCTGATGTAATTGTTGTAATAGCAATGAAATGTCCTTTTGTTTGTGTGCTGGTTGTTGTGTTCTCAACTCAATCCGGGCATTCCCAAAGGGCAAGTTTGGGTCGTTTCTACATCCACTTGTTGAAAATGAGTTGGAACATGTTTCATATATAATTTCCGTTTTCTATCTTCTCATGCACAAAATACAGATCTATGTCTATGTTCTTTGTGCATGAGTACTGTGTAGGGTTAGTAGACAAGAAGATGGTGCTCGTATTGTCGCACCAGATTATTGGCTTTCTATCGATGGTAATTCCGATCTCTCTGAGTAAATAACCAATCCACATCAAATCTGTTGTAGTGCCCGCGAAAGCTCTATATTTTGCTTTTGTACTGGAGCAGGGAACTGTGGCTTGCTTTTTGCAGCACCAGAAACTTGGGATGGATCCCAAGTAAATGCAATAACCGATCGTGGATCTTCGATCATCATGGTCGGAGGCCCATTCCGCATCGCTGTAAGCATGTATATTTAAATTCTTACTTGCATTCAGCGATAGACCATATTCCAATGTACCTTGTAGATATCTTAGAATGTGTTTTACCGCTTTCCAATGGTTAGATAATAGATTCTACATAAACTGGCACACCTCATTTACAATGTAACTTAGATTTGGTCGAGTAATAGTCATGTATTAAAATGCACCCACTATACTCTTGTATAGTCTGGCATTCTCTATTTATTCACCTTTGAACTTAGATAACTGTAGATTACTCATCATAGGGGTTGGTAAAGATTTTGCCTTGTCCATGTTGGCATGAGTGAGAATCTCTATATGTACTTCTTTTGAGATAAGAACATTTCTGTGCTGGATTTTTGTTGGACCTGTACTCCTAAAAAGTAATTCACTAACCCCATGTCCTTGATTGAAAAAAAATCTATCTAGGAATTTTATTACACAGTTAATTTCACTATCATTATTTCTTATGATCAGAATATTATCCACTGAGATAGGTATGAATACTGTTATATCTTCTTTAATCTTCACATATAAGGAACAATCTGATTTAGTTATTGAGGACCCTAAATTTATGAAAGTAACTTTGAGTTTTTCATACCAAACTCTTGATGTCTGTTTTAATCCATATATAGCTTTATGCAATTTGCATACATGACCTTTATTCTCTTCATTGTTGTATCCCTTTGGTTGTTGTTAGAGTTTATGCCCTAGAGGCAATCCATTTGATGTGATTAATAACATTGTTGATGTTATATTTTATTTGGAATAAAGTATTTTGTTATGTTATATTTACTGCATAATATAAGTATTAACTTAACAGAAGCCCTTAGAATAATAATACGAAATTATATAGTTCAAGTATGTGACTTGAACATGAAATTATATAATATATTAAGTATTATAATTCTTAAATGTCCTAGTCAAGTTTTATTGTTATATAGGGCAACAATAAAACATTGAGAATAGTATGTTGACTGACTGATGATCACATCTCATTGATCATTAATATACATGATATTAATGTCAAGACATAAATACGTATTGGAGAAGAGCGTATTGGGCTGACCCACCATGAGAAAACTAAATGGAATATAATTAAACGTATCATAAGTTATTCTTATGGTGACAGTGATGTAATGGTCCTCAGATCTAAAATCATTATAATTGTATTCGAAGATATTTGTGTTTTGATATCATGTAAAGTTGCTTTTAACCGAGTACATGATAATGATGATTATTGGATACATCTCAAATCGAATGAAAATTATGAATGATCTAGATGGAATTTAACCTTACAATATGTTTGTAGTGATATCCATGGGCCTTTTAATTGAGTGAGACTATGGAATGCATGGTCGTGCTCAAATATTAATTTGTTTTATATAGTCTATTCATCGATCAAGATAAAAAGGATTAAATTATCAAGAGAGTGATACAATCCATGTCTCAAGTTTGATTCTGGATAACTGGTTAAAAGGATTATATTACATTGATACGCTGGTCTCAAAAAGGTTGTATCAAATTGTCAATATTATTATAACTTAGGTAGCAACAACGTACTGCTAGATGCCAATCACTGTTTATGATTTAAAATATGATTTAAAATCATTGTCAACGTTGTAGTAACCTATAGGGTCACACAATATAACGTTATAAAGGAAAAATTATTTTGGACAAATAAAATAACAATATGTTGATATTTTATTTGAGGTTGGAATGAGTATTCGGTTTGGTTCCTATTTTGTAGTTGACGTTTGTTTTAAAAGGAATATATATTTCTTTTAAAATACACGGCAATAACCTAATTTTATTTGACCCGATCAGATAAGATCATAACCTAGCCGAACACCCCTTTTCTCAAAAAAAACTAAAATAATGGCGATTAACATCGTCCATTTTTCCTCTTCTTTGATTCGATCGGAGAGAGATAACGTTTGAGTGGACACCAATAGAGGCCCAGTGTCTGTTGAGCTCTCGATCGATCCAGCATGTTCGAACATCCTTCCAGACTGAAGAAATTAGGGTTTTTAACTATTTCGTAAAACCCTAGAAAGGTATGATTCTTCGATTTACCATTTTTGCATAGATCCTTGAGTTTTGAAGTGTTAAAATTGTTAATAATTGGTTGCGATTAGATCGATCTAACCTAACAGTGATATTAGCGCTAGGGTATGTAAATTTGGTACTTTGAAGATTTGTTTGGTCATTGCAATGTACGATCTATGTTATGAACACAATAAGAAGTAAGAAACAGATATAAAAACCCGAATACAACATGAAATTATTTCATTACAAACAAAATTTGTTTTCTTATGTAATCTGAAGGGACTATGATTTAATATGTGATATTAACTAAGTTGTATTGCCATTTCTTACTTATTAAAAATCTGGAAACACGTTGGTTAATATGATTGCCTATGTACATTTTATATACTAATATACATATATGGTTTTGCATCTGGTATGAAATCTGTTAGACATAAATTACGAGTATTGAAAGTCAATCAGTATGAATTGGTGTTTTAATCAATTAAAAACCAAACTGAACATATGTATATTAGGTCAAAATAATCCTGACTGGGTATTTAAGGATCCATGACTGTATTTAATCAAGTTAAATAAACTATGCGTAATGACTGGATTTATACTTGTCAGCATAAATGTTGTATACTTATCAAAAGTGTATTTAATTTACTCTTAACTGTTAAGTTTATAGTTTGGTGAACAATCATTGGATGAATGATCATCAAAGTTTTCGTGATGATAGGTTTGTTGTGTATAACATTGTTTATTATCTGTATAAAATGTTTATGATATTGATCAATGAACACTATTAATTTCATAATGAAAAATAATTGATTAAATGGAGTGCAAATGTTTTTGACTCAGTTATACATGTATTTTACTTTCGTTAAAGACCTATTTTAATAGTTTGACCTTTTAGGTTTTGGTTTTAATAATATTTGATTTGGTGAAATTAATTATTATTAAGACTTATTTTCTGTTTAATATATATAATTAGAAAGCTTGACTTTATTTTGATTTCAGGAAATGATATTGTCATATTTGTTCAAGATTTTGTGCTTGAAATTCATACATAAGTCCAATTTTTTTACATTATATAAATGATGTACAGACTAGTTTAAAAATCATAACCACTGTATTATGATTTCTTAACTTTATAAAATACATAAATGATGTGTTTTATGTAAGTACATATAGCATATATGCATTGACGTAATGTTATTGACCTATAATATAAACTAAATTTGGACTTAAATATTCTGATTTTGTATATTTATTATGATAACTACATATATAATAGGTTGTTTCCAAATTATAGGAAATATGATTTCCTGCTTATATTCTAGTTTTATACTACAAGTGTAAATGATTATATCAAGATACTTAAATGATTTCAAAACTCTTTTAATATGTTGCTGCAAGAATATGTACAAGTACATATATATATATATATATGTATATATAAATTCTTATATATATATATATTATATGTACAACAAACAAAATTGACTGTATGTTCGACATATATTTATGACTTGATCTGTCATAAGGTATCAATTACATATATTTGACATCTGAATGTTGCAAATATGTTTTGCAGTTCAACAAATCAAGTAATTCATAATCTTGATTTTATATATATATATATATATATATATATATATATATATATATATATATATATTGATATGTGGATAATTGCAAATATTATATCACTGAAGTTATGTAAATAACAACGACAGTATATATATATATATATATATGTGTGTGTGTGTGTGTGTGTGTGTATGTGTGTGTTTGTGTGTGTGTGTGATATATAAATATATATATCATGATATAACCATAATGGACTCATGATTTTAAAGCCACAACAGACATGATATGATGGTAATTATAAACTGTATTTATATTACAGTATAAATGCATTACATGGACATTCCAGATTTAAACAAAGTTACCAATAAAAAAATTAGATTTGCATTGTTACATATATGTATGATATATACATTCATCTGTTATAAGGATATGTGTTTAGACATCTAAATCATATAATTCACCTTTAAGGCTCATATAAATTGTCCAAACTGTAATAACCATATGATTTTAGCATCTTTCTTGACATCATAGGTGGACAGTTTTGATGAAGAGTTGAAGAGAAGGATACAATTGTTTATTCATGAATCACAAATTTATATATAATTACAAATACATGCAGTCAATTCTTATCATGATATTTATTACATTTCATCATATTTATTATAACTACAACAATTATGGAATAAATTATATTATGGCATACCACATATGCAGAGATTGACATAGATTATGTCAATCCTTATCACGCCCCCTCAAAACGGACAGCCAAGACGAAAGACCAATTTTGATAACCAATGTTGTGAAGGAGGTACGTGATAGTGGCTTAGTGAGGGCATCCGCAAGCTGGTCATTATTTGAGATGTAAGAGACCCTCAAATTTTCACTTTGCACATTTGCTCTGACAAAATGGTAATCCAATCCCAGATGCTTCATTTTAGAATGAAAAACCGGATTAGCACTCACATATGTAGCTCCGACATTATCACAATAGATGACTGGCGCGAGAGTGAGGTTATGACCAAGCTCCTTGAATAAATTTCCTACCTAAAAGAATTTCAGTAGTAGCATTTGCCACTCCCCTGTACTCGGCCTCGGTAGATGATCTAGCTCTTGTACGCTGCTTCTTTGACGTCCAGGAGATAGGATTCTTGCTCAAATAGACTATATATGTTGTTGTAGAAATGTAATCGTCTTTGTCATGAGCCCAATCCGCATCAAAATAAGCATGGAGAGTGAGTGGTGAATCTTTGTGTATAATTAAACCCATATTAGGTGTACCACTTAGATACCGAAGAAGACGATGTAGAGATTGCATGTGTTCCTCAGTTGGACGCTTCATGTATTGAGCTAACTTGTTCAATGCGAATGCCACATCAAGCCTTATAAGACAAATATTGTAAACTTCCTATCAAAGTACGATACTCAGTAGGATCGTTGAGAAGATTTCCATGTATAGTTAATGGAGGATGAGTTGCTAATGATGTTGCAGCTGGTTCTGCATTGTCCATATTAGCTTTGCACAAAATATCAAAAAATATACCTCTTTTGACTCAAGAAAATACCTTTTGGATGAGGCATTACTTCCACTCCCAGGAAGTAAGACAATTCTCCAGGGTCTTTGAGTGAGAAACGTGTTGCTAATTTTTTTATATAAGCTTCCAGTGCATGAGTTGCATTACTTGTAACAGTAATATCATCCACATAAGCCAACAAATAAATGATGTCACCATTTTTGTGCAATGTGAACAAGGATGAATCAGAGACCGTGTTCTTGAAGCCCAACTCAATTAATTATTGTCGCAGTTCTTTATATTTTGGAGCTTGTTTTAACCCATACAGTGCCTTATTTAATTTTCATACATGTGTTGGATGTATAGGATCTATGTAGCCAGGAGGTTGTATGGTGTATACATCTTCAGTGAGTGTGCCCTATAGAAAAGTATTGTTTACGTCAAGTTGGCATAATGACCAACCTTGACTAACAGCAAGTGAGAGCACAAGCCGAACCGTGGCGGGTTTAACTACGGGGCTAAAAGTCTCACCATAGTCAATGCCAGCTCTCTGATTAAAACCTCTTGCAACATAGCGATCCTTGTACTGAATAATGTTACCATCCTTATTCTTTTAAATTTGAAAAATCCATTTGCATCCCACTACATTTTGTGGCATAGATGAAGGTACAAGATCCCAATTCTATTTTTCATCAATGCATTAATCTCTTCATTTATAGCTTTGCGCCAAACGGGGCTTTGTAATGCTTCGGTGATATCTTTTGGTATCTCCATTTCATAGACCTCCGCATTTAAATTTAGTTTACTGATTGGTTTCCTAATGCCATGTTAAAGTCTTGTGGTCATTTGAGGAGAATGTACAGGATTGTTAGGTGTTGAATTTGTAGATGTGGATATATCGAGGTTTGACTGAGATGAAGTAGAGGAAAGCTCAGTAGTGATATTAGGAGGTTGAGATGAGTTTGTTGCGGACATAGGAGATGAAAAGGGTGAAGTGGGGAATGAGGTAGGAGTTGTGTTGGAAGGTGAGTTAGTTTGCAATGAATGAGAGGAGGAAGAATGAGTGTTTGATAATATAGATAATGTGAGAGTTGCCCATTGTTCCACTAGGTCGGACAAGGAGGCAGCTGAATTTTTAAGTTTAAAAAAAGGAAAAATGTTCTCTTTAAACTGAACATGACGAGAAACATAAACACAAATAGTGTTTAATTCGAGACAATAATATGCACTTTGAGTAGGTGAATAACCAACAAAAATGCATGGTTGAGATTTGAGTTCAAGTTTGTCAGAATTGTAGGGTTTAAGCCATGGGTAGCAATGATATCAAAAACTTTGAAGCATGTAATAATTAGGATGATGGCCGAATAATTTAATGTACGGTGACACATTGTTTAGAGTTGGCGTGGGAAGTCGATTAATCAAGTAAACAACTGTTGAGAAAGCATTTGTCCAATCTTCAAAGGGCATTTTAGCATGAGTTAAGAGAGATAGAAATGTCTCAATAATGTGTCGATGTCGTCGCTCTGAATAGCCATTGTGTTGAGGGGTGTGGGGTGCAGTTTTGAGATGCGAAATTCCATCGATGGACATGTAGTTATGTAGGCTTTCATACTCACCACCGTTGTCCGAGTAGAGTGAGAGGCAATTGAAAGTATTTTTCAATTAGAGCTTTGTAGTGAATGAATATATTTTTTGTATCTGATTTTCGGTTCAAATTATACAACCAAATGTATTTATAAAAATGATCAACGAAAATAAGATAATATTTAAAGTCATCATGAGAGTAAATCGGTGATGTCCAAAGATCAGCATAAACATACTCATGTGGGGAAGTAGACATAATAGAGGAAGTAGAAAATGGAAGTTTATGACTTTTATTGCAAGCAATCACAATCTAAAATAGAGATACTAGGAACATGAAGTTTATTTTTAGAAACAATTTTCCTAAAAACATTATGAGACAGATGCCCTAAACGATGATGCCAATCAAGTGAACTAAGTTGTACTTGAGTAGACTGTAGGGGTTGTGGATTTGAGCTAGTAAGTGCCTGTTGCAACCAGCCCCTGGAATAGAGATTCACGCGTTTTGAGATCCTTCATATAAAAAGAGGTGGAAGAAAAGACAACTGAGATATTGTTATCATGACAAAGTTGAGAAACTGAAATTATATTGTTGGACATGGCAGGAACAACTAAGACATTATTTAGTTTGAGTGATGATAAAGAACAAGAACCGACGTGAGTGATTTTAAGGCCTTTGCCACCACCGATGATCAACTCTTCGGATCCATCATAAGGAGCAAGAAGGGATAGATTGTTCAAATTTGTCATGACGTGGTGGGAAGCACCACTATCGAGAAGCCATGTTAAAGAGGATGAAGAGGCAGAGGGATTTACAATGTTTGCTTGAGGTTTTGGTGTGAATGGGTTTGACGAAGGTTGAGAATTTGAAGAAGGAGGAATGACATTAGGAAACTTTTTCTTAAATAAAGGGCAATGAGCAATCACATGTCCCTGTTCTCGGCACCATTGACATTTGCCTCGAAAAGTGTAGGGCTTTGTGGGATTACTGTCATTAAGAATCTGATAGGATGAAGTTTGGTTAATGAGAGACATTGAAGAAGAGGAAGTTGAACTGTTTTGGATCAAGGCTCTGATACCATGATGAAGAGTTGAAGAGAAGGATACAATTGTTTATTCACGAATCACAAATATATATAATTACAAATACATGCAGCCAATCCTTATCATGATATTTATTACATTTCATCATATTTATTATAACTGCAACAATTATGGAATAAATTATATTATGGCATACCATATATGCAGAGATTGACATAGATTATGTCATCCTTACAAAGTTTAACTAACCAGCCTTAAATGTTAATTTAATATTCATGATAGGAAATTGGATGATATATATGTGTACATTGGATAATTTACTGTTAGTTGTTGCTTTCATTTAGACTCATGTCATATATGTATATATGTGTATGTTTTGGAACATTAAATGATATATTTTCTATTTACCAGTCATGATATTCTTGAGTACATACATCTTGTATGTGTGACAGTTTGATGAGCCTGTAATGCAAATGTGATTTGCAATTATGTCTCCTCAATTTAAATATAAGTTTGATACAAAATTGCTAAAATTCAAGTTAACTTGAACTATGTATATAGTTGTATACAGACTATTATAAACAATTGTCTATTTTTTATGCCCTTTTTACATAAATTTATATATGATATAAGGATTGCTTTACACAGTTGCAATAGAATTTTACTGGTTTGAAATACATAACAAAATAAATAATTTGTTTAGATTTAATGGCATTAACTAACATACTGTGAATATGTTAGCCAAACAACAAGTTTGACTTGTTATGTGCTATTAAATTTTGTGTGTGTGTACATATATATATATATATATGTGTGTGTGTGTGTGTGTGTGTGTGTGTGTGTGTGTGTGTGTGTGTGTGTGTGTGTGTGTGTATGTATATATGTATGTATATGCACCAGTAGTTAGATATTGTAATAAGTTTTAAAATTGGTTTATATATATTATAACATGTCATTTGACACCATTGCATTAATAAGACTCTTAAAATTAAATGTATGTATATATGTACAAGCGAACAATATTGATTAGTATTGCTTATAAATAAACACATATATATGATATATATATATATATATATATATATATATATATATATATTTGTGTGTGTGTATACTGATACATTGTTGAGATTAAATAGTGTTATATGTATATATATGATATATATAGGTGTATTGCACTGTTTATATTCAAATAAGAGTTTTAGTATGATATGGACCATATGCAGGGTTACTTACTTTTATGCGTGTTGAAATTTTTTCAACTGATGATGATCCAGAAGAATGCAGCATGGTTCATTGAGAAGGTACCAATGCTCGCACTTAGATGGATAGGTTGGTGCAGATTCCATGGCAACTCCAAAATCAAATGAGATTTAGATAGTTTGCAGTGATTTCAGTCAACAGTACTATGTATATAGATACATAATATTGTACCAAAATTTCAACTTACTGTATAGTTTTTACATATATATGTTTTAATATGGGCATTGTATGTCGATAGAGATATTGTTTATTAGGATTAAATGACAGTATAGCTGAAACAAACATTATGTATTCGTATTTGAGATAGGGTCTGACCCTTCATAGTTCCAAAATATGTTCTGTGTGTATTGCATCAATCTGTAATTTTATAACTCAATGCTTGTATAATTATTGCCTACGAAATGTACATGCAGGGTTACTTACTTTTATTGTCTGCTTGAATTATGCGAAATGTACAGATACCTACGTCTGTTTATGGACTGAATTCTTAACCAAGTTCGTGGCAGCCTCATTGTCCTCCACACACAAATCTATTCTTTCTCCTTCCTCCAAACTTTTTTCTGAAAATAATATATATGTAGAGATACCGAGGTGCTGCCCAAACATAAATCAGCAAGGATAACTCTGGCTACTCTACAACAACATAATATAAAAGTGGAGTTTCTTCTACAATGGCATATACATACAAAAGAAATATTTTTTCTCCTCCAATGCAATCTGTGCGTTTCATGTTATTTTTAAATCTGTTATTTTAAAAGGTTTTAGACAATATAATTGTTCGATCTAAAATGAACAGTATGTATAAGTTATTTCTTATATGATGTTCTCTACTGTTAAATCACCTATTTTAGATTACTGTTATCATATGTTCATGTATACTTCTATCTTCCTTGTCCATATTCTTTCTTTTATTTATTTACAATCTTTTATATGACTTTTTATTTAGTTTGAGATCTATTTTCTTCCTTTTTCCTTTATATTTACGCTGAACCTAGGCTACTAAAAGCCTAAGCGATTACCATTGAACTGCGTATAAATGACATAAATTGGAATAACTGATTAATGACATTGAAATGGAGAAAATCGGGCATATTAAAAATTGGAAACCTTTGACTGTAAATTTGAGTTAATTACATTAAAGGAAGAATTTGCGACATGTTAATATGATAGATTAGACTTAATTCAAGATTAAGTATAACATGTAAGAAGGTATGAGTAACAGATGTAAAATTAAGTAAAATGAATTGCTTTAGTCTAAATATACATCTAGGTAGGTGCTTGTTTGGGGAAGGGGTTGTACATAAATAACATTTAGGATAAATGCCATTTACAACCAGGCTTATTAATTAGCTTAAACCTGCTAAGTTAAACCTGTTAATTAATATGCAAAGAGGTCTCGGGTTTAGTTGTTTGTACCAGGTTTTGGGACTCTTATATCTTAGTTACTAGGGACACAAGCCTAAGGGGTGGCTTGTGTCAAGTTGTGTGGAACCCATATCAGTTGGCATCCATGTTGGTATCATAGGAGGGGCCTCACATTAGGTAGGGGCCAGAGCATGCTTTACTGATCTGGATTGTAGGAGGTTCAAGATTAAAGGTTGGTACGGGCGCGTTTTGGCGGAATCATGAGCGTGCATGGATCCGATTATGGGAAACGAAGACGTTGTAGCACCTATGAATAGGTGTGATAACCCCAAACTCCCATAGTACGAAAGCAAGGATAATCATTGGAATATAACACATAAACAATAATAGCAGAATAGAAATATAGAATTACAGCAGATAATGTACATCAAATTACACTGAAAATAATATATCATCAGAGTTACATAGCATAATAGGATCATACTTAGTACATAATATAGTTTCAGCTTAATATAAAATGTCTACAGCGGAATCAAACATAATATACCAAATGAAGTCTGAACAGCATAACAGAAAAGATAGGATCCATCTTCAGCTCCATAGCTATCCAGAATGAGTTTGCTAAAACCTAAGTACAAGGATGTTCGTATGGAAAGAGGGCACCCGAGTTTGCAAAGTGAAACAAACCATGAGTCAGTCATGGGACAGGTATGAGAAATCTACTTAACCTATTTAATAATAAGGCTAATCACAGGACCACACCGCTAATGTGGAACGGGTTTACTCCATTGGATTTCCAGTGCATAAATAAAGTAAATCGTTAAAACAACGCAATGCTTTTTAGAAAATTGAAACCATTATAAGACTCAAGTCCCATCACACAATGCAACGGAAACCGGAGGATAGAGTTTTACCTTATAATGTTCAAAAATGCTTGATACAATAGAACGGATTTGATATTATTATTAGTGTATATATGTTTCAAAAACATTTCAATCATAATATATCAATCATGGATGGCATAGCTACCATATACTATGTCGCCATATTAGTTTTACAAATAAAACCACATGGTGCCGTATTGGAAGTTGGATTTCCATCATGAACCAAGGCAAGGGATCGTCCTTACCGAATTCGAGACAAACTAGCCTACCATGTCTCAGGATCAGTGCAACTGCACCTTGGATCTTCAAGGCCGGTCCACAAATACCTTAGTGGATTAATAATGCCTGAACAATACGTTTCACTGCCCTACGGAGCGTAAATACAGAGCCACAAAGGACTCAAATACAAGGCACCTCCTTCCATCACCCAAATAAGTAAAAATGTCTGGGCTCCACACCATGACACCACTTCTAGCTTGAAAGAAACATATGTCCTCCCTGCAGTCCTCTCCTGTTTCTGGTTCATACCTGGGTGTGAGGCTCGCGAAGTACCGCTATACACAAAGCTATGCTAATTAAAGCTGCGCTTTAATCACCCACCACAAGGCTCTGCTTTTCAACAATAAGCCTTGATCATCTGCATCTTGGCATGCCACACTGACAATTCACGCCATGCGACTGATGTCTACCAATATATAACCTCTGAGCTCGTACGTCTCAGAGAAGGGCGTTAAGCAAGAGAATAAATTCTCTGCCACCAAGCAGATATATATTTAATAAAAATCGATCAACACAGAATAAAATCCAATGTCAGACATACATTTATTTACAAGTCTGTTCTGGGTCTGAACGAAACCGGAGACACCTTATTCCGTGTTCCATATGTCCAATACGGAAGAGTGGCTCTCGCATATTCGGACAATCAACAAGTACGTCCGAACAACTACCGCTGTAATCCTATCCTGGGAGCTAACCAATCCAGGGCATCGGTAGTCATCCATTCGATGTGAAGATTGTCGGTCATCAACCACCGTCTTCAATATCTTCGACTTTTAATCGTCGTATAATTATTTGAAATGAGATTTAACTTGGCCTTTTCAAATAATTCGCGAATATATATGATTCAAACAATTCTTTTCATTTCATATCGTTTATAATATTTTATAACGATTTATCGCTTATATAACGATTCATCGCTATTTTTATTTACATAAAAATAGCCATTTTTAATTAAACGACGCTTCAGGTCATTACACGGCCCTGGCGCTGTTTTCATCAAAATTTGATTTACACATTTCTAAAAAATCTAACCATTGGATCTTAGCAAATTTTATATCGTTGGATAGATCTTTCCAAAGCAAATCCAATGGTTCCAGTTTTGGGAAAATGTGACGGTCGGATCTTTTGGTATAATCGTTTAAAGTTACGATTTCAAATCGCGATCAACCGCGCGTGATTCGTTTTATTTTCATTTATATATATATATATATATATATATATATATATATATAATTCGTTCGACGATCTTAAATCATTATTCTTCATATACATGTTAAAATAGAATATTTTTAATGAATCCTACTTACAGTAAAAATGTGATTTTTAATGTAAAAACATTCTTATCAAAACGAATCTTTTTAATGAACCATTCTTTACATGTAATTTTAATTGTTACGACATATTTCAAATAATGAATCCTTTTCAATGTTTCATTTACATTAAAAATGTAAACTTTAATGTTACAACATTTTTGTAAATCTTGTATCTCTCTAATGGTTCAACTGTACATTAAAAATGTAAATTTAATGTAAAAAACTTTTTTAACAGGCTATGAATATTTTTAATGAATCATTATTACATAAAAATGTAATCTTTTATGTTACATCATTTTTAAAAACTATGAACATTCTTAATGAATCATCATTACATAAAAATGTAATCTTTTATGTTACATCATTTTTAACACTTTTGAATCTTTTTAATGATTCACTATTTCATTAAAAATGAAATCTTTTTAATCTTTCTATATCACATAAAAATGTAATCTTTCTATATTGCATAAAAATGTAATCTTTTTATATTACATAAAAATGTAATCTTTTAATGTTGAACTATTCTTATCAAACAAGAATCTTTAAAAACATTTTTATTAAATGATGAGTCTTTTTCTAATGATTTCATTTACATAAAAATGTAAATTTCAATGTAAAAACATTTTTCATTTCAACTAATGATCATTTCCATATATTATGTATATACAATAAAAATGAGATTTTTATCGTTAAAATATTTTATATTCAAATAATGTTCATTTTCATATATACAATAAAAAACAAGATTTTTATTGTTAAAATAATCTATTCAAATAATGCTTATTTTCATATATACAATAAAAAATGAGATTTTTATTGTTTACTTTTTTATTTAAATAATGAATCATTTTTTCTTGTTTTCTTATTTACACTAAAAATGTAACTTTTTATTGTTAAACAATTTAATTCAACAAATGAATCATTTTTCACTTACAATAAAAATGTGAATTTATTATTGAACAATTTTTTTCCAAATAATGATCATTTTTAATTTAATATATGCAATTAAAATCTAATCTTTATTGTTCAACCAATTTTATATCATAACATGAATATTTTACAACACATAAATATTTCAGAAAATGTCGTAGCATAACGACAGGGTAATTAAAACCGGCACTGTCTCTAGTACGGCTCCTATGCTAACATAGGCCTCACGGCGATTCAAGGGTCATATTTTTCTAATACAATTTTTTTTCACTATACAATGAATTTTCCTACAAACACAATCGATTTCATTTCAAACACAATCAATCACCAAAAATCAACCAATTTCACAATACAATCAAGTCATCCATGGTCTGTGGACGACGGTGTCGGGAGTTACTAAACTCCATCTGCAACCTAATCTAATTTTATTCAATTATTTTTGAATTCAGAAATCTCACTTTGCTTTTTATTTCTTCTAAAATTGTACAAAGCTCCAAAATAAATTCTGG
Organism: Allium sativum; assembly: GCA_030737875.1. Lineage (NCBI taxonomy): Eukaryota > Viridiplantae > Streptophyta > Magnoliopsida > Asparagales > Amaryllidaceae > Allium > Allium sativum. The sequence goes on from CM060914.1 coordinate 108,772,288, forward strand.
TCTTTTCTGAAATGCAGATCTCGAATTTACGGTCCCAATGCTTCCTGTTTCATTGAATTTCGATTTCGTATGAGAAAGATGTGAATTTTTAAAGACTAATGACAATTTTATAATTAATTAACTAAGTAATTAATTTATTAAAATCAACCTTCTTCTTCAATTGTTAGGCCGACGTGTTTTCAACTAGTGTTCGAAACTAGGGTTGCCAATCGCTCAAGATTCGAGGAACGGGGTGTTGACCGGATGGTGCCACGCCCTGGAGCTTCGAGAGGCACACCCAGGGGTACCCACTTCGCCGAGTTCGATTGAGGTTTGGAGGGCCAAAACGATGGCGAGCGGCAGACTTTGGGGTTGGCGTTTCTCGCAAATGGAAACTCCAGGGAAGATCTCACCATATGATTTGATAGAGGAGGAGTTGCTCTACGATTTTTGCGTTTGATCCTAGGGTTAATTTGATATGGGTTGGGAGGAATAAGGGTTTTAATTTCTCAGGACCATGGCCATTCAACCATGAGATGGCGGAGCTTGTTTCAGTTAGGAGGATTTGGGTTTTTGATTCCTAAGGCTATTTATATTAATTAATATTTTATTATTTTAATTCTTTTTAAAGTCAAAACCTTCACGGAGCCTTGTAACAACCCGGGAAATCTGAACCAATTTAAAATTTTTATTTTGGCAATTTTAATGAATTTTGAATATTTAAAATGATTTATTTTAAATAATAACGACAAGAAATTTATTTTGAATAGAATAGAACGTATATATTTATTTGAATCGACGTTAGAATATAAATATTTATTTTTAATTATAAAAGGAATTGAAAATGGCGCAGTAGTTTCAAAATTCAATTTCAAATTTCAAACGAATGTACAGGATTCAAAATAAACCGGATTTTAATGAAACCAAAAATATTAGAGTCTATTTGAAAATATCTTTCCAACGAATCTGAAAAATTGAAATTTCATAGCGGGAATAAAACGTTATGCCCAGTTGAAAATTCATAATAGTCGCTATGAAATATAGCCCTTAAAAATAGCCATTTTGCAAACAACCTCCGTTTTCGACGAAATCACTTTTGTTGGATCCGGGATGTCAAGTTATTGCTATATTCCAAAATTCATAATTTTTGGGGTTAATATGTGAGCGTGGCGAAGGAAAACGTGTTTTGACAGTTTCAGTCAATTTGGATCGACCAGAAAATGACCATTTTTCAAATGGTCTCCAAATTGACAAAATTAGTTTTGTTAGGACCATATCGTCAATACGAGTCTAGAAATAATTTTTCTAGAATTTTCAGAGTCAGTATGTAACCCCAGAAAATTGAAATGTACGTTTGAAATAAAAATATAATGATTTATATTTTAAATTTAACGGGAACTGATCGTAACGTTCGAATTGGCTTGTGAAACATATCTCATTGTGTTCGGAATGGGGGTATTACACTATGGGCGACAGTTGGTGGGTTCGAATTTAAATTCCAAAATAAAAAGTTACTCTTTTGGAGAATTAAATAATAATTAAATTATAATATATAACCCTAGAAAATGGTCAAAGCCTTCATTTCATTTATTCGTGGTCAACCCTGAGAAAATCAAGCCCCCTAAATTCATGAAACCCATCATTACCCTTCCTTGTCGATCTGGAGCGCTGTCGTTCATCAGCACCCCACCCACCGTCGCGCCTTAGCCCACCGCACTCCCCTCCAGCGCCTCCCCCTCCATTCAACCCCGCACCCCTCATCCTCCGTCTCTCTCTCCCCTTCTTCAAACAAGGACCGTAGTCCCCTTTACAGCCAAAAGTCGTCGCTCCCATCACCTGAGGCCCACCGGCGGTCAATGCAGGCCCCACCGCTACCTCCCCGAAGGACCGCGACCACCCTCATCTCAAACGCTACCCTCCGACGCCGTCGGTGATGAGATTTCTTCCCCTCCCCTCCCATAAAACTGAATTAAAAAGTGAGTGTTTTACTATATTTATTGCGAAGTAATTAGTTTATTTAAATTAGAGAAAAAAAATTAGTTTTTGTTTTAAATAAAAATAGCATAGGGTTTTATTTTCAGTTTTCATTAAAAAGAAGTGACTTTTATATTCAAAAAGAATTGATTTTTATAAAGAAAAGTTTTGATTTTGAATTAGAAAAAGAAATGATTTTTGGTTATGTTAAAAATATAATCTTTAGCACATAAAAATGTGATTTTTATGTAGATAATAGGACGATAAAAATGTGATTTTTATCTAGGTGAAGTAGTGATAAAAATTCTATTTTTACATATTTGGAGTAGCAATAAAAATATGATATTTATATTATATGAATAATAAAAATATGATTTTTACATTATAGGTATAATAAAAATATGATTTTTATATTATATAGATAATAAAAATTTGATCTTTATATATGTAACGTTATTATAAAAATATGAAATAATTTTTAGAAAGATAAAAATAATTATTGATTGGTTAAAAGTATAATTTTTAACGTAGGTATACTACATAGATCGACAATCAAAGCACGGCGGAGTGGAACCCGAAGTTGAGAACTCCTCACTATAATTTTCTTATACAGTTATTTATTTTATAACTGCATATATGAACCGTTCCCCCGTCGTCCACAGACCATGGATGGCTTGTTTGATAGTTTGGTTTGGTTAATTAGATTATTTGTTTGAATTTGGTTGTTTGGGTGAAATGAATTGATTAGAATTGTTATGTGTGTATGGCACGAACCAGTATCAGGAGAAGGGTAATGCTAGACATTACCCGATTTTGATATCATGTCGTTATGCCGCCGAAATTTTCTAAAATATGTTAGAATAATAAAATATCGTTTTTATTGTATAAATGAACTTAATAGAATATTCATATGTTGAATAAAATAATTTATCATTAAAAATATAATTTTTAACACGTATATGAATAAAATAAATATTCATTTACAAATCAGATGATTTGTTTATGTAAACCCATTTGACTGATATTGATTGGGACGACAAAATTTTGCACATCGCCCAACTGCACAAATAAAATTCATTATTTGTTGATTGAAACCCCACACGGGTATTGGGATGATATATGACATACACTAGTCCCTATAATTAGCTATATGTCGATAGATGGATTGACAGGCTGTTGTAAGTGTTAAATATTTATATTTGATGCTTATGCAGTACAGAATGCACTCTAGATGATGGTTGGTTGTTTATTATTGTTGCTATATACATGTGTTGTATGGAATCCATATAACCAACATTATATGGTAATTGACTGTGTCTGATTCCAGCTCAGAAAGAATAAATATTTTAAAATAGCGAATATTTTAAAATAATGAATATTTTAAAATAATATTCATTAAAAGATCAAAATCTAATTTTGATGTCCGATTTGGGATGGACACAAATATATTTAAATATATAAAGCCGTGTTGATTGGATTAACGCCATTTTGACGAGAACGATGTTTATAGATTTTATTCATTCTTATAATGAATATCGAAAAGGAATTGATTTCGAAATATAATGTTTTGAAAATATTATCATTTATATATCGATGATATGGAATATTCAATTTTGATTTGAAATTGTATATGTAGTTGAAATCATTTTGAGAACAAATTTAAAACGATTTATAAAATACGTTTTAAATTGAAATCGATGAAATATATATTATATATATAATATAATGGCCTAAATAGAACGCGCCGTGTTGCGGCAGTTCGCGAATTTCAACCATTGACTTCGAATGAACAATAGGGAGATCCGACCGTCGGATTCTCCTAAAACCGGAACCGTTGGATTCGTATCGAAAAGAGCTTTCTAACGAATATTAGAGATTTGAAATCTAATGGTTGGATTTGGAATTACGTCCAAAGCAAATTCGTAAAAGGTCGCTGTAACTGCAGTTCGATGACCGTTTATGGAAATCGACTGTATGGGCCTTGTTAAAATTATTAAAATATTAATAATTAGTGTAAAATCATAAGAAATGATTTGGAAAGAACTGGGTGAAAAATTCAATATTTGAAAAGATAAAAATAAATTTTTATCGAAATGAACTAGTTTTGAACTAGAATTATAATCCAATTATTTTTAAAATAAATAAATTGGATTTGAAATGGTTTTAAAAATAACTGGAATTTCCAATATATAAATTGGAATGGATTTGAATCGAAATTACCTTCAGAATATTTCGATATCGGATTCCGTGATTATACAGATATTGTGGAGGAATTTGGAAGATATATATATATATATATGTATCGTTATTCCAATATGGTATTTGTTGATTCCAAAATTTGATATTGAATATAAGTCGATATATTTTCTATTCAGAGCCTTGCATTTTATATTAAATGTGATTTTGGGTTTGTCGTGAATGGTGTCTTCATTAACACTGTTCTTGAACCCAGTTGAGAAAAGATTAAATCTTTTTATTTAGATTTAATGAAGGATACAAATTAATTGATATTTAATTGGAATGGAATTTAAATTGGTCTTTGGGTTTATCGTGTACGGTGTTTTAAATAACACTTGTTCTTTAACCCGATTAACAATGGAATAAGATTTTAGGTTGTCGTGAATAATAATACTGGTCTTAAACCCAATGGAGTTAAGAAAATTAGAAACTGACTGGAGATTAGTTAAGTTGAATGGTTTTGTAACACCCCGAATTTCAATTAACACTAATGGTTAGTAATTAAAGTATAAATAATCTCAGATGTGAGAATCAGGGGAAACGGGCTGCGCCATTGCGTTCGTCTCGGAAAAATACGCGAAATAGAGTCCGAGTTTGCGTAAAACGGGTACCGTATGAAAGAGATATGGACGAACGAAGTTAGGCAGAAAAACCCGAAACAGGCCAGAAATGCACTGGCGCACTTGTGAAGTGCGCCAGTACAAAAATACACTGGCGCACTTGGGAAGTGCGCCCATGTCGGGACAGGGAACCTGCACAGTTTCTAGAGAGTTCTGTGGTTGGGTGCACCAGTTTGGGGTTTGGGCTTGGTCTTAGGGCTGGTTTCTAGAAGGTTCCGAAATCTAAGGGTCCTAATCTAATTTAGGGTTAATCTAAGGGCCTAAAACACTCACCTAATCTATAAATACACCCTAAACCTACCCTAATCCATACTAAAAATAGAATTGAGGGCTACATGCCGCCAAATTAAATCTTAGAAGGAGCCTCCACTAATTTATGAAGAGGGTTGCAAGCTAATCACTCTCTAATCAACCTCTAATCCATTCTAAGCATCTTAATCTTCTTCATTTGGAGTGCAAATTGGCTAGTTGTGAGTTTCTATCACTTTAATGATCAATTGCTAAACTAAGTAGATGAGATATGATGAGATCATATGGTTTTATTTGTGGATTAATGGGTTTTAAGTCATATGACATGATGTTAGTTTGCTAATGTATGTGGGTTATGCAAGTTTTGTGCTTTGTGATCATATGTTAATATGCAAGTTACATGTATGATAATATGCAAGTTACATGTATGATAATTATGCAAGTTGTATGTTTCTTCATATGCAAGTTTATGAGTTCATATGCAAGTATGTAACATGTTATGCAAGTTCATATGCAAGTTTATGAGTTCATATGCAAGTTATGTAACATGTTATGCAAGTTCATATGCAAGTTATGTGACATATTATGCAAGTTCATATGCAAGTCATGTATTTGTTAATATGTAAGTTTATGTAACATGTTATGCAAGTTAATATGCAAGTTATGTGACATGTTATACAAGATTATATGCAAGTTATGTGACATGTTATACAAGATTATATGCAAGTTATGTGACATGTTATACAAGATTATGTACTTCTTTATTTTGATGGATATTGTACTTGACTTTTATTGTGGTTTTATGATGTAACCAGACATGTTTTACTTCCGCTGTTATGAGATGATGTTTTAAATTTCAAGTACTATTTATATCTGTCTTGTTGTAATTTTTCTGTTCTATATTCACTAAAATACTCCACCGATGCTATGGCATTCCCTTAGTGAGTGATCATAGCGGGAGTGGGGTGTTACACGTGGTATCAGAGCTGAAGGTTACCGTAACAGATAAATTTTCGAGAAAAATACTTTTTTTTTTTAAATAGTAAAGGTATTATTTTTGGAAAAAGTATTTTCAAAAACATGTCTTTTAAGAGAAAAGTTTTTGAAAAAGAAAAGCATAATCCCCAATAGCCATATCTTTATCTTTCTGAATCTCCTTTTTGAATCTTTCCTCTTTCGTTTCAGCATGGCTGAAGATCTTAACATCCCGGAGGGCTTAGTTATACCACTATGGTATAGGAGGTTACAAGAGGCTAGGGCCGCGGCTGCGGGTCCAGCCAATGCTACTACACCAGAGGCAACCGCTCCTCCTCCTCAGCCTAGAGTGGATAATTTTGCTAAGATTTGCAAGGAGTTCAAGGCTATAGGAGGAAAACCTTTTCTAGGTTCAGAGACTTTCGTAGAGGCTAGAGATTGGCTTAAGGAAGTGGAAGAGTTGCTAGATATATTTGAAGTGGAAGAGGGAAAGAAAGTCAAGTTGGCGGCTTGGTTAATGAAGGGAGAGGCCTCATTCTGGTGGGAGGTCACTAATGGAGAACGCCCTGTTGACTCTTGGGCAGATTTCAAGCAAAGGTTTGGGGCTAAGTTTCTCTCAAGGGCGGAAGAGAATATGTTCATGGATAAGTTCTTGAATTTGAAGCAAGGGAATCTCACGGTGAAAGAATATGTCAACAAATTCAATCAATTAGCAAGGTTTGGCATAGAGTTGGTGAATACACCGGAGAAGAAGGCTTTGAGGTTCGTTAGAGGCTTGAACGAACCATTGCAAGGAATAGCTATGACTCACATTCCTATGGGGGCCACCTTTGAGAAGCTTGTCTACATGGCACTTATGCATGAGGATGATAAAAGTTCTAAGGCACCAGAGAAGAAGGGGGATCAGAAGAAACCGCAACAACAACAACAACAACAACAACAAGGCAAGGGTGGAAAAGGCAATGGTGACAAGGGGAAGAAGAAGAAGAAGAAGTGCTTCAATTGTGGGACCCCAGGCCACCTCAGCAAGGATTGTCGCAAAAAGAAGAAGACCGGTTGCTTTCATTGTGGTGAAGCAGGACATCTTGTGAAGGACTGCCCAAAGAAGGGGCAGAAGACGGGGTCTACCTCAGGAGGTCAGGTGCAAGCTCTTATGGCACCAGCTCAGGCAGGGGGGCAAGTTCAGGCTCTCTCAGTTCCACCGATTCAGCAGAGAGGTAGAACTATTTCCGTTGAAAGTCTGGTTTTTCTGTTTGATCATCCAGTTCGTACTTTGTTTGACTCTGGCGCATCGCATTCTTTTATCTCATCATCGTTAGTTGAGTCACTGCACTTAGACACCAGTCTAGTTGATGATCCCTTGGTTGTTTCAAACCCAATTGGGGGCTCCATATATCTGTCTATGATATGTTTGGGTTTGAAGATTTCTATACTTAGCGTTGAGTTTGGATGTGATGCTTTTGTATTGGGCTTCACGGGCTATGGGTTGATTTTGGGCATGGACTGGTTATCCAGTAATGGTGTCGTTCTTGATTGTGAAAGGAGAGTTGTCAGGCTTATGACCCGCTTGGGTAATACTCTCGAGATCTCTTGCAATCCCATGGAATCTGTTTTGCTAAGTTATCTTGAATCGCTCAATGCTTCGGTCGAGAGTTTGCGTTCTGTCAGAGTGGTCCGGGAATATCCGGATGTGTTTGAAGAGGTGAAGGGTTTGCCTCCGAAGCGGGAGATAGATTTCCGAATTTATTTGGTGGATAATGCCAAACCAGTGTCTTTGCCAGTGCACCACATGGCTCCTCGTGAGAGAAGAGAACTTCATAAGCAAGTAGGGGAGTTGCTTGAGAAGGGGTTCATAAGGCGAAGTATATCGGAGTGGGGAGCTCCAGTAGTGTTTGCCACGAAGGCAGATGGGTCCCTCAGACTTTGTGTGGATTATAGAGAACTTAATAAGCTCACGAAGAAGAATAGACACCCATTACCGAGGATAGATGATCTCTTTGATCAGTTGGTTGGCGCCTCAGTGTTTTCGCAGATGGACTTAGCTACAGGGTTTCATCGGTTGAGAGTGGCGGAGGACAGTATAGAGAAGACTGCTTTCCGGACTCCGGATGGTTTTTATGAGTGGCTTGTGATGCCATTTGGGTTGACAAACGCCCCTGTATACTTTGTTAATCTGATGAGTAGAGTGTTCAGAGAGTATCTGAATAAGTTTGTAGTGGTCTTTGTGGATGACATCTTGGTCTTTTCCAAGAGTGAAGAAGAGCATGCCTTACATCTCAGAGAAGTGTTGGAGACTCTTCGAGCACATAGTCTTAAAGCTAAATTCTCTAAATGTCATTTTTGGAGAAGAGAAGTGCGATTCTTAGGGCATGTGGTCTCTAAGGAAGGGATAGCTGTGGATCCCGCAAAGATAGTATCTATCCAGGATTGGAAAGTTCCTAGAAATGCTACCAAAGTAAGAAGTTTCTTGGGGTTGGCAGGATATTATAGGAAGTTCATCAAAGACTTCGCGAAGATATCAGCCCCATTAACCCGCTTGACGAAGAAGAATCTGGTTTTCTCATGGGACGTAGATTGTGATGATGCTTTCCGACGTTAAAGAGAGCTTTGACCACCGCTCCAGTTTTAGTGCTTCCAGATGGGAGTAAGCCGTTTGTTGTTTATACCAATGCTTGTGGGACAGGATTAGGCGCAGTCTTGATGCAGGAGGGAAGGGTAATAGCCTTTGGAGGAAGGCAATTGAAAGTGCATGAGAAGAATTACCCTACCCATGATCTAGAGTTGGCCGCGATTGTTTTCGCACTTAAGTCTTGGCGCCATTATCTTTTTGGTGAGAGATTCGAGTTGTTCACTGACCATAAATCATTGAAGTACTTATTCTCTCAGAAGGATTTAAACTTAAGACAGTAAAGGTGGATGGAGTTCTTAGCATCCTATGATTTCGAGATAGCGTATACCCCTGGCAAGGGTAACGTGGTGGCGGACGCCTTGAGTAGAAAAAGGCTATCTTTGAGTCCATTGTTCGTGGAACGGCGAAGCTTGGAGTTTCTTTCTTTGTTCGACTTCAGACCTTCTGTTGACTTTGTACCTGGTTTGTTAGCATCCTTGGAGGTTAGACCTACTCTTTTGGGACGGATTGGCGAGGCTCAGCGAGACGACCCACAGTTAGTTGAGTTGGTAGAGAAGCTTATAAGGGGGGGGTCGTCCAGCCATTTGGGTAGATACACCATAGATGATAGGGGATGGTTGCATAGAGACGGTAGAATTTGTGTACCGCAAGATGAGGGTTTGAAGAAGGCTATTTTGGATGATGCACATCGTTCAAGGATGACTATTCATCCCGGTGGAGACAAAATGTACCAAGACATGAAGAGAGTTTTCTTTTGGGCCGGTATGAAGAAAGATGTGGCTGAGTATGTGGCTAGATGCTTAGTGTGCCAACAAGTTAAAGCGGAGCAAAGGAAACCCGGTGGGTTGCTACACCCATTGGAAGTTCCGCAATGGAAGTGGGATAGTGTCTCGATGGATTTCATCGATGGGTTACCGAGATCGAGGAAGGGCAATACGGGAATTTGGGTTGTGGTAGACAGACTTACCAAGAGTGCCCATTTTATACCCGTGAAGAGTAAGAGGACCGCTCCATGGCTTGCTTCAGTCTATGTTAGAGAGATTGTTAGATTGCATGGCGTACCATCCAGCATTGTGAGTGATCGAGATCCTATCTTCACTAGTGAGTTTTGGAGAAGTTTGCAAGAGGCGGTAGGGACTCAGTTGTGTTTGAGCACCGCATATCATCCTCAGACGGACGGTCAGACCGAGAGGGTGAACCGTATCTTAGAAGATCTCTTGAGGCTTTGTATCTTGGATTTTGGAGGTACATGGGAAGAACATCTTCCTTTGGTGGAGTTCGCATACAATAACAGCTTTCAGTCTAGTATTGGCATGGCACCTTTCGAAGCTCTTTATGGAAGGCCTTGTCGATCTCCTACATGTTGGTGGGAATCTACGGATAAGATCTTGCTTGGGCCAGATATGGTTAGAGAGACTTCAGAGAAGATTGATTTGATTCGAAGAAGGATGAAGGCAGCGCAAGATAGACAGAAATCTTATGCGGATCGGAGAAGGACGGATCTTGAGTTTGAGGTTGGGGACATGGTTTTTGTCAAAGTATCTCCGTTGAGAAATGTTGTTCGCTTTGGGTCCGTTGGGAAGTTAGCACCGAGGTTTGTTGGGCCGTTTTCTATTAAGGAAAGGATTGGACGGATGGCATATAGGGTGGAGTTGCCCGACAGACTTAGTGGTGTTCATGATGTATTCCATGTATCACATTTGAGGAAGCGCTTACATGAGACCGCAGAGGTGGTAGAGCCGAGCTTGCTTAGAGATGTAGAGGTAGAGCGTGATGCGACGATTCGACGAGCTCCTACTCGCATCCTTGGGTCAGAAACTAGGAAGTTGAGGAACAGAGAAGTTCAGCTAGTTAAAGTGCAATGGGGAGATGACGAAAGCAATGCTACTTGGGAGACGGAAGCGAAGATGCGTTCTTTGTATCCATTTCTTTTTGAGAGTATGTCTTTTAACTTCTCCTTTATCGCTTGTCTAGTACTTATCTTATCTTTAGTATATCCTCTCGCTAGTACCTATGACCTTTAGATAGGGTAAAACCTATGGTTGAAACATGTGTTTGAAACATGTTATGGTTGATGGATGCATGTGGATGCAATTGTTTGCTAGTGGTTGCTCGTGGATGCATATACACACACATTAGGCACTAGATCGGCTCAGTCACTTCATGTTGCATATCGCATAAATGGATGTGGTAGTTAGATTGATGGATGTATCATGGCGGTGTTATCATGTGGATGATGCATTTTTGTGTATGGTTGTGCACGCATATAGAAATTGTATGTGTCAATAGGGTTTCGCATACATATTGGATGCATGGCACTATCATGGTTTGCATTAAGGAGGTCGACTGAATCAGTAGATCGCCTGATTTTGCATTAGTATACAGACATATACACACACTTTCTGCATATGTTCATACATCATTAGAAGTTTCTAAGGATAATGGTTGCTTGTGGTTGATGGTTTAGTAGATGGTTGTTTGGTTGGTAGGATACGTTCTTCTTGACTTAGAGATTTCGAGGACGAAATCCTTTAAGTAGGGGAGAATGTAACACCCCGAATTTCAATTAACACTAATGGTTAGTAATTAAAGTATAAATAATCTCAGATGTGAGAATCAGGGGAAACGGGCTGCGTCATTGCGTTCGTCTCGGAAAAATACGCGAAATAGAGTCCGAGTTTGCGTAAAACGGGTACCGTATGAAAGAGATATGGACGAACGAAGTTAGGCAGAAAAACCCGAAACAGGCCAGAAATGCACTGGCGCACTTGTGAAGTGCGCCAGTACAAAAATACACTGGCGCACTTGGGAAGTGCGCCCATGTCGGGACAGGGAACCTGCACAGTTTCTAGAGAGTTCTGTGGTTGGGTGCACCAGTTTGGGGTTTGGGCTTGGTCTTAGGGCTGGTTTCTGGAAGGTTCCGAAATCTAAGGGTCCTAATCTAATTTAGGGTTAATCTAAGGGCCTAAAACACTCACCTAGTCTATAAATACACCCTAAACCTACCCTAATCCATACTAAAAATAGAATTGAGGGCTACATGCCGCCAAATTAAATCTTAGAAGGAGCCTCCACTAATTTATGAAGAGGGTTGCAAGCTAATCACTCTCTAATCAACCTCTAATCCATTCTAAGCATCTTAATCTTCTTCATTTGGAGTGCAAATTGGCTAGTTGTGAGTTTCTATCACTTTAATGATCAATTGCTAAACTAAGTAGATGAGATATGATGAGATCATATGGTTTTATTTGTGGATTAATGGGTTTTAAGTCATATGACATGATGTTAGTTTGCTAATGTATGTGGGTTATGCAAGTTTTGTGCTTTGTGATCATATGTTAATATGCAAGTTACATGTATGATAATATGCAAGTTACATGTATGATAATTATGCAAGTTGTATGTTTCTTCATATGCAAGTTTATGAGTTCATATGCAAGTATGTAACATGTTATGCAAGTTCATATGCAAGTTTATGAGTTCATATGCAAGTTATGTAACATGTTATGCAAGTTCATATGCAAGTTATGTGACATATTATGCAAGTTCATATGCAAGTCATGTATTTGTTAATATGTAAGTTTATGTAACATGTTATGCAAGTTAATATGCAAGTTATGTGACATGTTATACAAGATTATATGCAAGTTATGTGACATGTTATACAAGATTATATGCAAGTTATGTGACATGTTATACAAGATTATGTACTTCTTTATTTTGATGGATATTGTACTTGACTTTTATTGTGGTTTTATGATGTAACCAGACATGTTTTACTTCCGCTGTTATGAGATGATGTTTTAAATTTCAAGTACTATTTATATCTGTCTTGTTGTAATTTTTCTGTTCTATATTCACTAAAATACTCCACCGATGCTATGGCATTCCCTTAGTGAGTGATCATAGCGGGAGTGGGGTGTTACAGGTTTCCTGGGCATTGATCTGATGTTGGTTTCGGCCCTCGGGGTTAATACTTAGGGAATTGTTCACTTGCTAATTTACGGTTAAAGGCTGATGGAATGGAATGTGATTTTGGGTTTATCGTGTACTGTGTTTTAAAGGACATTGGTTCTTTAACCCGGTTAAAGACAGGAAAAAGATTTTGGGTTGTCGTGAATGGTATCTTTAATAATACTGTTCTTATACCCAATGAAGTTAAGAAAATCAGAAACTAACTGGAGATTAGTTAAGTTGAATGGTTTCCTGGGTATTGATCTGATGTTGGTTTCGGCCTTCGAGGTTAATACTTAGGGAATTGTTCACTTGCTAATTTATGGTTAAAGGCTGATGGAATAGAATGTGATTTTGGGTTTATCGTGAACGGTGTTTTAAATGACATTGGTTCTTTAACCCAGTTAAAGACAGGATATGATTTTCCAAGTTAAACAATCATTAATATTGATTTTTGGGAAGATTAAAACCAAGTGGAGTTTTAATGCATCTTTAATTAGATTGAAATGATATCCAAAGGAAGATTAAAGAATAAATCTAAAGAATTTATCTTTGATAAAATTAACGAGAACCTTTCCCAAAGTATAAGAATATTTGAATAAAGGAATATTCTGGATTGGAATGAGGTGTATGTTGTGTTTTTATAGCACTTGTTTATTATATACGCGAGTTATTCAGAAAGACCGGGTTTATCCCATTCTGAAAAACTGATTCGACGATGTGTCGAGGATGAAGACGGTGGTTGAAGACCGGAGGTCTTCACATCGTTTGGATGGTTACTGATGTCTTGATTGGGCTGTACACCCAAGACGAGGTAATAAGTGGTGACCGTCCTGACGTACTTGGAGATCGACGGATATGCGAGGGCCTCTCCCATGTATTGGACATATGGGGTAGGAATAAGGTGCCTCCGGTTTCGTTCAGACCTAGAACAAACTTGTAAATGGATGTATGTCTGACATCGGATTTCATTCCGTGTGATTGATAGACATCGGTTGCATAGCGTGAATTGCCTGTGTGGCATGCTGAGACGCAAATGATCAAGGCTTATGTTGAAAAGCAGAGTCTTGTGGTTGATGATCAAAGCACGGCTTTGATATAGCGTAGCTTTTTGTAGCGTTGATTCGCGATCCTCACACCCCCGTTGTGAACCAGAAACGGGAGATGACCTCAGGGAGGGCATGTGTTTCCTTCTAGCTAGGAGTGGTGTCAGCGTTTTACTAGCCTTGACATTTTACTTATGTGGATTATGGATTGCGAGGCTCCTCGGTTATATCGGTCGTTCCGGGGCCGATAGTTTGGTCGGGATATGACCAGTTGACGCCCCATAGGGCGGGGAAACGCATTGTTCAGGTATTTTAATCCACTCCGTGTGGACCGGCCCTGATGACCCAAGGTGCAGTTGCGGCTGTTCCTGAGACACGGGCTAGAGCGTCTCGAAGCGGTAATTACGATCTCTTGCCTCGGTTCACAGATGGAAATCCAACTTCCAATACGACATCATGCGGTTTTAATTGTAGAACTAGTATGGCGACATGATATATGGTGCCCATGCCGTCTATGATTGATACATTTATATTTGAAGTTGTTTTCTTCACTTATAGTAATAATAAAAGATGAAATTTAGCGTATCAAGCATTCTTTGGCTATTATAAGGTAAAACCCTATCCTCCGGCTTGTGTTGCATTATGTGATGGGACCTGGGTCTTATAATAGCTTCATTGTTCTTTATTTATCATTGTACTGTTTTTTTTCACTGGTATTCTTGGGAGGAAACCCGTTCCATGTTATACGGCGTGGTCCCTTGATTAAACTTTAAAATAAAGATTAATAACTATTTTAGTTCTCACACTAGTCACATGACTGACCTAGAGTTTATTGTTTTAGCCTAAACTCTGAGTGCCCATATCTTCCACACGGGCAGCTAGTAGTTGGGTTATGTAGATTTATATTCATAGGATCCTGGTTTACAGCTGGAATGATATTCAGAAAGCTTTGTATCTGTAAATTCTTTTCAGTTGTATTTTGTATTATTTTTCAGCTGCATTGTAATTTGTAAACCTCTAATATTTTGTAAATGTGTAATATTTATTCATACTCTGTATATTCATGTATTCTAATGAAATTGTTGTAATAAGCAATGAAATGTTCTCCTGTTTGCATTCTGATTCGTCTTGTCCTCAAAGCAATCTGGGCTTTCCTTCATGGGGAGGTTCGGGTTACTATAAGTCCAAACTAAACCCAACGACTGTCGCCCCTAGCTAAATACCCCCATTCCGGACACGATAGGATATGTTTCGTTACCCATTTCGACTGTTATGATATGTTTTTCTTTAATTTAAAATATAAATCATTATATATTCAATTTAAACGTACATTTTAATTTACCGGGGCCACACACTAGCTCCAAAAATACTCGAAAAATAAATCTAGCTACGTTTTGACGATACAGTCCTAACAAAATTAATTTCTCCGAATTTGGAGACCGTTTGAAAAATGGTCATTTTCTGGTCGATCCAAATTGATTGAAATTGACAAAACACGTTTTGATTTACCACGCTCACATATTAATTCCATAAATTATGAAAATTGGAATCTTGCAATAATTTGACATTCCGGATCCAATTAAAGTGGTTTCATCGAAAAATGGAGGTTGTTTGCAAAATGTCTATTTATACGGGCTATATATTATATTAAATTCCATAACAACTATTCTGAATATTTAACTGGCCATAACTTTTTATTCCCGCTATGAAATTTTAATTTTTCAGATTCGTTGGAAAAATATTTTTAAACAGATTTAAATATTTTTTGATTTGCTGAAATCCGATTTATTTTGAATCCTGTACGTTCAGTCAAAGTTCAAATTCAAATTATCGCGCTATTTCTAACTCCTTTTATAATTAAAATAAATATATTCGTTCTAACTTCGATTTAAATAAATTTTTACTCATTATTATTTAAAATAAATTATTTGAAATATTCTGAATTCATAAAAATAACCAAAATAAAAATTTGAAATTGGTTCTGATTTTCCGGGTTGTTACCATAGGTCTATGTCCTATAAGTTTTTGGGTTAGGGGATGATACACCCTACTGATGGGGTTGGTACAACATATTAGGGTAATAGGGAGTCGATCGCATAGGTAGTAATTACGGTAACACCTAATCTCGTTAATACTAGTAATTGGTGCAATAACTGGATTCTTGGGATATGAACGAGAAGCTTAATCTACCTTTATCTTATTTTGACATCTCTCTTACCTCACACTTATATATGTTTTACTGTACTTTCTCATCTAATATTATTTATCTGTCTTGATACCTTCTTCATATGCTTATGCTAAAAATCACTGGAACTCGTCGAACTTTATGTCTGGCCTATTTTGTTTACCTTCTCTTCCTTCCCCCTTAGGTTCTCAGAGTGGGAGTGGACAGTAGCTGAGCTCGAGATCTTATCTTGCTTGGATTTCTTCTAATTCATGCACCGCCTTGATTATTATTCTATTTTGTTATGGATTCTAAGAAGGGATATGACTTTAAATTTTTGTACTCTGATGTTTGGAATTATAAGACGTATGGTTTTATTTGAGGTTTTTGGTATTTGAAACAATATGATGTTGTAACTGGTTTGAAAGGATGCTTTCTTTATTAATAAATGTTAAATTTTCCGCTGCATATTTGTATCTGTCTTGTAAATTCTTGTAAATTTTAGTTATTGTTCACCCTATTGCGCTTCACAAAACTTAATGAATTCTCATAAAAGTGACATTGATGGACGTGGGGTGTCACATCTACTGTCATCTCTAGTCATGATTTTTCTGAATTTGTATATGCCATTATCCAAATTACTATGCAAAAGTATATTATTACTAATTAGGATCTTAAGTAGGCAAAACTTGGGTGGAAACCCAAAGTATACATTATTATCATTGGAAAATTGTGAGACACTTATTAAATTCTTCTTTACGTTAGGAAATCTCAATAAATTATTAAGGTACATGTGTCTCTTAGCATTAATATACCCATTACCAATATGTGATATACTTATGGTCACCATTTCTTACTTGTACAAACTGTTTACATGAATAACTTTGTTACCAAGATTGAGATTCTACAAACTGATTGTAACATGATTAGTTACTCCAGAATCTGAGTACTAATCATCAATGATTAGTCATCAGTCTTGGAGTTATCTACGTTGGTTGTTTGACTTTTTCTACTATCTGCATTACCACTCTGTTCGTTTAGCTATGCCACGTTGACATTAGGTCTGTGTTGATTGCCTTGACCATGTCTTGCAACATTATATTTAGAATTAGATCAAAAATAGCATCGACTAGCTACATAAAGAAACTTTTCACATATTTGGCATTTGATTCTACTATTGTTATCCCATTTACCACCCTCGTCTCTTCCTCTTTGAGTCTGATTTCTTCCGAGAACGTTGTTTCCTTGATTTAATTTTTGCATAGAATTATTTCTTGGCTGATTCTTGTTCTTAGTAGTATAGTTGACTGTATAATCTGGTTAAGTTAATCTTCTCTACTCTACCCTTCCTTCATGTGCTAACAATGTGAAATGGACATACTGAATGTCTGGGATGGTTCTTTGTGAAGCAATAAAGGTAACAACTGATTCATATTCGTCATCTAATCCTCCAGTAATGTAGAGTACCTGTTCACTTTCAGAAATTTTGTGTCCAGTTGTAGCTAGTTTGTCACGTAGAATCTTGATCTTTGTTAAGTACTCACTCATGGTCATGCTATCTTTCTTGATATTCTGAAGTTGACTCCTATTGTGCATTATTCATGACGTTGATTGAGATTTGAATATATGCTCTATAACAGACCAGATTTCATATAACGTATTGCTTCCAATATTTTGACACAATAAATTACACTAATTGATGAAATAAGCCAAGATGCAAGAAATCTATCTTGCTTTTGATATATTATGTAGTCTCTCCATTTATAATCGCATTACCATCCTTGCCTTGTATTGTAACAGGTGGATTGGACACACTTCCCTTGATAAATTCTTGTAGACCATAGCCTTTTAAAGCTGATTTGACTTGGTACTTCCATAACATGTAATTATCTTCATCTAATGGAATGTTAATTACATGGCTTTTGGGTTTAACCAATGTAATTGTTGATGATGAGGCCTTACCAGTATCGACTCTGAAGTCGCAGAACTTGCAGTTTTGTTGTTTCCAGCCATAGGGAAACAATTTTATCAGAAAAAAGATCTGAAACAGGATGCTTGGATGGCATAATTTCAACAAAAGGATTATGTAACCAACTTCAATAAAACTCAGGTTGGAATTGAAGATCTGAATCTTGATCGAAAAACAATCAAGAATGCTTGAAGAAGAACTTGCGTTCTGAAGCTTTCTTGATGATGCTGAGATGGATGAAAGATCACAAACTGATCGGAATGATACTACACAATGATCAAAAGGCTTACTTCGACGATGATGATGGATCTAGGGCAGGGTTTGCTGAATAGCTCTCACGCAACCAAATCTTCTAAGAAGTAAACTATAACCTGTCAATCTATGTGTCGTAGTTGAAGAAATTTGATATCTAAACTTGTAATGCATTGCCATTAGGCTTTAATATCGCTCTGATACCATAAAAGTAAAACAATTGTTTTATTGATGTGGGGAAAAATGTTTACATAATCGAATAATGAAATGTAGCAGTAGTTCGTGTATATATACACGTTGTACATAATGTAGTCGCTTGGACTTGAAAGAAATAAAATTAATAATTGTAAGTGGGCTTGGCCTGTTAACATAGTTGAAGTATATATTATCTCTTCAGTTGATTGTCGATGTAACTAGAATACCCAGTGCTTTATTTATTCTCTGTCAATACCGAGAACCACTTTAACAACTGTGCATGTGGTGGATAATGCAGAACGAAGTAGGATAGACTTGATGAACGCTACTAGAATGAAGTAAGAGAGCGATGATGGATAAACAGGACCTTCGGGTCATGGGGTTGCTCCTCCTGCCGGACACCTTTCTTTCTTTATTATCTATGTCCCTTGGTTTAATTTGATTTGACTTGATGTACATGCTAGATTTATGGGAGTGTTAATCGAGGTGGGCGGTAATAGCTGTTATGCCTTACCACCAGCCCGGCTTTGTGAACGGTAGAATTCTATCTTGGGTATTACCTCGTATGCCTTGTCATATTTATCTCGATCGAGCCCACTATGATTTTGAGTTGAAATTGTTGTAGCATGGTGCATTTATATCCACTCATCGTTTATTAGTGTTTTATATGCAATTTGTATGAGAAAATTTATAAAATATATAAAAGGGAATATGTGTAATGCGCTAATGCTATTTTTAATAGTATATTTACTGTAGATATTATTGTAATAGCATATTTTATTATATGTAAATAGTTTAATGGATCCTTAAATGATGCTGATCCCAACATCCTTTAAGTTACTTATATCATTCACTTGAACATTTCTTATGGGGTTAATTTTCTTTCATAAGAATGTTTATCTTAACTTGAGTGTTTCATTTTACCTAATGTGTGGGTCAGATCGAGCATCACAGTATTGAGGTTGCACCTTTCAGAGCTGGAGACTTTCTGAAGACCTAATCTATATCCATTTATCGATTTTAAATATATCTTTGTGTTTTTAGAAATTATATTAGACTACCGCTGCATCTATTTTATTTGTAACTCTATTGTGTTTTTATTTGTATCTTTATGATCTGATATTGAATTTTTTTTATTCACTGCGAGATATTTTTCTTCCTGTGTTTGTGATTTATCTGTGATCCTATAATGATGATTTTATATCTAATCCTATAGTAATAACAATTTGTTGTTTCAACCAATTCGAGTTTGTTTTATTATTGACTTGAATGGTTGGAAATAATGAGTCATTACATATGGTATTAGTGGTTTGGTTTAGGTAAGTCTTAGCCTATGGGGTTTAAAACTCATAGAGACAGGGTAGCAGTACCCTAAAATAAGTGGAATCATCCAAAATCATCTTGAGAGGAAGTATTTTAATAATATAATTTGTTTTAAAATTTAAATCTTTTTCCAAAATCCCTAGTCTATTAAATCCATCTTTCGTGATAGGTCCCCTTCGATTAGGATCTCTTTAGGTCTAAACTCAGTTCTTCTTCTAAATTTGCCTTGACCTTTCACTGGATTAAATAAAAGGAATTTAAGTATACATTTTTGGTGAACTAATAACTAAAGAAATCTATACTAAAAAGATTATCAGATGGTAGTTTGAAGACATAATGTTTTGAAATTTGTTAATATTATTTTAAGTCTAACAAGTATGAAAATTTAATTTGATTTTGAATAGATATTTGAACTACTAATTTGATTTAAGAAGGATAATTACAAAACGAAATTCATTAAGGATGATGATTTTGAGACACATATAAGTTAAACTTTTGAAAGCTAAATGGATTTTATATGTGTAAGTTAGAAAAACAATAACTTTAAGGCATATTCGCGAAGAAAATAAACTGATTAATTTTTTATTTGAATTTGAGTTTTAATCATTACGGAATAAACTTTGAGCTTGGGAGTTTTGAAATAAGTAATGACAACTTAAACTTATGTAACATTTGGAATGGTATAAGATTATATTGATAGGAATCTTATTTAATCCAATTAAATTGTATATAAACTTAACTAGTGCGCTAATTTATATATAAGCAAGAAATTAATTTGTATATCTTTGATGTTAATGACATTTGAAACTTAATAAAAAAGGGAATTTGAGTGTAAAACTTTAGAATGGTTTAAAATATGGATTAAGAATTGAGAAAATTGTAACTTAAGTGAAATACTAATTATGTTAAGAAACCATTTATATCGTTTGAGAATATTATTTTATATTATTTTCCATTGTAATTATAAGTTGGTATATTTGAATAAATAGTTGGGATCAAAATACGACAAAATAAATGAGTGGGGAAGACATATAATGTTGCCTGTTTTTGATCTTATAATAATAAATGATTTGAAATATATTACTTACATATATTTGGAAATTTGTGTATATCAATTGTTTTAAAGAAGAGTTTCAAGTATTTTTACTTTATGTTAGGTTTGGAATATCAAGTACGCAAAGATTTTGGACATACGTCTAGCTAACGTATGTGTTAAATCGTGTATATACTAGGTAGATAATGTCTCTCACTCTAGTCGCTTGAAAACAATTCTATTGATGACTACAACATCGTTGGTGTTTATTTCAAGGCTTTGAAAGTGGGACAATATATAGTACCAGTTGAGACGTCGAGTTTACACTTAAAATTATTTTGAAAATATCTATGAAATATTTAAAGTTTGATTTAAGTGTCTTCCAGCATATAAAATTGATCAATTAGCTAATGTGTACAACTTAATTCTTAAATATATTAAATTGCTTGATTCCTATTTTACTTTACTCATTCGTTTTCAAGGTCGAAATGGTTTGAGTAGGCAAAATTGCGAGAACCTGGAAATTTAACAATTTTAAAAAATGTGTTTAATAGAAATTTAACTTAATAATTTAAATTTAAATTATTTTGAATTATAAGTAACGTATTAATTTGATTCCTATATATAAATTTAAGGACGTACATTTAATTTGAATAATAATTCTTAAAACGTTCATTTATTTCAACAATCATTTGTTCTGTAACTGGTGTGAAAAAGATTAATAATGAAACATTGAAATATTGATACTTAAAATGTAATATTTTTATATAAAACTAATCGAATGGATTTCATAATGGAAATGTCAAAGTTTGCTCGCTGCGTTTAAATCGGTTTATACGACCGATATACGGTGGCGACAACTGATATAGCATAACTAACGTTAAAGAAATAAAATTTGAATTAAAATTTGAAATTTGAGATATGCTTAATTAAACATAGCAAAAGAATAAATTTCATAGTAAAACACGTAAGTTTGTTCCTTTCGCATAAATTTAATTAAATATTGAATCAATCATTGAATTAAAATATTACCAAAATTTAGGCAGTTCCTTTTAAAAATACTAAATCATTTTCTAAAAATAGCGTTATTTTTTATTTCATGAAATTCGAACAATTAATGCTTTGAATTTACGATTTCGCCTACAAAATTATGCTAAATCGATTAACTCATATATGTGTATACCCTTAATCATTCTTCCTCGGTTTCCCCATCCATTCCTGAACGGGTTCTTGACTTTTGTGAATATAGTTTTTTGTATTGTCATAGGATAGTTGTGTAAAACGAAATTTAAACATTTTCTACTAGTTCGCAAACTAACTAGTCTAAAGAATAAAAATTTCTGTACTCCTCTTCTTCTTTCCTTCCGATTTTCTTTTCATGTTTCCTTCTTCATATAATTTCATGTAACTTTCTTCTTTCCTCTTGTAGTATTATTTCCATGCAAACTATATTTTCGTTCCTTCCTGAACGTTTCTTCCCTAAGCCCTCTTCAATTTTCCCATCATTTTACTAAATTTTGTTTCCTCCTCTCCAAGGCTATGCATCCATACACGCATCCTCCTTTATTTTTTATTTTGCTTCCACTTCCTTTTTCATTTAGGTGTTGTTATTGACACTCCAACTATTGTTAAGGGGGGCCATTTTTTAAAAATACTTCACTCTCTAAAAAAAATTAATGGGCTATACAAACATATTATTTCACACTATTCAATATTCCTAGATTTCCCCTTTAAATTAGATTAAAAAAACTTATTCGATAAGGAAAACCAAATTAAAATAAGCAGTTCACGACCACTGCACCAAATGCAGCACGTAATCAATTATATATGTATTCGACAGTGATATGTTGACACTTAATAATTATTTCGGTGCATTGCCTTCGTAATAATAATATTCAGCATATTTATGTCAACCGAAAAAAAAAGTTTGATTCTATTCCTCCAAAAACGCTTATCCTTTAGGGTTAAAAAAATGGATATATGCCAATCGAAAAAAAATTACTACGGCCCTTGCAATATTTATTAAGGTAAAATTACCTTTATTTGTTAAGGGACTAAATGGATAATAAGGTAAAATTACCTTTATTTGTTAAGGGGCTACTTTTCTCATTGGTTCTCCCCTTAACAATTTTTGAAAATAAAACGAATTAGCCCCTCCCCCCTTTTAACAATATTTGGAGTGTCAATAACAATGCCCTTTCATATTTTCACACGCCTAAACGCCTCCACCCCTGGCCATCAGTACAACGCTAACCATCACCCAGCGCGCCTCCTGACCTTTGCTTCAAACAAACTCCATCCTTCTGAAGCGCCACCTACTCTGAAACCAAATCCCGTACCCTATAAAAACCTTCGCCCATCACCACGGTCGCACCTAAGGACGAGGCTCCGCCATACCCTAAGATCCGTCAAGCTATCCAAGTTCAGCACCATCTTCCCTTAGAAATCTATGTTAGAGAAGTAAATAATGCAGCTACAAAATAACATATATATATATATATATATATATATCAGTACGTTACATGTAACAAAGTACTCTATAGCTTAGCGGGCCCGGCCCATTATCAAATTATTTTGAAGATAAGACACTGCACTGTACGAAATAACTCAATTTGATCAATAGAAAATAGAAAATTCTTTATTACTTTGCATCATTTTCTATTCATAGATTATTGAATTCCCTGAATACAAGATTGTTGAAATACAATCAACATTAATTACAACCCAATCTTTATGTGGTATCAGAGACTTCATTAAGCTTAACAACAATCAAACAGGGAAGCAGTGCAGTTTATTCCCTGCTATTACCCCATCATATCCGCATTATATCATGTAGCAGGTTTCTAATGCTACGCTGTTTCAAATAGCCTCTGAAATAGCATTTCCGCTCTAAGCCCCGCTATATTCCGATATTCCCGATACACGTCACATTTTTTAGCTATATTCTGCTGTATCTATTGTAAGAAAAATTAATTAAAAATAACATTCATGCATTATAAAAATATATTTTTAATATAATTTTTTGCATATATTTTTCATAATATAAAATACTATAATATTCTATTAAACTTAGTCAAGCTTAATAAAAGTTTACACTTATTTACATATATTTGCTTATGCATTTATTTAAAATTAAGAAAATACTAATAATAATTAAGTTGAATGATAATTTTCCATTTACTTTTCAGTAATATTTTAGTAAAAACATTAAATACAAGTTTTATATGCTACTATAGACTCATCTGCTATATCCTACTATTTCCTCGCTTTATCCCCACTACAACTTTTTACGCCTCCACTGCATTTGATCTGTTGAGCGCTTTAACTGCACAGCTGGGAAGTTAAACTCGATTTTCTGAAGGCAAAGTTTCAAACCATCAGAGTAATATCATCACGTGGGTTGTCCCTCATCAGATATTGAATCCGCTCATTTGAGAGTTGTTGGAACCTGATCAATCAATTCAGATAACTAAAATTTAAAGTAGATTAAAATTTAACGTTTCAATGAATGTTTATAACTAAAACTTAGTTTAAAAACATAAAATATTGATCTATGTTGACTATGAATTTGATTTCTAAATATAAACTTAAAATATGTAAAATAGGAATTAAATTATGAAATTTAGTATTTGAAATATGTTTAACTAGACATAGCGAAGGAACAAATTTTGTTGTAGAATACGCAAGTTTGTTTTGTTTGCGTCAATTTAGTTAAATATCGAATAGATCTCCAAGAATTAAACATCACCAAAATTCACGCGAATTTATACTAAAAATACTAGACGAAATTCTAAGAACAATGTTATTTTTTGTTTCAGAAATTCAAACGTTTATTGCTCCGAGATAATAATCTTGAGTCACAAATGCGCAAATTTAGCATTTTTGTTAGGTGCATCTTGAAGATTATATCATGTAATTAATATAATTGGATAAATTGAATTTAGATATAATATAAATTTAAAATAACCTTTTTATAAAATCTTAAGTACATATTTTAAATTAATTTTGGTTCCTTAATAAAATGAATATATGTTTGTAAATTTATAAGTAATGTATTATCATTCTTAAAACTCATATAAATCAACTTAAAAAGAGAAATTATATTTTTGAACTTCACATAGACAAGAGAAAGAAATTGGTGTAAATACATAAGAAATTCAATACCTTAAGATAATAAATTAAAATAAATACTTCATAAGATAAAGACAAAAAGATTTGGCATTTATTAAGTTGTAACACACGTGCTAAGATCATAAGGCTTTTAATGTGAAGATCTGTGATTGTGCTATTGAAAATTTATTAGTTACCTTAGTAGTAAATGTTTAGGACATTGCTTGGCAGCCAACTTTCCCTTAAGCCAACTTTAAGTACATGCAAGGTACAAAGTATTTATACCCAGAATAGATGGAAATGGATGGCTGAATATACTTGTCACCTGGAGAATGTTGCATAGCTAGAAATCATATTATATTTCCCTTCATAAATAGATACAACTACAAACTCTAGGACTAAACTCTTCAATCAAATTAAACCATAGCTACAGGCATTCACATGATTGCATATTTCCTTCCCGATGCAAGAATTTAATGCAGCAATATTTTATAATTTTCTACATCTATAAATAGACACACTAGATATCATTTTATTCACCATATTTTCGAACCCGTCTTCAGGAAGCAACCTGAAGCAGAACCCTATCCAGACATTAAGAACAGAAACCATACTATGAGTAAACCTCACTTTAGTTCCTCATGTTTAAACTGCTCTTGATTGTTAATGATGATGCAAATTTTTGAACACCCATGTTTAAGCATATATTATATCAAGTACAAACCATATGTTAGTTATTAACTGATCTGAATCCCCATATACACTCACAAATAGGTCTGCATAAGAACAAAAGGTTAGTTTTCCATCTGTTGTAACTTTGGAAATCAATATCTTGATTTCCAGTAAGAATTAGAACCTGAACCCCGAATTAAAATTGGTTGTTTATAACCATAGAATCCCCTAAAAATATTTCTTTGTTAATATATCTATATATATCAACAAGATGCACTTAAACCATATAATTTCAACCATCATATTTTCATGTTTTAGGTATAAGAACGTTTTCATATAAAAAATCATGAATTTAGGTAGAAATTTTAGAATTTTTAATGTCTTGGTTTAAGAAATTTTCATCGTTCACCTAGAAAGGGAAGAGAGGCATTTTCCGATGATCGGAGTGGTCATAGGCCACGATTTTTGGTCGGAAGGGGAGCGAGAGCATAGGTTAGTGGGAAAAATACTAAAGGAATTTTCAAATGGTTAGATCCAAGTTTGGATCCATTTAGGTTTTTTTAGGCAGTTTGAATGGTGTACTTTGGTGATGAACAACGCCTTCGATGGTGCATCGAGTTCAACCACACCAGGGGAAATGGTTGGTTTAGGAGTCGGGATCACGCTAGTAAAATCTGACGTTGATCGGAGCTAGGTGGTGTCGGTGGTAGGCAAAAGGGTGACGGGTGGTTTAAGGGTGTTCGTGTTTTCCATTCGAGTTGAATGGTATTTTTCAGTATGAATTGACCTGAGGCCAAGATGGGTGAAAGGTTTGGCTCAGGGATGGTGAGACGCGTGTGTGTTAGGTCTCGAGCGATGATCATGTGTTTGTTTGGGTGTGCATGTGCATGCTGCACAAGTACATATGAGGACGTTTTCTGGAGCAAAGAATTAGAAGAAGAAGAATCGGGGAGCAACGTTCTTTTAGGATGCATGGGTTGTAGTTTTGGGTCATGGGCCAGTTTTTTAATTAAAAAAAAATAAGAAGAAAATGAAATATGAAGTGGGCCGATGATCTGGGATGGGCAAAGAAGGGAAACTGGAAATAATAGGGAAGGGAAATAAGAAATGTAAGAAAAGGAGAGGATAATTAAGGAAAGAAAAATAGGAAATAAAGGGAAGGGATAGTATCAACGATAGTCGTAGTAAAACCAATAGTTTTTTTTAAATCTCTAAATCGTATAACTTAAATTATTTTATCATTTAAATAAAATAAGAACAATAATATATATATATATATATATATATATATATATATATATATATATATATATATATAATCAATTACATTGAGTCAATGGTGAAATAAGATCATTAATAAAAGCCATTGAAGTGAATTTGAAGGTTTAACTCTTCATCGATATTTATAATTATTTATTTGTGTTAAGATGATTTATATTATCCTTATGTATAATTTAAATAATGAAAGAATGGGATGTGTTCTAATCATTCTTCAAATAGGATAATTGTTTAAAATCCAATGTGTGAAATATAATCGACGTTATGACGTGATTTTTGGAAGGTGGTTAGATGTCAATAATGAATTCAAGTGTTTAGAAATAAACATTGAAGAGCTATTTGAATATAATCGACTTGAGTCATTAACTCTTTAAAATCAAGAAATGATTTCAAAATCAAATCAACGACGAATAAAATTGAATATTTAAATACAATAATCTATTTTCTTTAAGTATCACTTGACCCTAAAAGATATTAACGTTGATCGTTTCGAAGAGTCTAGAATCTATATTCCACTTTGATTCGATTTATACGATTGGATATTATTCAAGATAATAGAAGGCAGAGTTATGCAAAGGCTATTATGTAAATCTTAGGTGGAAATTGCTTAAGATGGATTTAGAAAATAGTGCCTTCGATTTGTCCAATCACAGGACAACTTGTATGGATGAATGTCTGACAAAATATGCCTAACCGATCACATACATTGATCCCTTCAAACGTATTTATGTTTGGTGGTGGAGGAATTTGTTTCTCTTAGGTTTATACCCATAATATATTTTTGGGGAAATCAATTAGTGGTTGGCATATTTTGACGATGTGTCATTCAAAGTAAATAAAGATAAGATATTCCTAAAGGTAAGTATAACCTCAGCCTAAACAACTGGGAAATGATATAACATTGGGTAGGTCGCATGGCTATGTGGATCTCTCCCATTAGGGTATATCTGTAACAACCAGAAACTTCGGACACTAAATATTTAAATATCGATGTTATTTAAATATTTAAAACTTGGATTTAATGGTTTTATAACCTTTATTAAATCCCTTTATAAACAATAATTAATGAGGAGAAAACATGTTGTTGAATTTTTGTTTACGAAGATAAGTAGTTCGAAGAAATATCGATAATGTGACCGAAAATAGTTTTATTGATAAGTGATGTCTTACTTGCTAAAAGTTGTTACAACATCATGTGCATGTAGTAAGATTAGAAGAACACATATATGTGTATGTACAAATCATAAAAGTAGCATACAAATGGTATATGTGTACATCTTCTGGAAAATAAGAAATGGCTTAAAATGATAGGGACACGTGTCGCCAAATGAAAGGAACACATGTCTTGTAAATAAATAAGATTAAGACACATACACCCATTAGGTGTCCATGTGTAGAAACCTCTTAAGACACCTAAGTAGGCATGTGTCTTAATCCTAAAGCATGCATGAAGATAAAGAGGACAAGTGTCCAAAACCAAATTACCAAACTAGCCTTGAAAACTACTATATAAAGGGTGGAATGGTTTATTTCATTTCATGGATTCACAAACATAAAACCATGATAAGAAAAAGAGGAGAGGTTTGGGAGAAGCCTAAGGATAAATACAAGATCAAGGCACAAGTACAAGGTGAGAAAAATTATTTAAGTTCAAGTATTCATTTCATATTTTGAAGAAAAGTTGAGAAATTTATGATTGAATAATTGGACTTGAAACCCTGAAAATGACGTTCGGTATTTTGGGCATAACTTTTGCAATTATTGATAAAATAACGACTTCTATATCAATTTGGAAATTTAATTCAAAGGACTACAACTTTCACCTAGGGTACTTTTCTCTAATTCGGCCGTTTGCATACCTGAAAACTGGATGCAATGTGAGGTAAAAATCAGCCCGAAATTGACATGTTAAAAATGCCTCATGATGTTTGATTTTATATATCAAATTGATAAATGATTTTGAGGTTTTCTTTTGTTGATAATTAAGTAGACTAAGAGAGCTTATTATTGCACAAAAATTAGGTCAAAATCTATTTTTATCATAGAGAAACAGCGTGAAACATTTTGCCCAAAAACAGGCTAAAATCTAATTTTCGGAACTTTTTAATAGCACTCTGAAACGTTATCTTTTCTATTAATGAAGCACGAAACCAAGCCGGAACCTTTCTATAGCACCCAGAAACGTTGTAGTAGCTGATTTTAGTCTAGAATCATTATAAACTATCCAGAACTTGTCATAGCACTTCTGAAAGCGTTGTCTTTTCTTTGAGTTGACTACGAAGTATTTTAAACGAGTAGAACTTTTCATAGCATGACTAAAATGCTGTTATAGTGTTTTGAGTATAAAATCATGGTATACGAGTGTAAACGAAGTATGAAGAGTATTTAAAAGAGGTATGGAGAATGTTTAAATGAGATATGACTAGTGTTTCAACGAGGTATGAATAGTGTGTAAACGAGGTATGAGTATTGTTCAATCGAGGAATGAATAGTATGTGATTAAACGAGGCATGATTAGTGTTTTCGAGGTAATGAATGGTATTGAACTTAACTATTTCAGTTCAATCTTTATCTTTCCAAACATATATTAAAGAGATATAAAGGTGTTTTGAGATTGTTTATAAAGGAGTTTGTTTTGCATAAAGAAATGGATTAGCATTCAAAATAAAAGCTGTTATCATTTGAAAGGAAGTTCTATAAGAGATATGTAGATATTTTTCAAAATAAAAGACTGGAACATTCTAGGGTGACAGAGAGGATAGTGTCTAGGCTTGGGTTTGGAAAATATAGTTTCCTGCTCTCCCTGGCTATCCCTAACTGATCCAACAAACGGGATGGTTAATTCAGAATTTAATTTGAAACTTAATTTGAAATTAATTGAAAAGTAATTTAAGATTACTTTTGAGAATCTTTGCCTGATATGAAGAGTAGTTTGGAAGTAAACATGGAATTTAAATATTTGAGTAAAGAAGAACTACATTGGCTTGATCCTATATCTAGTTGCTTACCCAATTAGATAAAGGTACATAGGCAGTCACAAGTGGTAGTGATGCAGCTGCTTTATTAATAAAAATATTTTTTGTTATTACATTTGTGTTGGTGTGTCTTTCATATTTTATCATTTAAGCTGTATTGTTGTTTTTTTAAGAAAAGAAACAAAGTTGAATTTTAAACCCAAAATAATTTAGAGGGTTTATATAAGTATATAATGATTATCAAAGATATTTTGAACGCAACAGAGGAAGATTTTTATTTCGGTCAAAATAGAGCTATCATAAAATGGCAATTCGTGTATTTGAGTTATGAACTTTAAATGCTTATAATTTTTGGAATCTAAATCGAATTTTCACCAAACGAAGAGCGGTTGATTAATATTGACAAGAACTTTCAAATGAGTGAAAGCAGATTTTAATTTCGAGGTATAATTTTGAAGTTATGTTTTAAACTGTTTCGGAAAAGAACGTTATAAGTGCAATTGTCGACCGTAACCATAAATAGTTATTTTTAATGTTTTAAAAATATGGAAAAATATTGTAAAATTATTATAAATTATGTAAGAGTGGATTGAATTGGATTGGTGCATTTTTCATGTTTATTATTTAAGTCATGCTAGTGTGTTTATCAAGTGTGCAAGAATGAATATCGATGTCCATCTTATTAGAGTTGCACAATGGTAGATTTACGGTAATTGTGTTTAATTTAAGCACAAACAGTTAATTAGATAAGTGGCATTTAAAAAGAAAAAAATTTATTTAGAGCAATTATTGATATTGTATGCTTATCAAATAAATGGCAACTATCATTGTTTGTTGTTTTTGGACGCACGGCGTTTTCGGCAATTTTGACTGGTTGGAAATTCCGGGGCGTTACAAGTGGTATCAGAGCTTAGGTTAGATGCCCAAATAAAATTTCATACAAGATTAGAAAATCATTTTTTAGAAATTTTAAAATGAAGTTACCTTAATTTGGCGAATAAAAGTGGATAAGGTAAGGCACCATTCCTCTGACCAGGTATATGAGTAATATTTATTTGTTTAACTTTTGTTTATGAAAAATGTGTGGATTCATTTTTAAGCATCACATAAAGAGGTTTAATGAAATTGTAAGTGCATATGACAAGCTAAAAAGTAACAAAGAAATGAATGAAGTGGCTTGCAAAGGAAGGAATGTTGCAGCTTGAAATGGATGCAACAGAGTGGCTTAAGAGGAATGAAGTATTGCAACTTATCGAGGAATGAGTTAAATGAGCTTGGGCAAATAAACTTGAGGAAGACCAGGAGGAGTAAAATTGAGCACTACATTCATGCCAAATAAAGGTGAGAAAATTTTGATATAATAAGATATTAGAATTGTTTTGCATTATGGTGTTAGCTTAAAAAGCTGCTGAAACATCTCTCAGCAATTCAGTCATAACTATTGATTCCTTGATTTGGGTTTAGATGAAGTTAATCTTATTGGGAAGCTAGATTAATTATCTAGAATACTTACAGCATATTTGAAATTTTGAAAGTTTGCTATCTCAAAACATTTTTACAAACTGAATTATGTGTTTGACAAAAAAAGGGGGGAGGGTTATACTTAAGATGATTTTCGAAGTTGAAAGTATGGATTTTACAAAATAAAATGGTTATCCATATGAAATACTTTGTTTAAACTTATAAAAGATTTTTGGGATTATTTCATCAATGATGGATACCTTCGGGTGACGATGACGATGTGCGGTATAAGACAATAGATCTTGGGTAGTGCACTATTACTCTATGTTGGTATCGAGTCGAGTAGAGTACATCCTATTTGATGACGGGATGCCGACATAAGACAATAGATCTTGGATAGTGCAACTATTACTCTATGTTGGTATCGAGCCGAGCAGAGTACATCTTATTTGATGACGGGCTGTCGGCCGCAATAGGATAAAATATCCTAAATTGAGTGTGGATCCATTTTGATGAATATGATCCTAGTTTAAACCAAAGAAAAAAAAAAGAACTTATTTGACTTAATTAAAAAAAATATTGATTAGAGACTATTTGGCACGTTCTGAATTTGATGTATATAATATTGATGAGTTGAATTTGATGTATATAATCATGTTCTGAATATATTACATGAGATGTCTAGATTACTCTCTGGCACGTTTTGATGAGTACCGCAATATGGAGAATACGTACTCACTTGATGATGATGAGTCGGATGAGATGAAGCATGATGAATCTTTGGTACATTTCGATGGGTACCAAAGGAGGCTGGGTATCGATGTTGATTGCAAAGAAATAATCATGAATTTGGGCATGAAAAGAAGCTACAGCTTGCCTGATCCGGTAATAGCTTGCAGTTTTGATGGAATGTTGGTCACAAATTTAAAGGTTCAGGTATGTCTTAGAATTTCAATTTATAAAAAAAATTTGCAAGTATGCTTTCAAGAAAATTCCCTGAATACTTAGAGTTTTATGTGTGGAACTTTTGATTAAGTATAGCATAAAATTTCGGGGACGAAATTCCTTTTAAAGGGGAAAGAATGTAACAACCTGAAACTTCGGACAGTAAATATTTAAAAATCGATGTTATTTAAATATTTAAAACTTGGATTTAATGGTTTTATAACCTTTATTGAATCCCTTTATAAATAATGATTAATGAGGAGAAAACATGTTGTTGAATTTTTGTTTACTAAGATAAGTAGTTCGAAGAAATATCGATAATGTGACCGAAAACAGTTTTATTGACAAGCGACGTCTTACTTGCTAAAAGTTGTTAGAACATCATGTGCATGTAGTAAGATTAGAAGAAGACATATATGTGTATGTACATATCATAAAAGTAGCATACAAATGGTATATGTGTACATCGTCTAAAAAATGAGAAATGGCTTAAAATGATAGGGACACGTGTCGCCAAATGAAAGGAACACATTTCTTGTAAATAAATAAGATTAAGACACATACACCCATTAGGTGTCTGTAAAACCCCGTAATTCTGTAACATTAAGTTTCACAAATTAACGTATAAATAATTTTTAGAACAAGAATTAAGGGAAATGGGTTACGCCATTGCGTTCGTTTCGAAATTCTGCTTGAGATAGAGTCCGAGTTTGCGTAAATCGGACTCCGTATGAAGGAGTTATGACGTTCAGAAGTTTTAGCAAAAATTCAGAACCAGCTCAGAAATTCAAAAATCGCAGAATTGGGCTGGGCGGGAAAATTCCCGCCCAAGCAGGTCGACCTAGAGGTCGACCTACCTCAAAGGAGGTCGACCTACCCCCGCATCTGGGCAGAATTCACATTTTTGAACCTAGACGCGATTTTGGCCCTATACATTGATCAAACAACTATAAAAACACCCCTAGGCTTCATATTTTATCCTCACAACTTCTCTACGTCTATACTCTTCTCTAATTCTAATTAAAATAAAATAGTATATAAATCTAAGATGATGTTATGCTGCTAAAGTTTTTCAAGAAGAGATTAAAATCAAGTTAAAGCTTCAAGAAGGGAATCAAAGGCTAAATAGTGAATGATTTACGTGCATATTAGACTTCGGCAAAAATTGATAAATTTTAATTGGCCGCAAAGTATGTAATTGGCATATAAACCAAGTTTTGGACGTAAACGATAAAACTAAAAAATTAAATCTAGTTTTGACATAAACTTTAAATTGGAATATTAATCTAGATTGGGCATGAATTGTAAAAGGGGAATATTAAATCTAAATTGGCATAAACTGCAAGTTGGGTTAATTGATTGGTAAATCAAGTTTTGGGCATAGAATATAATTATGTAAATTTGCATGACAGTTGAATATGACCTAGGCTAAATTGATTTACGGAATATTTATTTAAATAGTAAATATGTAAATTTAGTAAAAAGACGAATAGGCCTAACTCGAGGTTAGACTGAGTTGTGGTGTAAAACTTCCCGGAACCGACCGGCACATCCAGTGACCACAACAATACCTGTCTAATGTGGGTGGTTAGTGCATCAAGCCCAGAAAGACCCGAGGTTAGACTGAGTTGTGGTGTAAACCTGACCGGAACCGACCGACACATCCAGTAACCACAAGAGTATCTGTCTAATGTGAGTGGTTGGTGCTTTAATTAATTAATTAATTAAGGCTCATGAATAAATCAAGCTAGAAATGTTGAGATTAAGTAATTAACGAAACACTTAACCGTAATAACATGTTAATTAGTCAAGTGGGTGAGGTAAATTTAGAACACTTAACCGTTGTAACATGTTAATTAAGCAAATGATAGGGTTAAGTTAACTAAAGTAACACTTAACCAATATATAATGACATGTGGTGGGGTTAGGTAATACAAGAGGAAAACACTTAACCAATTATATAACACGATGTATGTGAATAGTTAAGTTAACACGAGAAGGCAACACTTAACCAATATAACATGGTTTGAGGTAGGGTCAAGTTAACACCAGAAGGAAACACTTAACCAACATGACGTGACAAGTGGGTTGGTTGAGTTAACTTGAATTGATTATTGACACTTGACCAATATAACTTGATGAACGAATGGGGTTAAGTTAAATGGGAAATACTTAACCAATATAACATGATGAATGAACGGGGTTAAGTTGATAAACCACACTTAACCAATCCAACATGTTAAGCAAGATAGGTTAAGTTAATAAGAACCACTTAACCAACACGACTTGACAAGTAGGAGGTTAAGTACACGTCGGGTTGGTGGGTAATATTAGTAAATATAGGCCCACAAAACTTAACCATTATATAAACATGCTTGGATCGATGGGAGGGTTAAGTACATCTCGTGTAGGTGGGTAATATTAGTACATGTAGGCCCACAAACTCAACCATTAAGAAAACACGCTAGAATCTGTGGGAGGGTTAAGTACATCTCATATAGGTGGGTAATATTTGTATATATAGGCCCACAAACTTAACCAGTAGGAAATACTAGTAACGGGGACCCATTTCAGCGGTAACCCACATAGATGTATCATGGTACCCTGAAACTAGGCAGGGTGGGGCACGATTACTGGGCTGATTATAAGCGGTCAAAATAGCGGCAGGGGGTATGTCAGCGTAGGTTCTGACGGTTTACGGGCGAGCACGTACTCCGGAGTGGAAAAAGCAGGCACTGGGTACCAGTAGTTATATACTGTGCATCTTGAATCGTGTTGGATCGCTATCATAAGGCTTGATACACCTTATGGTGGGGCCATCACAGAGTATCTACATGCAAGAGAAGGTCGACTGACACAAACACATGGAAAATTAATACAAAATAGGTAGCATAATCCCTAATTGGACCTAGGTCGTGTAAACCCTAAATCCGAGAAGCGTTCAATTAGTAGCATAAACCCCAGTGGCCCTGGGTAGCATAAACCTTGGATTGAATCAAGTGAGCACTTGATAGTAGACCCTAGATTAGATCTAGGTAATAAACGGAATCCCCATAACAAAAGCACACCTGAAGGCAACCGCAAATACGGGGATTAGGATCATGTTATCATATGATCATAGATTACTAGTTTGTACACCAGTTAGGTAGTGCAGAGATATAGAAATCAGTATAAACAGGGTAGTTGTGAAGCAGAGAAGGAGTAGAAGCGTATTCAGTTTATCAGTACATTCAGTTTATCGGTACATTCAGTTTATCTTGCCATATCCCATGCTTATCCAATATTATCTTGTTACTATGGTTTAGTTTTATATTTATTTTATTCATGTCTGACCTAGCCCCTCTTTTCTTCCGTTCCCCCCCCCCCGGTAGTCAGGGAGGGAATAGCTCAGGTTTGTTTGGACCATTACCCTTTCCAAGCTTGAAGACTCTTTGACGTGTTGCCCTGGACTCTCTCTTCTACTGTTATGGCTGGCTCATGCTTTATTTGGGGAAATCATTTTATGCTTCTTTATTTTTGTTAGCAAGACAGGATACTTTGGTATTGTAAAACAATCTTTGTACAAGGCACTAAAACACCATATTACAACTTTAATTTTACAACGGTGGTAAAATCACCATTGTAATATATGTTTTTTTACAACTTGTTTTCCAGAAAAGTTGTAATAAACTTATTTTTAACAAGTGTGTTATTTTGATAGTTGTAATAAAAGCATATCACAACTTTTATTTTTTGTCTGCGTAATATATGACTACACTACAACAAAAATACCATATTAATAATTAATAAAAATAATTTGATAATTAATAAAAATATTAATACTCAATAACTATTGTTTAATAATAATAATAAATAGTTTATTTGAAAATATGTAATAACTAATATTAATAATTTCTTTTCGCTATATAATAATTAATAAATAAAAATTATGTATTATTATTAGAAATTAAAAATAATTAAATAAAAATTAGTTTTTTGTAATGAATAATTAATTTTAGTAATCAATTTATATAATATTCTATTACATTTTTTCATAAAATAAAAAAAGAAAAATTATAAGATTAATAAATAGCTATTATATATTATTTAACTTACCATATTAATTAACTTTCAAAATAGTAATTAGTGGATGAGATTAGTGGTCCACTTCCCTCCGTAATAAAGTCCTTTTACAACTTTTTTTTCTAATTGTTGTAATAAATTATCATATTTAATACCTTTTTAATTGTTTAGCGCTGGTAATATATTATTTACAACGTTGGACCTCCAAAATATTTTAATTCCCGCCTTTGTTTACCACGTTGGACCTTCAAACTTTTAATTCCCGCCTTGGTTCCCTCAAATTTTTCGATCACCACACAATAACTTTAATCGCTGCATCCTTGATAATTTGTATATGGTTCAATTTCCCAAACCCTATAACAATGGCCACCTTCCCAAACGAAATCATGGCCTCCATCCTAAATTGAATCATTCCCAAAATCGTTCCTTTTCCCCAAAATAAAAGTCGAACCACCAGTCCTTCACCCAAATCAAGGTCGTCTCTCCTTTCCCAAGCACATCCACCACTTCGACGTCGTTAGAGCCGCCACCTGAACTTGTAACCACCTCCAGATGACCCCCGACTTGTCGCAGCTTCGCCAGTTAGGCCACCGTGAACCCTCAGCAACGCCTCCAGTCAAAGCTCCTCCTTCCTCTGTTCAAACCAGAGAATTCAAAATCGGATGCCACTATACTTCCACAAATCGCGATTTGCTCTCCTTCCCTCAACCAATTGAGCGTTGTCTACCTCGACCTTGCGTAACCTTCGAAGTCGTTGCCACTCTGTTCATCCGTCGCTCCGCTATCAAAGTTATTTGCTGTACGTGCCCTCACCGAACTTCACCCGCCACTTGACACCAGAACCGCCGTTGCCCAGCCCGTCGCTCCCTGACTTTGGTTACCCGAATCTCACCTTCTTCTCCTCGCTGAACCCGGAACCCCGAGAGCATATCCAGCTCGGAGTCCATGTACTATGCTTATTCCGACAGCTACGCACACAGCCTTGGTATCTTTCGTTGTCGCACCATTTTTCGCCTCTGTCCGCTGTACAAGTGAGTGCTAGCTCATGATTAAATTTTATTCAAGTTATTAAATTCTGGATAAACTAAAATATTTCAACAAGTGTTGGTTATTGGTTGACTGCAAATTCTTGATTGTTTGGACTTAGAAATTCCTGAACTCAATATATATGTCTCCCTCTTCTAGCGCTACTTGCATACTCGTTGACCTCTTATATTTAATCTAATTTGATTTGAAATAAACATGCTAGTGTTGTAACAAATAGAATCGTTGCCTTGATCTCACATTTTTCATGTTGTGCTTAGATTGGGACTACATTAACCTCTGCATGGATATTTGTATGCCACTAACACTAATTTCACTAAAGTTTCGAATATACAATGCTTCATGTTGTTGTATAGTTGGATTTGCTGAGGACAGAAAGAAGATATGTTATGCGGTTTGTCATCCAATAATATATCTCACTGCAGTTCATTTCATGTATGAAAAATAATATAAATTTCTCTCTTGCTTTGTGTGACAGCACACATGCATATATGTGCTTAAATATATGTGTGTATAATTTATAATGTGTGCCGAAATGAAATCAACAACCCACTGTTGTACTAGAAAAAAAATGTACATGGTTTCATGGCAATTTTCACAAATTTTCCATTTTTCTGTGTTAACGTCCAATTAAAGTCCTTTCTCATATCGTTGGCTCATTTATACTTTTATCAGTTTTATAAGGTTGCAAGTTCATGGAAGCATGAAAATATCATTCAAAAAGTGATTGAAGGTCGGTTAAAGAAATACTATGAAGATGTATTACTGGAACATAAGGACATTATGGATGATGGTGCAAAGATTCAGGTAACTTGTACATAATAGTTGTAGTAAATTATGGATGATGGTGTACTCCCGTAGGATATGCAATTTTTTGTGGATAACTTGTGCTTGTACTAAGTTGCTTTGTAACGGTCAAGTATGTAATAATGTATGAAATGTTGTCTAAAACTTATTGTTTGTAATACTGAATATTTGAGTATTTTAATACATTAGTTTGCAAATAAATGTAATATCGGATTTGCTTATGGAGTATTGCTTTATTTAGTGTATTGTTCTTTTCAGTTGCAAAAGATATTTATTTTTTTAAAAACTCAAATGTCAATCACAACGGTGCATACCAATTGTAGTATATTCTATTACAACGGTGCATAACTGTTGTAATAAAGTTTATTACAACGGTGGAAAAAAATCGTAAAATATACATATTACAACGGTGTTGCAACAGTGCAAAAAAGTTGTAAAAGATATTAGTCTATTACAACTTCTTAATACACGACGGTTTGCCCACCGTTGTAAAATGTATATTACAACGGTGTCCCACCGTTGTAATAGGGTCATTTTGTTGTAGTGCGTTGTTTATCAATGAAATAAAGTTTTATATATTTGCCGCTGCTTTAATTGTCTGTCTTATAATTTATCTGCATCTTTTACCTATAATGCTCCACCGAAATTAAGGCATTCCTTTTGTGAGTGACCTTAACGGAGGTGGGGTGTTTCACTTGGTATCAGAGCTGAAGGTTACCAGATCAGATAAAAAGATGTGAAAAAATATTTTCAAACGATTTTAAAAGAAGCATTTTCAAAAGAAAAGTTTTGTTTTACAGGCATATTCCCCAAAGCCATATGCATTATCTTTTGATCTTCCGTTTGAATCCTTGTTTCCTTCTTTCTTGAGTCTCCGGGGCTCCTGGCTTTCTGGGAGGTAACCTCGTCGTGGCATGGTTCCGTAGGTTCGACAAGACTACGACACTTGTCAAAGGGAAAACAAGTGCCTAACTTCTATCTGTAGCCATAATTTTCTTTCGGGCTTTGTAGGATTCCCCGTGCGATGGAGGTAGCTTTCGAGAGACATGTCAACAAGTTAGACAAGGATGACAAAGTTGAGAATGAGGGGGTCTAGCTATGGAGCACAACACCAGGATGAAGAACCCATGATATGGACTTGGTTCACAAAGGAGGGGAGGAAAGAATAGTAAAACCTAAAACAAGGGGAAGTATCTTTATTTTGGTATAACGGGTCATATAATTAAGGGAAAGGGCAAAGAACAAGGGACAGGATTTTCCGGAAGGCAAGTGCATGCTCTCACCACCAGCATACCTGGGAGAGAGGCAGTAAGATTTCGATTGAAAGAGTTTTTCCTTTTTGATTATCCTATTAGTACTCCTTTTGATTTTAGCACTTCACATCCGTATATATCTGCTTCCATGGTTGAGTCTCTGCACC
Organism: Allium sativum; assembly: GCA_030737875.1. Lineage (NCBI taxonomy): Eukaryota > Viridiplantae > Streptophyta > Magnoliopsida > Asparagales > Amaryllidaceae > Allium > Allium sativum. The sequence goes on from CM060914.1 coordinate 108,811,662, forward strand.
CTAGATATTGTGTAGTAGAGGATCCCATTATAGACTCAAATCCAATTGCTGGTTCGACCCATTTATCTTTGACTTGTGAGGATTGAGAATAGCTATATTTACGCTTATGTTTTTGGGCTATGGGTTGATTTTAGGCATTGATTGGTTAACTAGTAATTATGAAACAAGGGTAGTTAGACTTTCGACTTGCCTCGAGAATACCCTTGAGATTTCGTACAATCCTAAGGGATCAGTTTGTCTTAGCTACCTAGAATCACTTTACTTATCTATCGACGATTTTCGATCCGTTTGGGTAGTCCATGAGTATGCAAGATGCTTTGACTAGGGTAGGGGGTTTCCCCATAAGAACTCGAGACAAACTTCCGCATGTATCTAGATGACACTTCAAAGCCAGTTATGCGATCAACGATAATTCTGGAGCAAGATTGGCAAGGATAGCCAAAGTCGGTAAAGTGCTCAATTGTTTGGTTGTTTTGTTAGTATCATCTCACGTAGATCATCCAAATTCGGAGGAGGTATCCCTTGGGTGCTTGTCTGATATTGGTTTAGGCCTTTGGGGCATGTACTTGAGGGATGTCTAGTTCGACTAGGATGATTTGCGTGAGAAATAAGTGGTTGGGGCTGGCACCCTAAGTTAGGTTGACCTTAAAAGAGGTAATAAGAACATAGTAGCCATTAGCTTTAGACCCTCAGATTTGCAGCATGATGGATAAGCTAAGTAGAGGAGAGACCTCTAATCATCTTAGGTATATTCACTTGGTATCATGACTAACATATGTTTTTTACGGAAGGATAGTTCGATTACATTGGATACCCTCTAGCATAGTAAGTGAGCAAGGTCCTATCTTTACTAGTGGGTTTTGGAAATGGAGGCCAAGAAGCTTCGCGATCATGAAGTTAAATTAGTTAAGGTACACTGGAGTGAGGCTCAAGAAGATGCAACTTAAAATACTTAAGACCAGATACGTGCATCTTACCCTTTTTGAGGGTATATCCTTGATTCCTCTTTTTCTGCAAAATCTATTTGCATGCTAGTCTTTAGCTTTTAAGTATATCCTCTCGGTCCTATCCTCAATCCTTAGGTAGAAGCCAATGGATGTAAACATGTGTTTGAGACATGTTATGTTTGGTGGATGCAAGTGGTTGCAAGTGTTTGCTAGTGGTTGCTCGTTGATGCATATACACACATAGGGCACTAGATTAGCTCAGTCACTTCCATATTGCATTTCCATATATGTATTTGTTTATGGTTTGAACTTAATGTGTTATCCTGTAGACATTTCATTTGAGTGAATGGTTGTGCACTCATATAGAAATGATATGTATCGTTAGGATTGCATACATATTGGACACATGGCACTGACATAATTCGCATTAAGGAGGTCAACTGAATCAGTAGACCGCCTGATTTTGAATTAGATAAGGACATATACACACACTATGCATATGAACATGAAAGCATTAGAAATATTTTTAAGGACAATGAATGCTTGTGATTGAATGGTTGAGTAGATGCACGACTGAATGGTAGGACACATTCTTCCTAACTTGAAGATTTCGGGGACGAAATCCTTTAAGGGAGGAGAATGTAATGCCCCGTAATTCTGTAACATTAAGTTTCACAAATTAAAGTATAAATAATTATTAGACGAAGAATTAATGGAAATGGGTTATGCCATTGCGTTCGTCTCAAAATTCGGCTTGAGATAGAGTCCGAGTTTGCGTAAATCGTACTCCGTATAAAGGAGTTATGACGTTCAGAAGTTTCAGCAAAAATTCAGAACCAGCTCAGAAATTCAAAAATCGCAGAACTGGGCTGGGAGGGAAAATTCCCGCCCAAGTGGGTCGACTTACCTCAAGGGAGGTCGACCTGGAGGTCGACCTACCCCAAGGGAGGTCGACCTGGGGGTCGACCTACCCCCCAGATCTGGCAGAATTCACATTTTTGAACCTAGACGCGATTTTGGCCCTATACATTGATCAAACAGCTATAAAAACACCCCTAGGCCTCATAGTTTCTCCTCACAACTTCTCTACGTCTATACTCTTCTCTAATTCTAATTAAAATAAAATAATATATAAATCTAAGACGAGGTTATGTTGCTCAAGTTTTTCAAGAAGAGATTTAAATCAAGTTAAAGCTTCAAGAAGGCAATCAAAGGCTAATTCAACGGCTTTGAGCAACGCCACGCAAATCATAGCAAATCGCCTCTTCTAAACAGATCATTGTAAGTTCGGTTATTTCTTAGATTTGAACATGTAATTGGACTCATTAATGTAATAAATTAAAATATAGAACTGTGCCGTTTGGCAAGTTAATTATCTTTGATTCATGCTTATGTCAAATCTAACGTTATCTATGCCTTTGGATCTGATTCTCGATTGTGGCCTAGAACTTATTGTGGCTAATTGTCAATGACTATGATTATGGGAATTTTGCCTAAGACTATGACAATGAAACGGTTGCCCATGAAACTATCGCCTATGACTATGATTCATGACAAAGAGACTATTACATATGACTATGACTATAAGACTGTTGCCTATGACTATGACTCATAATTTTGAGACTATTGCATATGATTCATGACTATAAGACTATTACCAAGATTTATGACTATGAGACTATTGCCTATGACATGGATTAAGAAACTACTGTGATTAGTCGCCCATGACTATTGTGGTTAATTGCCTATAATTATTGTAGTCAGTGACTTATGCCTATACCCATTAACCTATTAGGTTGTACTTCGAACTGGCATTATGTTGGACCAAATCACCTATGCCTAATTATGTTGGATCTCATTTTTTTTGGGTGTAACTTGTCTAGTTTATTCCTATTCACTGTTATGTACATCAAACCCATTGGAACCATTATTTTTTTATTTGGTTCATTCTTGAATGGCTATTCTTTTATGTCAATTCTCGTGCTTATCCCCTATTCCTTGCTTTGATACTATTAGTATCATTTCATGAGTACACAGAAAAACTTGTGAAATCATGTTATACGTATGATTATGATGCAGGGATTGGGCGTAGCTTAATTAAGTTAATTTGGCATAATAAATATGTTGGCATAAATCTAAATTGGCTATAATAGTGAATGATTTACGTGCATATTAGACTTCGGCAAAAATTGATAAATTTTAATTGGCCGCAAAGTATGTAATTGGCATATAAACCAAGTTTTGGACGTAAACGATAAAACTAAAAAATTAAATCTAGTTTTGACATAAACTTTAAATTGGAATATTAATCTAGATTGGGCATGAATTGTAAAAGGGGAATATTAAATCTAAATTGGCATAAACTGCAAGTTGGGTTAATTGATTGGTAAATCAAGTTTTGGGCATAGAATATAATTATGTAAATTTGCATGACAGTTGAATATGACCTAGGCTAAATTGATTTACGGAATATTTATATAAATAGTAAATATGTAAATTTAGTAAAAAGACGAATAGGCCTAACTCGAGGTTAGACTGAGTTGTGGTGTAAAACTTCCCGGAACCGACCGGCACATCCAGTGACCACAACAATACCTGTCTAATGTGGGTGGTTAGTGCATCAAGCCCAGAAAGACCCGAGGTTAGACTGAGTTGTGGTGTAAACCTGACCGGAACCGACCGGTACATCCAGTAACCACAACAGTATCTGTCTAATGTGAGTGGTTGGTGCTTTAATTAATTAATTAATTAAGTCTCATGAATAAATCAAGCTAGAAATGTTGAGATTAAGTAATTAACGAAACACTTAACCGTAATAACATGTTAATTAGGCAAGTGGGTGAGGTAAATTTATAACACTTAACCGTTGTAACATGTTAATTAAGCAAATGATAGGGTTAAGTTAACTAAAGTAACACTTAACCAATATATAATGACATGTGGTGGGGTTAGGTAATACAAGAGGAAAACACTTAACCAATTATATAACACGATGTATGTGAATAGTTAAGTTAACACGAGAAGGCAACACTTAACCAATATAACATGGTTTGAGGTAGGGTCAAGTTAACACCAGAAGGAAACACTTAACCAACATGACGTGACAAGTGGGTTGGTTGAGTTAACTTGAATTGATTATTGACACTTGACCAATCTAACTTGATGAACGAATGGGGTTAAGTTAAATGGGAAATACTTAACCAATATAACATGATGAATGAACGGGGTTAAGTTGATAAACCACACTTAACCAATCCAACATGTTAAGCAAGATAGGTTAAGTTAATAAGAACCACTTAACCAACACGACTTGACAAGTAGGAGGTTAAGTACACGTCGGGTTGGTGGGTAATATTAGTAAATATAGGCCCACAAAACTTAACCATTATATAAACATGCTTGGATCGATGGGAGGGTTAAGTACATCTCGTGTAGGTGGGTAATATTAGTACATGTAGGCCCACAAACTCAACCATTAAGAAAACACGCTAGAATCTGCGGGAGGGTTAAGTACATCTCGTATAGGTGGGTATTATTTGTATATATAGGCCCACAAACTTAACCAGCAGGAAACCCTAGTAACGGGGACCCATTTCAGCAGTAACCCACATAGATGTATCATGGTACTTTAAAACTAGGCAGGGTAGGGCACGATTACTGGGCTGATTATAAGTGGTCAAAATAGCGGCTGTGGGTACGTCAGTGTAGGTTCCGACTGTTTGCGGGCGTGCACGTACTCCGGAGTGGAAAAAGCAGGCACTGGGTACCAGTTGTTGTACACTGTGCATCTTGAATCGTGTCGGGTCGCTATCATAAGGCTTGTTACACCTTATGGTGGGGCCAGCACAGAGTATCTATATGCAAGAGAGGGCCGACTGACACAGACATATGGAAAATTAATACAAAGTAGGTAGCATAATCCCTAGTTGGACCTAGGTCGCGTAAACCCTGAATCCGAGAAGCGTTCAATAGGTAGCATAAACCCCAGTGGCCCTGGCTAGCGTAAACCCCGGATTGAATCTAGTGAGCACTCGATAGTAAACCCTAGATTAGATATAGGTAATAAACGGAATCCCCATAATAGAAGCACACCTGAAGGCAACCGCAAATACGGGGATTGGGATCACGTTATCATATGATCATAGATTACTAGTTTGGACACCAGTTAGGTAGTGCAGAGATATAGAAATCAGTATAAACAGGGTAGTTGCGAAGCAGAGAAGGAGTAGAAGCGCATTCAGTTTATCAGTACATTCAATTTATTTGTACATTCAGTTTATCTTCCCATATCCCATGCTTATCCCATATTATCTTGTTACTATGGTTTAGTCTTATATTTAGTTTATTCATGTCATGGCCCTTTTCCTCGTTTAAATACTAAGAATCACTGGACTTACCCGACTTTATGTCTGACCTAGTTTTGCTTTCACCTCTTTTCTTCCGTTCCCCCTCCCCCTCCCCCCTCCAGGTAGTCAGGGAGGGAATAGCTCAGGTTTGTTTGGACTGTTACTCTTTCCAAGCTTGAAGACTCTTTGATGTGTTGCCTTGGACTCTCTCTTCTACTGCTATGGCTGGCTCATGCTTTATTTGGGCAAATCATTTTATGCTTCTTTATTTTTGTAAGCAAGATAGGATACTTTGGTATTTTAAAACAATCTTTGCACAAGTTTTTTATCAATGAAATAAAGTTTTATTTATTTCGCACTGATTTAATTGTCTGTCTTGTAATTTATCTACATCTTTTACCTATAATGCTCCACCGAAATTAAGGCATTCCTTTTGTGAGTGACCTTAACGGAGGTGGGGTGCTTCAGTGTCCATGTGTGGAAACCTCTTAAGACACCTAAGTAGGCATGTGTCTTAATCCTAAAGCATGCATGAAGATAAAGAGGACAAGTGTCCAAAACCAAATTACCAAACTAGCCTTGAAAACTACTATATAAAGGGTGGAAAGGTTCATTTCATTTCATGGATTCAAACATAAAACCATGATAAGAAAAAGAGGAGAGGTTTGGGAGAAGCCGAGAGGATAAATACAAGATCAAGGCACAAGTACAAGGTGAGAAAAATTATTTAAGTTCAAGTATTCATTTCATATTTTGAAGAAAAGTTGAGAAATTTATGATTGAATAATTGGACTTGAAACCCTGAAAATGACGTTCGGTATTTTGGGCATAATTTTTGCAATTCTTGATGAAATAACAACTTCTCTATCAATTTGGAAAGCTAATTCAAAGGAATACAACTTCCACCTAGGGTACTTTTCTCTAGTTCGGCCGTTTGCATACCTGAAAACTGGATGCAAAGTGAGGTAAAAATCAGCCCGAAATTGACATGTTAAAAATGCCTCATGATGTTTAATTTTGTATATCAAATTGATAAATGATTTTGAGGTTTTCTTTTGTTGATAATTAAGTAGACTAAGAGAGCTTCTTACTGTAGAAAAATTGGAGTCAAAATCTATTTTTATCATAGAGAAACAGCATGAAACATTTTGCAAAAAAACAGGCTAAAATATGATTTTCGGAAGTTTTTAATAGCACTTCGAAACGCTATCTTTTCTATTAATGAAGCACGAAACCAAGCCGGAACCTTTCTATAGCACCTAAAAACGCTGTAGTAACTGATTTTAGTCTAGGATCATTATAAACCATCCAGAACTTGTCATAGAACTTCTGAAAGCGTTGTCTTTTCTTTGAGTTGACTACGAAGTATTTTAAACAAGTAGAATTTTTCATAGCATGACTAAAATGCTGTTATAGTGTTTTGAGTATAAAATCATGGTATACGAGTGTAAACGGAGTATGAAAAGTATTTAAAAGAGGTATGGAGAATGTTTAAATGAGATATGATTGGTGTTTCAACGAGGTATGAATAGTGTGTAAACGAGGTATGAATACTGTTCACTCGTGGAATTAATAATATGTGATTAAACGAGACATGATTAGTGTTTTCGAGGTAATGAATGGTATTGAACTTAACTATTTCAGTTCAATCTTTATCTTTCCAAACATATATTAAAGAGACATAAAGGTGTTTTGAGATTGTTTATAAAGGAGTTTGTTTTGCATAAAGAAATGGATTAGGATTTAAAATAAAAGATGTTATCATCTGAAAGGAAGTTCTATAAGAGATATGTAGATATTTTTCAAAATAAAAGACTGGAACGTTCTAGGGTGACAGAGAGGATAGTGTTTAGGCTTGGGTTTGGAAAATATAGTTTCCTGCTCTCCCTGGCTATCCCTAACTGATCCAACGAACTGGATGGTTAATTCAGAATTTAATTTGAAACTTAATCTGAAATTAATTGAAAAGTAATTTAAGATTACTTTTGAGAATCTCTGCCTGATATGAAGAGTAGTTAGGAAGTAAACATTGAATTTAAATATTTGAATAAAGAAGAACTACGTTGGCTTGATCCTATATCTAGTTGCTTATCCAATTAGATAAAGATGTGTAGGCAATCACAAGGGGTAGTGATGCATTTTTTTGTTATTACATTTGTGTTGGTGCGTCTTTCATATTTTATCATTTAAGTTGTATTGTTGTTTTATCAAGAAAAGAGACAAAGTTGAATTTTAAACCCAAAATAATTTAGAGGGTTTATATAAGTATATAATGATTATCAAAGATATTTTGAACGCAACAGAGAATGATTTTTATTCCGGTCAAAATAGAGCTATCATAAAATGGCAATTCGTGTATTTGAGTCATAAGCTTTAAATGCTTATAACTTTTGGAATCTAATTCGGATTTTCACCAAACGAAGAGCGGTTGATTAATATTGACAAGAACTTTCAAATGAGTGAAATCAGTTTTAATTTCGAGGTATAATTTTGAAGTTATGTTTCAAACTGTTTCGGAAAAGAACGTTATAAGTGCAATTATCGACCGTATCCATAAATAGTTATTTTTAATGTTTTAAAAATATGAAAAAATATTGTAAAATTATTATAAATTATGTAAGAGTGGATTGAATTAGATTGGTGCATTTTTCATGTTTATTATTTAAGTCATGCTAATGTGTTTATCAAGTGTGCAGGAATGAATATCGATGTCCATCTTATTAGAGTTGCACAATGGTAGATTTACGGTAATTGTGTGTAATTTAAGCACAAACAGTTAATTAGATAAGTGGCATTTAAAAGAGAAAAAAAATATGTAGAGCAATTATTGATATTGTATGCTTATCAAATAAATGGCAACTACCATTGTTTGTTGTTTTTGGACGCACGGCGTTTTCGGCAATTCTGACTGGTTGGAACTTCCAGGGCGTTACAATATCATTCCATGATCTGGTGAAATCTAATGCCTTCGTTGTTCCTTTTTGTATGGTATTGATTCGGTTGGCTTGCCCCCAAACCGTGGCAATAACATATTCGGACCACTCAAGCGAAATGATTGGTCGGTCATATTTAGCCGGGTTGCAAGGTGTTCTTCTGAACCCCAATGTATTCATCTCCAGAGATACATTGTTGGCAGGTGGTCCCATACCTTGCCAAAGTTGGAAATCCATTCTCCAATAAGAGCCCGCAGTTTTATTTGTAAACTATGTAGTGAAATGTGAGATGCACGCATTCCACTAGATTTTAATTTATATTTGAAACCCTAGACACTATTATAATAGCCAATTTCATTATATAAAATGTTTTTGGTTCTCATAAGGGAGAAATCAGTTCTGTACTTATGTGCAACATGGTCTTATGAGATACCTTTTATTTCTCCAATTATTTTTAAAATCCTTTACTCACACAAGACCCCTGACTGGCCCAGAGTATATTTTTGGTGTTTTCCATAAATCTTGGGTACTCATAACACTTTTTATGAGTAGAAAAGTGAATTAGGTATTAACTAAAACTTTTGGAATAGCTGGATGGCAATGTTCTACAAGTTGGTCTAATAATATCTACATATAATTATGACATCTGCAAGCTGGTTTACTATACCTTTGTATAATTAAGAAGTATGCAAGTTGTGATGGGCATGTAACCATATATGTGATGAATCTGATGTATAATATTATGTGATACTATATATTTTTCAAGTTTCGATATGAGATTCTGATGTTTACATTAGTTTTATCTTTAATCTATTTCTTATTCTTTAATAATGACACGACTTCCGAGGTCATCGAAAGTCGAGTCGTTACAGTTGGTACCATAGCTTAGGTTACTAAATACTTAGGCTTTGGGTGAGTATTGAGAGAGCATATTTGTAATTTTATATATAATATATACTTGGAATGGGTTAACTTTAGTTATTTATTTAAGTTATTTAACAGCTCTTGATCAAGTATTGATTATCGATCTGTTATATTCAGGCAATTAAGCATGAGTAGTCATGGAGAAGAGGTCGAGCTAGCGGAACCATCGCTACAAATGGTAATACCACCAACCAGAGTCCGGTAGAAATTGTGGATAAGGTTACGCCATCTCAACCTAGGTCAAATTTTGCAACTATCTGTAAAAATTATACCACTCTAGGAGGACAATTTTTCGAGGGTACTGAATCTTTTATAGAAGTCTAAGCATGGTTGAGGTCTTGTAAGAGAATATTTAAAGGGTTGAAATTGGATAACGAGCAAAAGCGTCTATTAGCCCTATGGAAACTACAAGAAGTTGCAGTGGCATGGTGGGATGCACGGACTGCGAATTTTTTCGAAGAAGAGTTTACTTAGGAGAAATTCAAAGCGGAATTTGAGGCATAGTTTCTTCCCACTGTATGCAAGACTAGAATGTACAGGGATTTTATAGACCTCAAGCAAGGGAGCATGACGATAGCGGAATATGAGATTAAATTTAATGCACTTTTATGTTTTGGGTTGGAGTCTATCAACACTCCACTCAAGAAGAATAAGATGTTTATAGCAGGACTGAAGATCAATTTTCAAGTTGAGGTGGTTGGACATCTGAAGACGCCATTTGTTGACTTAGTGGATATGGTTGTTCGATATGAAGCATTAGATGTAAAGAAGCCAGTAGCAAAGGCACAAAGTGGAGAACCCAACAGTGAAAATCCCCTTAAAAGGAAATTTAATCCGAATTGGAAAATCAAGGGAAGAGGAAAGATGGAAGGGAAGTCTAGAGATCGTTACAAGGATGTAGAGTGCCACAACTGCAAGTAGAATGGACACATTGCTAGGTTTTGTAAGAAGCCAACAGTCAAGAAGCATAGCAACCTCAATAGCAACAATAGGGATCGGGTAATGCTTTAGTTAACAAGACTTTATGCTATAATTGCCATCAACCCGGGCATATGGTTAAAGATTGTCTGCTTTCAAAAAGGGAGACCCAACCAAAGATCAATGCCATCAAGAACGAGCCATCAACCTCTAAGGAGGTGAATGGAAAAGGAGTTTTTGAAGGTACCTTACTTTTAAATGGAATTCATATTCGTGTTTTATTCAATACTAATGCTTCGCATAGTTTCATTTCTTTTAAAACGGTAAAAGAATTTCATCTTATCCCAAAGACTTCCCCGAATCCTATTTGCGTATCTAACCCTATTGGAGGGAAGACCAAATTGAAAATGTTTTACGATAATGTGGCAATCTTGTATCTTTCGCATTTCTTCCTTTTTGATTTTTATGTTATAGATTTTAAAGGTTTTGATCTTATACTTGGTTTTGACTGGTTGAGTATGTTCCAAGCTAAGATTAAATGTGATGAGGAAACCGTAAACCTAGTAGCCAGTATAGGAAGGGAAGCTAGGATACCGTGTAGGAAACCCAGTATTCACATTTGTAGTTTCTTGTATACTTTGGAAGCACCACCAGAAAATCTTGAGACATCCAAGTTTGTCAATGATTACTTTCACATACTTGAAGAAGTTTACCCTCGCATCGTGAGATAGAATTTCGAATGGATCTAGCTCTAGGAGCAAGACCGATGGTACAACCTAAAAGAAGAATGGCTCCGAGAGAAGCTATGGAACTTGAGAAGCAAACTCAAGATTTGTTAGATAAAGGGTTGACCAAACCAAGTTTCTCAAGTTGGTATTCAGCGGTGGTTTTTGTGATTAAATCTAAAGGAATGCTAAGGCTGTGTTAACTATAGGGAGTTAAATAGAGTAATCATCAGGAGTAAGTATCCTTTACCCCGAATAGACAATCCTTTTGACCAATTGTATGGAGCCACAGTATTTTCCTAAATGGCCTTAGCAACGGGATTCCACTAATTAATAATTTCCAAAGATAGTATTCCCTTAACTTTTTTCAGAGGTCCATATTTCTTTTATGAATGGTCAGTTATGCTCTTTGGACTGGCCAACCCAGCCACATATTTCATTGACCTGATGAACCGTGTCTTTAGGAAGATTCTGAACAAGTTTGTCCTAGCTTTTATTGACGATATCCTAGTCTATTCGAAGATAGAAGAGGAATACCGGCACCATCTTAGAGTAATATTGGAAACTCCAAGAAAGAATGTGTTAAAGGAGAAGTTTTTCAAAATGCAATTTCTGACAGTCGGAATTGGGCCATATAGTGAATGGAGATGGCATTTATGTGGATCTTATCAAGGTAAAAGAAGTGCAGAATTGGAAGTAGCCCTGAACGCCAATGGAAGACTGTAGTTTCCTAGGATTTCCAGGATACTACTGGAGATTTATTCAAGATTATTCTAAGATATCTTCTCACCTAACTAAGTTAAACAAAAAAGGTGAGAAATTTATTTGGACTCTAAAATGTGAAGAGGCTTTCAAGGAATTAAAAGAGAGGTTGACGAAAGCACCAGTTCTAGCTGTTCCTGATGGAAATAGAGGATTTGCCGTATATATCGATGCTTGTGGAAGTGGACTTAGTGCAGTTTTAATGCAAAACGAGCATGTGATTGCATATGCTAGCAGGCAATTGAAGCCGCATGAGAAGAACTACGCTACACATGATTTAGAATTGTTGGCAGTTGTTTTATTTGCGCTGAAAATTGGAGACATTACCTATTAGGCAAGAAATTTGAGCTTTTTACTGACCATAAACCTTTGAAATATCTGTTCACTCAAAAGGAGTTAAATCTAAGGCAACAAAGATGGTTAGATTTCCTTTCATCGTATGACCTGGATATTACATATAAGCCCAGAAAAGCAAACATTGCAGCAGATGCTTTAAGTCGAATTGCAATTTTATCTCTTCTAGAAGATACTTCGACATTCCAAGGTAGAAGAATGGGGAATCAATGACAAGATGCTAATTTGGAAAAGCATATCCAAGGAGTTATGGAAGGGAGGAAGTCAGATTTTGAATTGGATAGTCAATGTATTCTCAGGATTAATGGGAGACTGTGTGTTCTGATATGAATGGGTTAAGATATGAAGTTTTAACGGAGTGCCATAGATCAAAATTGGTATTAAATAGGGGTTCACAAAATGTATAAAGACATTAGGCGAGTATTTTGGTGGCCCGGGATGAAGAAGGATTTTTAAGCGATGTAAATAACTATTTATGCTGCCAGCAGAATAAAGGAGATCATTAGAAGACAGTAGGATTACTTCAACCTCTGGAGATCTCAAACTGGAAATGGGAAATGATATTGATTGATTTCATTGATGGTTTTCCTAGAACAAGAAGAGGTTATGAAAGAGTTTGGGTGATCGTGGATCGAATAACGAAGAGTGCGCATTTCATTCCTATGAAACCAACTCTGACTGCAGCTTCGTTATGCGAGACTTTTATGAAGGAGATCGTTTGATTGCATAGATTTTTGGTAAGCATTATAAGTGACAGAGACCCTATCTTTACAAGTAAATTATATGGGGCTCTTCAAAAAACTTTGGGAACTAAATTAAATTTGAGGATAACTTAACATCCCTAGACGGACGGCCAAACCAAAAAAGTAAACCGAATATTAGAAGACTTGTTAAGAGCGTGTATTCATGATTTTAGAGGATCGTTGGAAAATCACCTTCATATGGTAAAATTCTCTTACAACAACAACTACCAAACCAGTATAGGCATGGCACCATATGAAGCTCTCTATGGAAAACCGTGTAGATCACCATCCAGATGGATCAAATCAGGAGAACTTGTTCTTGCTCCTAATATGATCTGAGAAGCTACTGAGAAGATTGAGATAGTTAAGACGAGGATAAAAGAGGCCCACGATCGCTAAAAGAGTTATGTTGACAAGAGATGAAGATAGCTTGTATTTTCTACTAGAGATCTTGTATTTGTGAAGATTTCACCAATCAAGGGAGCGATCCAATTTGGTAAAGCTGGGAAGTTAGCTCCATGATATGTGGGACCTTTCCATGTTCTTGAAAGGATTGGATTTCTAGCATATAGAGTTGAATTACCAAAAAAAATTATAGGAGTCCAAAATGTTTTCCAGGTGTCTCATCTACAAAAATTTGTTCACAATCTATCATTAGTTTTGAACTATCTGCCTAAGAAGATCTAGAGATCGAGCCAAACTTGACAGTTGTAGTTATCCAGTTCATGTTGTTGATTGAGAATGAAAGCGACTCTGAAACAAAGTGGTGAAGCTACTCAAGATCCAATAGAGCGAAAATCTAAACGATTGTATCTAAGAAACAAAGAGGCACATTAAGAAGATCTATCTAGACTTTGTTATGAACTAGGTATTGGTTTATCATATGTTCGATTTGGATGATACCACAGATTTGAAATGAATAATGGATTTTTCATTTCTACGAGTTATTAATATGTGCATGTTGTGGATTCAGTTATTCTTAAGTCTTATGAACTCTTCCAGTATATTCAAACTTGTTTTGAGATATGTCCTTTGTTTATTTGCCAGATGACACCTCTCATCAGGAAGACAACTAAGAAGAGACTGACGCCGCTCCAGATTATTAGACTCTAAACTAGTACAAGAATAGTTGAGATAGTAGACTATAAAGACATGATAAATCCAATGCAGCTCTTGGACGACGAGGGTCGTTATGTTGTTTCAGAGGAGTCGAGCATATACCAGAGAGAGCCTTTAATTGTGGAGGATAATATGGATTTTGCGGAGGAAGCAGGAAAAGAGGGAGGTTATGAAGGTAATGGTGGTGACGATGACAGCAATGATGACAACGACGATGATGATATTGACATAGATGAGATTCTGGAGGACGAGGAATATGAAGAAGAGAAAGAGCCAGAGGAGGAAGTTGATGTCATACCAAAGCAGGTGCAGATTGACCCATTAGTTTAGATTCCACCAATAGAGCATGATGGAAATTTGGCTATTTTATGGGAGTTTATTGAGTAGGACCTATGGAGTTCTAAGCAGCAGGGGGTAACCTTGAGATCTTAGTAGAATTTGAGTACCCAGATATAATGCTTTTTCCACCTTCACCAGTTAAGATTATCAATGTTTCCGAGGATGAGGAGGACGTTGAGGAGGAGGAAAATTTTGTAGAGGTGATATATATTTCTGACGATGAGATGAAGGATGTGATAGAACTGAGAAGATTGACTCGGAGTAGTGTAGTAGGTTGGAGTAGGTTGTGATTGCATATATGGTGTATCAGTCTATAACTCGAGCTACTCGGGTATAAGATTTAGCATTGTATGATATGTAGTTGATATGATATGCTATGATATATTATCTTTTGATCTTTCTTTCTGTTTTTCACTAATTTCGATGACGAAATCCTTTGAAAGGGGGTAGATTGTAATGACCCGGTTTTTGTCCAATTCTGTTAAACAATATTTTCTAGAGTATACCAAGTAATTAAAATATTTGGATAAATCGAATTTAGATATAATATAAAATTTAAAATAATCTTTTTATAAAATCTTACGTACAAATTTTAAATTACTTTTGCTTCCTTAATGAAATGAATATATGTTTGTAAATTAAAAATTAATGTGTTATCATTCTTAAAACTCGTGTAAATCAACTTAAATAGCGAAATTAGATTTTTAAACATCACATAGACAAGAGAAAGAAATTGGTATAAATACATAAGAAATTTAATACCTTAATAGAATAAATTAAAATAAATACTTCATAAGAAAAGAAAAAAATATTTGGCTTTTAGTAGATGTAACACACATGTGCTAAGATCATAAGGCTTTTAATGTGAAGATATGTGATGTGCTATTGAAAATGCATTAATTACCTAAATAGTAAATTTTTAGGACATTGCTTGGCAGCCATGTTGCTCTTAAGTCAACTTTAAGTACATGGAAATTACAAAATATATGCACCTAGAATGAATGGAAAAGGATGGTCGAATATTGTCACTTGGAGAATGTTGCATAGCTAGAAATTATAGTATATTTCCCTTTAGAAATAGATACAACTACAAACTCTAGGACTAATCAAATTCAACCATAACTGCAGGCATTCATATCACTGCATATTTCCTTCCCCATGCAAGAATTTAAAGCACAAATATTTTATAATTTTCTCTATATATAAATAGAAACACTGGGTATCATTTTATTCACCATATTTTTGAACCCATTTTCTGGAAGCAACCTGAAGCAGAACCCTAACCAAACATTAAGAACAGAGACCATACTGTGAGTAAACCTCACCTTAGTTCCTCATGTTTAAACCGCTCTTGATTGTTAATGATAATGCCATTTTTTGAACACCCTTGCTTGTGCATATATTATACCAAGTATAAACCATATGCAAGTTATTGATTGATCTGAATCTCCATATACACTTACAAATAGGTCTGCATAAGAACAATGGGTTAGTTTTCCTTCTTCTGTAACTTTGGAAATCAATATCTTGATTTCCAGTAAGAATTAGAACCTGAACCCTGAATGAAAGTTGGTTGCTTATAACCATAGAATACCCTAAAAATATTGCCCTGTTAAAAATACCTTATATATATTTTTACAAATTACAACAAGAGCTGCTTAAACCATATTATTTCGACCATCATAATTTCTTGTTTTAGGTATACGAACATTTTTGTATTAAAAAAACATGAATTCAGATAGAGATTTTAAAAATTTTAGTTCCTTGGTTTAAGAGATTTTCATCATTCATTTAGAATGGAAAGAGAGGCGTTTTTTGATGATTGGTGTGGTCGTAAGCCACAATTTTTGGTCGGGAGAGGAGCGAGAGCATAGGTTACTGGAGAAAAATATAAATGGATTTTTCAAATGGTTTGATTTCGAGTTTGGATCCATTTAGGGTTTTTTGAGGCATCTTGGATGGTGTACTTTAGCGATGAACAGAACCTACGATGGTGCATCGAGTTCAACTGCAGCAAGGGGAACTGGTCGAGCTGGGAGTCGACATCATGTTGGTAAAATCTAATGATGATCGGATCTACATGGTGTCGGTGGTACACAAAAGGGTGACGTGTGGTTTAAGATTGTTCACATTTTCCATTCGAGTTGAATGGTGTTTTTCCATTCGAACTGACTTGAGATCGAAATGGGTGAAGGGTTTGACTCAGGGGATGGTGAGATGTGTGTGTTGTAGGTCTCGAGCGATGATCATGGGTTTGTTTGGGCATGCATGTGCATGTTGCACATGTATGTATGAAGACATTTTCCGGAGCAAATTAGAAGAAGTAGGATTAGGCAGTAACGTTCTTTTAGGAGGCATGGGCTGTAGTTTTGGGTCGTGGGCCTTTTTTAAAAAAAAAGGAAATATGAAGTGGGCCAATGATATGGGCTGGGCAAAGAAGGGAAATTGGAAGTAACAGGGAAGGGAAATAAGAAATGTAAGAAAAGGAGAGGAGAATTAAGAAAAGAAAAATAGGAAATAAAAGGGAAGAGATAATGTCAATGATAGTTGTTGTAAAACCAATAGTTTTTGTTGAAAAACTCTAAATCGTACAACCTGTATTATTTTATTATTTAGATAAAATAATAACAATAATATATAAATATATAAAATCAATTATATTTAATTAATGGTGAAACAAGATCATTAATAAAAGCCATCAAAGTGAATGTGAAGTTTTAATTCTTCATCGATATTTATAATTATTTATCTATGTTAAGAAGATTTAAATTATCCTTATGAATAACTTAAATAATGAAAGAATAGGGTTTATTCGAATCATTCTCTAGAGATACGCTATTCGGAAGATGGTCCCATATCTTGTCAGTTGGAATTCATTATCCAGTAAGCGCCCGAGGTTTTGATTGTATACTATATATGTAGAGCGTGAGATGTAAGCGTTCTACTAGATTGTTATTTATTTGTATTAGACATTATTATAGTATCAGAAAAAATATGATTTCAAAAATGTTTTGGATTATCGTAAGGTGAAAACGGACTGTTTTTATGTAACAGCTCGCATTTTACGTATCGAATGATTGTAAAATATTTTTATTTTATTCCCTGAGGGTTGTATCATTCTCATATTTTAATACGTTGTTTATGGGGATGTAAGACATGTCCATAATTTTTATTAATTTTGTTTGTGACAATTTTGCCCCTATCAGTCTTGTATAGGGCATAACTTTTGACTAAGATCGAATTAGATGTTGAAACCTGTGCCATTGGAAAGGAAGTGATGTTTTCCTTTCTGTAAAGTGATCACATTAAAGATTTGGCTTAGCGGTTTGGGAGGAATCGCTATTTTAAGGTTTAGCGGTTGGTTGTTCAGGTTTAGTAAGCAGTAATGGGCTGATTTGGGGAGGCCTATTAATGGGCTGGAGGAGGCTATAAATAGGGGGTATGAGGCATGGAGAATAGTTTACTTTCTCCATTCTCTCATTTTGAAGAGCTAGAGTTCCTCCATTTCTTCATTCTCTTCACCTTTCCAACAATCAAGCATAGAGAATCGAAGATTTACGACATTTGAGGCTAAATCTACGCAGATCAAGTGAGAGTTCATCAAATTAAAGAGTTTGGACCAAAATTCTTCGCTGTTCGGATTTAGGTATAAGTGTTTTGGGTTGTTTTGGAAAATTGGTGAGTGATATGCATCTCTCACACGGCTTCAATCAATTATATGAGTGTGTGATCTTGTTTTTCATTAAATTCAAGTTATTTTTCTTAGATCGACATCATGGTAAGTCTATTTTCATATGAATCGCCATAGGATCTAATTTAGCAACTTTAAACCAGTAACTTTCATATGTTTTCATATGTTTATGCAAGTTAGATCCATAGTTTAGTTCATATGTTCATTTATCATTATTTTGGTGAAGTTTACGTAATTATTGATGAGATTTTCATTTTCATGTTGTTATTGATTTCGTAACATTTCTGTGGTCATATTGGATGAGTTGATCGTGAAATTATTCGTTTGGCGAAGTTTTGGTCGAATTTCGGGTTGAAATCTTGCTGGATCGGATTTGAATTAGCATGGATCGGTCGGATGTGTATGGATCGGTCGGTCGGGTTCATGTCTTGGGGAACAAGACATGATGGATCGGTTGGGAGCATTTCAGGGGATGGATCGCTCGGCTTCTCAAGACAATGGGTTAGTTTGCTTCTTCCACGAGATGGGTCAGCCGGTTGGTGATGGGTCGGTCGGAAAAAGGTGATTGACCGGGTCGGAGTTTGAAGTGGTGATGGGTCGGCTTCAGATGGATTGGTCGGGAGCTATAAGTCAGTTACAGATAGATTGGTCGAGAGCTATAGGTCGATTGGTCAAGGCTTGATGGGGTCAGTCGGTCAAGAAGGGGATGAATCGGTCTGTGTTGCATGGATGGGTCGGTCGGCTCCAAGAAGATGGGTCGGTCGCACATGGTCATTTCTGAAAAGTTATATTTTTCGGATATGACCCAAATTTGAACGAAAGAGCCTGGAAAAAAATTCAGCGGCGGTGCCCCCGAACCCGTGCCGCAGTGTAGTGCGCTCTAAACGTTGTGGTTGGTGGCATGAACGTTGTGGTTTATTTCATAGCAAACGGACGTAACGTTATGAATAGTGTTGAATCATATATCGATGTTATTTGGTTTACTGTTGTTGTGACTTCAAGGGGATTCAACTGGGAATGTTCGAAGTGTTGAATGTGTTCGTTGATCGGTGTGGAACAACGAATGAGATGACGACTAAAAGGTCGTGAGTTGGTGGATAGTGGTTGCTTGAGAAGGTTGCTTAAGCTATGAAAAGTCATCGGGTTGGATGACTAGAGATGCAAAGGTCGAGAAGTTATCGTTGTCGTAAATTCTAGCAGGCTCAAAACAGGTGTACAATGGGGCACCCAAAAGACTGGAAGGTTGCTGGTCAAGTACCCTGGGTGTAGTTGAAAAGCCTAGTTGTCAAGGTTGGACAAACATACATATCGTTGAACGGCGTATAAAGTTTATGCTAGAACCGGTTACCATTGTCCCTTGACTTATGGCAAGGTTGGTCGTTATACGATTATCGATGGTTTCAAAGCAGGACTGGCAGTGATAGCCAAAGTTTTTCATGGTTGATTAGTTGCCTTGTTTGTACCATCTTATGTAAATTGTCCAACGTCGAAGGAGATGTTTCTTGGGTGCTTGTCTGATATTGGTTTAGGCCTCGGGGCTTGTGCCTGAGGGATGTTAAATTCGATTAGGATGGTTTACGTGAGATACATATGATATAGATGTTATGGGTGCTAATGGTGCTTGCTATAGTTTCCATGAATGAATGGTTGAAGTTTTTAAAGTAAAGGCTATGTAACACCTCATAATTTTATAACATTAAATTTCACAAATTAAAGTATACTTAATTTTTAGAAGAAGAATTAAGTGAAATGGGTTGCGCTATTATGTTCATTTCAAAATTTTGGGTCAAGATAGACATTTGGTTTGCACAAACGGATACCTTATGAAGATGTTATTAAGCCTTGAAGTTTGTATGCATATGAGAGAAATATATATATATATAATTAAATAAATAAATATGCAAAAAAGTTCAAAATAGCGAATCGGGAGGGGGAATAATCGAATCGACCCATTTTTGAGGTCGACCCGAGCCCAACTGGGTCGACTAGGGGTTAATTCAGGGTGTTTGGCTGTCAACCCGTGGGCCGATTTGCTCTAAGGCAAATGTGGCATTAGATTGGTTCTCATGGTTCAGGGTTAATCTAATGGTCCTAAAACACTCTCTACAACTATATAAGGACCCTAAACCTAAACCCTATTTCATTAACAAAGAGGAACGGTGCCTCCATGCTCCTAAAACCTAAAGTGACCTAGCCTCCACCCAAATTAATCAATTCAAAAGAGAAGATAAAGATAACAAATCAATGCCTACATCAACGGAAAGCTAAATCAACTCCAGAAAATCAGATCCCAGAATCGTTCTTCTCTTTCTTAAACCACGATTTATGAGTACAGTTATTTTCAGATATGAAATTTAATTATGATCTTGACATGGGTATAAATCTGAATTGGAGATCTATCTTATTCTTGTTTATCAAATTTGTTTTTCTGTGTAGATCCATCTTATTCTTGTTTATCAGATCTGTTTTTTTGTGTAGATCTATCTTATTGTAACTATTCTGTATCTCTTCCTTCCTTCTGTTCTATAGCCAGGCTACTATGAGCCTGAGCCAAATCTCATAAGAGATTGACACGCGAACGCTAAATTTGGGGAAAATATTGAATGATGCATAATTGGACATAACTGGTTTATGACCAAATTGAGAACACAACATAAGTTGTAATTTGAGATCTAGATCTAGGCATACTATATATGACGGTTTATGATTTGGAAGAAGGAGAATTAATGTATGACAACATATGACTAGTAATTTGGGGACATAATGCATGTTATAATTCAAGATCTGATTTTGAGGACATAATACATGTTGTAATTTAAGAGCTAGATTTGGGGCATATTTTATATGACGATCTATGACTTGGAAGAAAAAGGATATGTGATTTAGGCCTGAAAAACCTATATTAAAATAGGGGTAACTATTAATGTGAATACGCCTGATTCGGATTTTTGGATATTTGACATACTCGGTAATCAACGGCTATAAATTGACATAATTCATATTGTATATCATGATTTGGGGCTTTTAAAGAATATTTTATATTGTGGAAAATCTAACTAAATTTGAGCATATGTTATGTTGAGAATTATGACCATAATTTGGGCATGTAAAATGAGGCTTAATTTATGATTAGGCAAGATATGTTAATAGAACTTTAGGATATGTTTAAATCTATTAAATTGACCAATCCGCTAGATCTGTTGGAATTGAATACTGTGATTTGGGTATGTAATCTGTAGGCTCGATCTAAAATTGAGCAAAACATGTTAATTGAACTTTGAATAATCTGTTGTAACTTGTAAAGAAGTTAATTTGTCGAATTGGCATAATTAATCTGATATTGGCATAATATGTGAATGAAAACTTTAGCTACAAATAAGAATGCTGAGACACGAGGTTAGACTCAGTTTGCGGTGGAAGCCTGCCCGGACCCAACCGGCTTAACCAGCAACCGCAAACTATCAGTCTAATATGAGAGGTCGTAGGCATAAGGATGCTTAGACACGAGGTTAGGTCTGGCTTGTGGCAGAAGTCTTCCCGGAACTGCCCGGCACATCCAGCGACCACAAGCTACCGACCTAATGTGAGAGGTATGTGCATTAATATTTAATTAATGCAAATCTAAGATAAATATGATGCCTAAACCGTGTTGGGTGGATAGGGTTAAAACAACTGGACTGATGAATCTAATAAACTCGTTTCATGAATCTGTAGGCCTAATACAAAGTTAGGTAAAACAATATGTAAGTCTGTTAATCTGTATATCTGATCCGTTAGTCTGAGAACTTGTTAATCTGTACATATGATCCGTTAGTCTGAAAACCTGTTAACTTGTATGTCTGATCTGAAAACTAGTTAATCTGAACTTTGTACATCTGAAATCTATAAACAAGTTAATCTAAAATCTGTTAGTCTGGGGACACAAGGTTAGGAGGGATAATTACTTGTGTCGTCTATTGTTTGGGACCCATATTAGTCAGTAACCCTTTCTGGTATCAAAACTATGACCCAACACTAAGAGGGGTCTGGGCATGCTTACTGAACTAATTGTAAGAGGTTCACTCTGATAATGGCGAGGGGTGTTGATGGCGCATTCCACCGGGTCATGTGCGTGCATGGATCCGGTCTACTATGAGGATGTAAGACACCGTGACATCTGTAAATAGGTCTATGTCTATAGGTTGCCACTTTAGGGAGTGATACACCCTTCTGTGGGGCCGGCACAGGGTATTTATGTATTAGGGAGCCAATCGCTTGGGGTAGAATTTAGGGTACACTTAGTTCTGTCAGTTTCTATTGGGGTACCGTCTGTTTCTATTGGGGGGTAACACCTGTCTGTTTCTGTGTGGTACCATCTGTTGGAGTGGTAAAGGCCCATTACTAGTGTACACCTAACTCTAATATTCTGTTTCCGTAGGGATTATCCTGTTTCTGTCTCTGATTTCATTCCTGATTCTGTTTCTGTACCGTCTGTCTCTGTTCGGGTGGTAAAGGCCCATTTCTAGCATCGTGTTCCTGAAGAGATCATTCTGTTTTCTGTTTAGACAATAGGACGACACCTAATTCTGTTATACTAGTATTAGTGCACAGAAGTGAAAAGTAAGTAAGGAGCTTAGCTTAGCCTATATCATTCTGTTTCTTCTGTTAACCTGTTACTCCTGTTACGGCAATCTCTCATCCAGTTTTAGTTACACGTCATGATACTGTTATCTGTTTATATGCTGAAAGTCACTGGACTCACCAGACGTATGTCTGACCTAGTTTGTTTCGCCTCTTTTCTTCCGTCCCCCCTCCCCCGGTACTCGGGTTGGGAACGTAAGTGCTTGACTTAGATTTCTCTCTGCTTGAAGTGCTAGAGTGCTTGAAGTATTGCTTGGATTTGATTCTACCTATTTATGGAATTTTCTGTTGGGGATTATGGCTTTAAATTTACGTACTCTGAAGGCTTTTGTACAAGACTGATATTTATGTACTTGAATTCCGATATTATGGTTTTAAAAGATGTAACCAAACTTACTTTTGTTTCTGCTGTAATAAAGTTATAAACTTTTCAATTACTACTTTATGTATCTGTCTTGTAATATTCTGTTCTGTTTACTTATAATGTTTCATGGAAGTTAATGCATTCCCTTTGTGAGTGACATTAACGGACATGGGGTGTTAGATCAGTGTAAAATCAGTCCTTGTTTTAGCCTGGTGAGATTACTTCAAATTTCCCATGCAGTTAAATTCGTGGACCCTAAAATGTTTACATAAGAAAAGATTTAATAGGTTCAGTAATTCTCTGAGAAAAGCAAGCTATTCTTGGGTTTGTTGCAATAAAATACAGTAAATGCATCACTAAAATTATTAAGCTATTATCCTTTTCAACCAAACACTATGATCAGTTGGAAAAAAATGTAGAATAACCTTTTGGCCATTAGTCATAATTGCAGCCATTTTTGATGTCTGGATAGTGAATGTACTCTAGTAGCTGTAACTATAGTGAAAGGCAAAATCATATGAGAAAATTTTCCAACTCTAATTGCTAATACATCAAAAATAATCAATGTAAATTTATTTATACTTAGTATTTCTATTAGCATAATATTTTGAAAATGCATTTTCACCATACAGTTTATTACGACTATCACAAAAGGAGAAAGTATGGTGATATCTTAGATATTCATCTCAATTGTGGACTAAAGGGATCTAAAAGAATTCTCAATTAGCTGTAATAGATACTCAATGTAATAATTTTCACAACATAATTTTCTAAGCACATTTTCTGATACTTGTTATAATAGTTATTTAAAAAAGGAAATATGGTGATGTCTTAGCTATTCATTTTTATTACAAACAAAGTGGGTTTTAAATGGTGAATTAGACTGCAACAAACCTCTTACAGCTTCTTTATGTCAAAAAACATTGATTATGATCATAAAAATACATGCTAAATTAGGAATAAAATTGAAAAGTATCATGCATTACATATTTCAATGATACTAATTCAACCAATGGTCCAATTTCATTATTTAGCGAAGTAATTTTAACCATCAAAGAGTTGTGCTATATACGCTAACTACATGTTCTTAAAGGGAAAAAAAGTAAGAAAAAACCATATTGAACAACTAATTTGAGGTGTCTGGTAGGTACAGTCATAAGCAGGAGCAATGAATATTTTTGAAGTGATAAATAACAACATTCAACTTCATAAATATACGTATAGGAAAAAAAGATATCATCAGTATTTATATTTTATAAATCGATGGAACACAAAGCTTATATGATCTATTTTGAAATGGTACATGCCAATAAAAAGTTGATATATCTATAGAACTTTCAGTATCTTGAAATAGATATAAAAGGAGATATATCTTAATGAATAGTCAATGTACAAAAATGTTAGAAAACATGCCATATGTAAGAGGAAATTTTACTGTATATAAGGTATGACTTGTATGATATTGCATTCAATTTAAAGTGTATAGTGGTAGGCTTTAGAAACACTAAATACAGAATACAAATCAATAAAATGCAGAACACCACACTTTAAACATATATAAGTAGTATTACATAACCAAGGTTACTTTCAGCATGCATAGATGAAGTTTTATAAGTCGTTAGTACAAAGAAAATTAATTTTTAAATTAAAAAATAACTGAAAACTAACATGCATACATTGGAATTGAAATTACACACTCGCCGAGAATCAAGAATGGAAAACTTGATTCAATAGTATAGCAAACGCCAATGGTATATGGCTCAAAATTTTCCATAGCTCAAAACCCATCAATTAATTATACTTGAAAAAGAATAATAAAATATTCGTTGTGAAAGAATGCAAAAACACGTCGTAGTTACTATTAAACTTTACCTTAAATTAATTGGAATTTGATATTTATATATTAGAGTAGGAATTAGGCATTTATCAATGATAAAATATTGCTATAGAGCGTGCTATAAGATCAACCATGGATGCGTCAAACTATTTCATAACTCCAAACCCGCCAATTGTCGATCATACTTAGTAAATAATGATAAAATATTAATTGAAGATAGCATAAAACATGTCATAGTCATTGCTAAACTCTCTCATATTAGAAATACACCTTAATGAATTATCATGACAATTTGTTTATTTTTCTCCTTTTTTAATACATATTTGTGTTTGATATGGACAGAAGCAGAAGCACTGCCTTACCAAAAAAAATGGACAGATGCATACCATCCAAACCTTACAATATTCCATAAAATCATTATCAGGTGACAATGCATTGAAAACATATCATTGAATCAAAAATATACCTAAGCGCATATGAAGTTAGATACCTAAGCACATAGAATTCTATTAGCATAATATTCTGAAAATGCATTTTCACCTTACAGTTTATTAAGACTATCACAAAAGGAGAAAGTATGGTGATATCTTAGCTATTCATCTCAATTGTGGACCAAAGTGATCTAAAAGAATTCTCAATTAGCTGGTTACAAATACTCAATGTAGTAATTTTTACAACATAATTTTCTGAGCACATTTTATGATATTGTTATAAAAGTTATTTAAAAAGAGAAAATATGGTGATGGTTTAGCTATTCATTTTTATTACAAACAGAGTGAGTTTTAAATGGTGAATTAGACTGCAACAAACCTCAAGATTTTCTTTACAGCTTCTTCATGTCAGAAAACATGGATTATGATCATAAAAATACATGTTATATTAGGAATAAAATTGAAAAGTAGCATGCATTACATATTTCAATAATACTAATTCAACTAATGGTCCAATTTCATTATTTAGCGAAGTAATTTTAACCATCAAAGAGTTGTGCTAGATTAAAAGGCAACGTAAAAAAATTAGGAAAAGTTGGATTGGAAAATCACTCTTTGTTAACGCAGCCTTTCTCTAAACCTTACTGAAATAAAGTTTTGAATCTTAGTAACTATTGAGCTATCCATGTTGTGATAGAAATATAAAACATTTTTTTCCAATATTATTTATGTATAGAACATTAACAGAAATTGAACTTCGAATCATACATATTAATGAACCTAAGTATACCAAATATGATAGACACCCCAATTAGGGGAGTTAAGAATTTGAAGAAAACACGGTTATAATGAAACAAAATAAAGCTGGAAATATAACTAGAACATATTATGAACATACTGGCTCTGATTTTTTTGTGAATTCATTACAGGTGAAGTTATATAAACCTTATACTTTATTTTAAATGTAAAGGAAGAGCGAATAATGGAAGCAATAATGAAAAAAGCACCAAATTAGAAGCTATATTTACTGGAATGCTATAAGGGGTTAATGGTAAATTATATAAGAGAAAAAAACATGAATACTATGGCATAGGATCTTTTATATATAAGTACCGATAAATAGGCAGCAGAAAATCAGTAATAAAGTTAGTGTCGCCAGAAAATAAAATGCCTAAACCTTAGTGAATTGAGTTATTATTTTATGCACACAAAGTTAGATTTCAAAGCAGTAACTACGAAGTAAAAAAAAGTCAATATGGTAAAGACCACCGTAGTTTAAACATAAGGATAGAAAATAAGTTGTGCTATATACACCAACTGCATGTTCTTAAAGGGGAAAAAGTAAGAAAAAAACCATATTGAACAACTAATTTGAGGTGTTTTGCAAGTACAATCATAAGCAGGAGCAATGAATATTTTTGAAGTGATAAATAACAACATTCAACTTCATAATTGTACATATAGGAAGAAAATATATCATTAGTATTTATATTCTATAAATCAATGAAACACAAAGCTTATATGATCTATTTTGAAATGGTATATGCCAATAAAAAGTTGATATATCTATAGAACTTTCAGTATCTTGAAAAAGATATAAAAGGAGATATATCTTAATGAATAACCAATGTACAAAAATTTTAGAAAACTCGCCATATGTAAGAGGAAATTTTACTGCACATAAGGTATGACTTGAATGATAATAAGATTGCACCCAATACTTAAAGTGTACAGTGGTGGGCTTTAAAAACACTGAATACAAAATACAAATCAATAAAATGCAAAACACCACACTTTAAACATATATAAGTAGTATTACATAACCAAGGTTACTTTCAGCATACATAGATGAAGTTTTATAAGTCGTTAGTACAAAGAAAACTAATTTTTAAATTAAAAAATAACTGAAAACTAACATGCATACATTGGAATCGAAATTACACATTCGCCGAGAATCAAGAATAGAAAATTTTATTCAAGAGTATAGCAAACGCCAACGGTAAATGGCTCAAAAAAATTCATAGATCAAAACCCATCAATTAATTATACTGAAAAAAATCGTTGCGAAAGAACGTAAAAACATGTCATAGTTACTATTAAACTTTACCTTAAATTACTTGGAATGTGATATTTATATATTAGAGTAGGAGTTAGGCATTTATTAATGATAAAATATTGCTATAGAGAGTACTATAAGTTTCAACCACGGACGTGTCAAACTATTTCATAACTCCAAACCCGCCAATTGTCGATCATACATAATAAATAATGATAAAATATTAAAGTGAAGATTGCAAAAAACATGCCAGTCATTCCCAAACTCTCTCATATTAGAAATACACCTTAATGAATTATCATGACAATTAGTTTATTTTTCTCCCTTTTTAATACATATTTGTGTTTAATATGGGCAGAAGCATACCATCCAAACCTTACAGTGTTCCATAAATTCTTTTCAGGTGACAATGCATTGAAAACATATCATTGAATCAAAAATATACCTAAGCACATATGAAGTTAGATACTGAGGCATCGACTATGGATTGCAATTGTAAGCTACGTAATAAAAGGTCGATCAAGATCAGGACAAACACATTTAAGAAAACAACGAATCTTCGACAACAAAAAACAAAGAATGGTCAGATGTATGAAGGTTAATAAATGGAAAGCATGAAATGCCTGAACTGCAAGTGTAGAAATGAATGTAGCCCTGAGTCGAATCATTAGAGTGATGTAAAACCTACATAAGTGCACACTGATCACCAACCAACATTTATGTTTTTCACCATTTGTGTTATCCGACTAACACAAACATTGGAATACAAATAGGCTAAATGTTTAGAATGGGTTTATTGAATGATCTGCAGGAACACCTTGTCTAACCAAAGATAAAATAGGTACAAAAAGTTAAGAAACGATAAGGATCTATCATAATGCCTTAGCAATACTTCAATTTATATACACAAACTATTTAGTAATTGTAGTAGTGCAAAGGACCAACAGTACAATTGGTCACAGCAGATGAAGAAGGTAAAAAAGCAGAACCATTGGCGATAGTGGTCACTTAGATTGTGGGTAGTACTGGAAGAGAGGGGAATGAATTGGCAACTCGTAAGTTATATTACTGTCGCCCTTGAAACAGTGATAGAGCGGCGCAGAAGAAGGAAAATTATTTTAGGTTTTAATAATAATAGTGTGAGCACAAGCACAAAGGAAGGGAAAACACGAAAGCTATAAGATCTTGGTGGTATACACTTGGCAGCATAGTGATTTTTTGAAGAAAAGGGAACCGAAAGGAATTTGGAGGAATGTTGAGCTTTCATATGATATGATAGATATTTAAGAATTGAACTTCCATGTTTACATTGTTCACCACTGCTCAACGGTTAATGCATTGGTAAAATATAGTAACAGCATGTTACTAAGTGATGGTATTGTTTATCAAATCTTTAGCACATCATGCTCTAGACCAAAATGGTCTTTGTTCTTGTGATTTACCAAAAATCGCACCATTAATACTGGGATTTAAGGAAATATATATGCATATGTGTCGAAAGAGAAATCTATATTTTTATTCAGATCGAAAAATCATAATAGAAAACCTCATATAATTAATATAACTATAATCAATATAGCCTAGTCATCTGAAAATAGTCAGCGTTACAATTTTTTTGCAGGAACTGAGAACTCCTTAAAGCAGTAGCCAATACCAATCCAAATCCCAAGGCACAACAGATTTGGTAAAAGTAGCGACCATAATATGAAAATTATATCAAAATCCCTAATTTATTTGCAAAAAAGAAAACAATTAGAAAAAGATGTTAGATTCAGAAAAGAGATCTTAAAATTCAAAAATCATTACCTGCTTCTGAAATATAAGAGAGATGTTCATTTCTCTTGTTTGCCTCTGTTTTTGTTATTTTTATTCAACATAGTACCGCATATAAACATGAATAACAGATGCAAAATAATCAATCAGTCTCTGAATTAAAAGCCCATGAAATCAATGAAGGGAAATGAAGTCAAATGTCGAAAAACAACATGCCCGACCAAGCGTGGATTAAAGTGATGAGGTTTATACTTTGGTGAAATCAAATTAGATCATCAGGATATATGATGGAGGAAAGTGATGAAACAGACGGCTGGAGAAAATGGGATGAATACGTGGTATCGCCCATGTCAGGATGAGTGAGAAATTGGAGCAGCAAGTTAATATCGCAGGAAAAGGAAATAAAGGAAAAAAAGAAAAAAAGAAAAAAAAGAAAAAAAATTAAAAGAAAAGAAAAAAAAATTGAAAAAAGGAGAAGAGCTGAGATGATTGTGATAGGGAAGGAAGGGTGAAGAACGTGGGGTTAGGAGCGATTTTTTTGGGGAATGGAAGAAAACGGAAAGTGCATAAATGAGTAAAGATAGGAAGAAGGAGCGATTTTAGTCTATCAATGTCAGTCTGATTGGTATTTTGTTTTCTATTATAGGTAATAGAATAGATAGATATGCACAAAGTAAGGAAGATATATGTAAATTTACATGTTTTGTACTTAGTTTATACTATATATTCTAAATAAAAGATTACTCATTCCATGTAATTTTAAACAAGTCTATATTCTTTCCTATTTAATGTTTTGGGAAAATCTATGGAAATTACAACAAAAGACCTTTTAATGAGATTTGAATTTCAGCAAATCAGAACATAGAAAGATTGTTCTAATTAATAGCATGGACTATAACGTAAATTATTTAGATTTAGAAAATTAGTATATACATAATTATTGCACTAAAATACATTAATACTTTATCCATCCAGATCATACGTAATTAATGCTAATTATTATTAGGTAGCATTTAGGTCAGCTCTAAATTTGATTTAGAAAATTAGTATATGCATTATTATTACACTAAAATATATTAATACTTTATCCGTCCAGATCATACGTAATTAATAGCGTGGACTAGAATGTAAATTATTTAGATTTAGAACATTAATATATACATAATTATTGCACAAAAATATATTAATACTTATTCGTCCAGAACATACGTAATTAATGCTAATTATTATTATTATTAGGTAGCGTTCAAGTTAGGTCTAAATTTGAAATGTTCTCCACTAATTACATGTATAAATTAGTGTACTCGTAATAATAAACAGATAATTAACCATTGTAATCTTGGTTTTTATGGGGTATAAATGTTGCAATTAAACAAGGAATTCAAAAAGGTTACAGTTAGGATAAATAAGAACTAAATTTTGTAACCCAAATTTATGGGCAATTTATATTGTAATAAATTTGAGAGTAATTAATGAGTTACAATTTACTGGAATCAATGGAAACTAATGAGACTGATATTACTAACTTCTATTGCAATGTCCATTGCCTTAGGAAAAATAACCACTATGATTACTAACGGCATGGGGTAATTATGCCGATAAATATGTAATTAGGGATTTTTGGATAGAAAATTACCATAATTATACTAAGTCTAATGAATCATCCTATGATTATAAATCTTATGTTAGGTTTATCCATCTTATCTTATAATTAGTTTAAATCTAGGAATATTTTCCAAATTAAATATAGGGAACTGGACTTAGTAGGTTAATGAGGCACGGTCAGTTTGGTGATTCGACAGAAGTCTGTACTTTTCAGCAGTTAAGTGTATGTACCATTAATGTAAAATATTATTGACCATAGGAGCTTGTAAATATTATAGTAACATGCTGAGAAATGTTCCTAATGGTTTAATTCATGCGCCGAGGTGCTAAGTGGTTGTAGGGTCTGCCACCTTTTTAAAAAAGAAACCTAAAGTAAATTGAGTGTCATAGCCTAATTAAGGATTAAGGTATTAAGTAGTTAGATCCAACTTCTAGGAGTATTAAGTGATTAAGCTCAACCCTTTTCTTAGTATCTAACCTAAGGAGTATGGGTGGTAATCGGGCTTGCCCCTAACTAGAATTTAACCTGAGCAGTATGTGTAGTAGTCCGGTCCGCCGCTTTCCTTAGGATCTCGAGGAGTATGTATCGTAGTCATGGGTTCACCCTCAATATGTATTAGGTGATTGGAGGACTCTCCTTTTTATCTAAGTATTAAATGGGTAATTAGATACGAGTTAGGAAATCATTGAAAGTTTCCGCTTCCTCAAGGTATTAAGTGTCTGAGTTAGAGTTTGCTTAGGGTATGGTATTAAATGGCTGTTATGAGGTACTAAAAGGATAGCCTATCCTATGGGAAGTACTAAAGGGCTTAGAGATTACCCAATAACGTTAGTTAGATAGTAACATAGGGGACCGCCAGGGGAAGATCTTAAATGGCAAATTTTCGTCTATCTATCTTGTAGGTACCAAGTGACTGCTTACTATCTCTTGCATCATATAGGATTGGGATGCACGAAAGATGGAAGCCTTCAGTTGCGGTTAGAGGACTTAATAGCTAGTGTCCTCTGGTCAATAATAATGTTAAAGTGATCGTTGGATCCTCCTTATACACACACACACACACACACACACACACACACACACACACATATATATATATATATATATATATATATATATAAGTGAGGTCGTAAGTGGCTATAGTCCTGCCTCTTTTAAGGATTGGGTGAGATATTAAGTGGTTGGAGGACACTCATCTTAGATATTTGGTTTTGAAGTGGTTTAAAGGCTTCATATATAAAAAGGTTATATCTCAGGATTTAATAACTTCATTTGGGAAGAGTGTTACCTTAGGATGATAGTTAAATCATTATGCGTAACAGTGCAAGGTCAGGCTAGGATCACTGATGTTGTTAGGCATATAATTTGGGTGAAACCAAATGGTAGTCATTTATATATTATGGATAGTTTTATACATTTTCTACTCACCACGATTTGTTGTTATTATGACCCTCTCCTCATTAACACTCTCATGATAGCATTAAGGAAAGCAGGTCTTCGCAAGTGGATGTATTTGGTTTTCATTTTTGTTCTCTCATACTCGATGTTCATGTGCTGAATCGCTTTTAAGGTAGTAGTATCCATAGTCGACGCTTATTATCCTATCATGTTTCCACTATGAGTTTATTTCTATAATACTTTGATTATGTTCATGTTAATTGTTGCAGCTACTAGATTAACAAGACCGGTAATTAGATGAGTTGGGGCTACGATTTTTTTTGAAACTCAGTCTTAGAAATATGCAGGTTGTTGCAACATTTTTCATATCAAATCATATATCTTCAAAATTTTAAACAATTTATTTTGAAAATATGGTCATTTCAAAACTCAAATGTTACGAACAAACATATCAAGAGATATGAAATCAAATGGGGAGGTTATTTCCAATAATAATGCCAATAAGTCATAGCCTATCAAAAAATAGAAATAAATCAAAGTACATCCTTAACGAATTATAGTTAGGTTATAAACGAAACTTCAAATCAAATGCTCACCTCTTAACTATAGATTATTCATATCATTGGTAACATTCAAGTTATTTTTTAACCAAAGTAATAAATTATTTGAAAAATATTTATAAGTACTATGTAAATCGTATCATTGTTTATTTTACAAAATCATTGAAAATTACTTCAAATCCAGTAGTGTTTACTCCAGTGGAAGACAATGAAAGAGTATGAGGAAACTTGGCTGAAGAGGAACCGCAGAGGAAGGAGGGAGTGAAGGAAATTGTCCCGGAGGTGGAACGGGCGGAGAAGGAGGTGGTTGGGGACGATGGGTAGGGATAGTGACTAGTGATGCAATGAAAGAGGGGGAAGGTATGATGGAAGGGTGAATAAAGGGGGAGCAACCAAAGCTGCCATTGTTGGGCTCAAGAAAAAAACATGTAACATCCTTTTATAGAATAATACAAATTAATTTATATTAATTCAAATCTAATATACAGTAATTCAAAACTATTTTAAAATAATCCTAGACTGATTTTTTTGGCAAATCTAGCCTGTTTTTGTAGTGATCCTTCCACTTTTTATTACAACAAACAACAAATTAAATGAAAGTACATGAGTCATACCAATTGCCTAACGACTTGAGACAATTTATAGTGGCCATGGCCATACCACTGAATGAAAAAAAACAAAGTATCAGATATAGACTAAAATGTCTAAACTACGAAGCAAGGGGTGGATGACATAGGGGATATGAGTGAAGGTGGACCAAATCAGAATTGAAGGATCGGGTCTCTTGCATTGCCAATCCCTAGACTCGATATTTTGATAATAAATGATTTTCTTGAAATAATAAGAGGAAAGGATTCAAGAGCATGAAATATGTCTTGAGAATTAACAAATTTGAAGTAAAACTTGTACTGAAAACCTAATCATGTAGTCTAACTTTAGGATTCCAAACCCATATGCAATGCTTACGAGCATTACAATATGGCGGAGGAAAGGAGTCCATGAAGAAAATGACAAGAACGTCTGACCAATAGTTCATTCCTTCATGAACAACATTATTACTAGGAATGATATTGTTCCATCATGTACAACAGTATCAAAAGTGGTAGCTGAATACTTTCTTGCATTTTTCGACAATGACTTGAATAATGATACCCCACTCAAGCATAACCGACTTAGCAGAGCTTATGGAACACATAGCAAACAAAGTACAGGAAGGAGCACGAAGAGACAATCCCAATTTGCAAGTGAGATTCTCTGCATTTTCCTTAGTTTATTTCAACATTACTATAACCTTTATCATTCACAAAGTCGGTGGCAAAGCTACCACTTGCAACTTCCTTAGTCCCCAAAAGATCAATAGAAGGTAAAACTCCATTACCAACATCACATTCATTCGAAGCATTAACACTAGCAGAGGCTAACACCAGGGACACAGAGGACTAACCCAATTCGGTGCTACCCAAAAGTTTATTTGAAGATCCTGTTTTTTCAATTTTGCTCATAAGAACTGCAAATGGGTTATAGTTAGAAGCGTACGCCTAATCTGAGGAAGGCGGGATCGCTGTATTGTTCAAAGTTCCACCAGATAGGGCAACATCAAAGGCCAATGGAGCAAAACTCAATGATGCAGGAGCTTTAAATTTCCTACCAGAGCGAGTCGCGGAGCCACCATTGCAGTCCAAATAAAGGGAAAAGGAGTCCTTATTCTTCATCGGCATAGGAGAAGAGTACAAAGGGAGAGGATTTCAGTTTAATAGGGTGATTAAACTCCAATTCAAAATCGGCAGCCACCATAGAAGAATGGGTTTTCATATGTGTAAGGGTGAGTTGATTGATTTATGTTTGGGAAATTTTATGTACATCCACATGTTCTATTAGTTAATCCATCCTAGATTTTAGGATACTTACCTATTTTATGGTGTTGATAATTAATTAAATTTGATCATTTCATCCACCATACTTATCTCATCTTCTCGCGGTTCTCTTTTGTTTCCATGCACCGTACAATTTAGTTTGGTCACACTTGCATATATTATCCTTCACAGTATATACAATATTATTTTTCCCATCCACCGCATGCTTCTCTATGTTCTTCCTGATAATCTTGTTCTTCTTATTATTTTCACTCTGGTTGTATGAGTTGCATCCTCCTTATTTGCAGTCCTACTACAAGGTTACGAGTTAGTAAAAAAACAAGAGTGTTAGAGTGATCAGTTGCTTGAAGGCTCGATCTTTTTCGAGATTGTTTAGGGATAGTAGCAGGAGCTAATAATGAAAAAGGACAAGCTGTTAAGCATTCAAATTTTAGAGAAACCGCAAGTAGAAGACCATTGAAGGACTTAAATAACTATGTTGGAGCACCAACTCAATATCCTTATGAAGTGAATAAAAGACTGTTTGAAAACGATGGTGTTTGTGTCAACACTCTTAATGTTTTACCCAAAAGACCAATGACGAGGAAATTTGCAGCAGCATTGGCAAACAAATCACAACCTAGCAATGAGGAAACAAACGATGAACATGCTTGTGTTATTCAAAATAAAAAGCATAGCAAGCCAGTCACCGTTGATCATGATTTTTTGCCAATGGCTGTAGACTCAGATGAAATGGAGTGTGAGGCCATTGAAGAGATTGACATGAAGATCTTGAGATGGAAAATGCACAAAATATTGATATGCCAGATGCAGGAAATCCGCTATATGTGGTTGATTTTGTGGATGACATATACAGTTTCTACAAGCAAATTGAGAGGACTAGCCGTGTCAATCCTGATTACATGTGTAGCCAGTTTGACATCAATGACAACTACACCAGAAGAGCAATTTTGCCACGACTTTGGGCCGTGGCTAATGAGTTTTGCCATGGCCTAAAGCCATGGCAAAACAAGGCATGGCAAATATTTTTCCACGGCCCAAAGCCGGGGCAGATTCGAATTTTGCACACGGCCCATAGCCGTGGCAGATTTATGTTTTTCCATGGCTTTGGTCGATGGCAAAATATCATTTTGCCACGGCTCTGGACCATGGCAATTTTACAATGTTTTTTTTACATGATTTAGCCACAGCTTTATACCGTGAATAAATTCAATTGGAAAAAATACGTATTAATCAAATACCTTTACCTGAAGCATAAAACTCTTATTTAAAAAAAATGAGCAGGTAATACCCACCAATACAAATTTATAGACAGGTCATATCCATGAATACAAATTGTATTCTTCATAGCTATAGATTTACAAAGTTCGAACGAACTCATATTTGATTAGCACAAATACAACATACCCAAACTGAAAACTACAAAGTTCAACTTCGATTCACAATGTCGGTAGACGTCAACAATTCAAATTACAGACCCTTACTTCAAAGTTCAACACATCTGAGTTCATAACTAAATATATAGGTATACTTCAAACCTTAATATATAAATATATTACATAATACAAATTAATTGAATATATTGGCATACTTAGAAGTTCATACATATTACGTATAACTTCAGTATTCAGCAAATAGACCACAACACATCCACAGCAGACCCTTACTTCATGTGACCAACCTGCAAAGCAAATTTTGTGTTAGGCTATTGAATACGAAACATACGTCTGGCCATAACTGAGGTGAGCGCATAAACATGGTGAACAATAAAGTAACCACATACCACTCCTTTTTCATTTTAAGTTGCAGGTGAAAAACGATAAAGGAAAGCCTTTTAAATATGTGAATAATTAGCATCAAAATGAGAGTATTGTTGGAGAATGGAGTTTTGATGACAACAACCTTATTTCAATTATCATTGATAATAAAATATATACTAACACTTTTTGTATATAAAAAATACACACACGCACACACAGATACACACACACATATATAGGCAGAAATTATATACAGGAAATACTACTAAAGACTGTACTGTTTAAAGATATAGAGAACCAGAATTCAGAGAAGTATCATGACTCATGAGTATTCAATATTTCAAGATTTCAAGAGTTCAAGATTAATATGTTTATAGAGTTTAGATTATTTAAGACTCTAAATAGCACTCCAGGTTCAATATTAAAATTCTGATTTTCAAATTCTATTTTCAATCCTCAGTTCTCTCTATTTTATTTCTTTATGTTTCCAATTTTTTTCTTTCTTATTTATCTTTGTTTTTCAAACTTAAATTTATATATTTATATTCTTATACTTTATATTTATATAGTTTAAAACTCTATAATATTATAAATATGTTTATATAGTTTAAGTTTATGTTTTCATAAGTTTTTCTACCTTATAATATTAATTTACAACACTATATTTTTATTCAAGAATTTCCAGAATTGTAATTATATCAAAACACTTGAAAAATGTTTTAAAATTCAAAAATACACTAGAGTATGTTGACATGCCAAAAACATTATGTCGACATATAACCGTCAGAAATTCAAATTTGAAAGGAAGTGTCTTTTCTTTATTTTGAAACATTTCAGAAATGTTGCAACCTTTCACACTCTATAAAAAGGGCTTGAATTCGATTTTCTAACCATATCATCTTCTCCACTTTCACTCTCTTTCGTTATATAATTATTCTTAATCATTTTTATGATTTCTACACTTATACTCTACCGAATTTAATTCCGTTTTGATCAAACTTCTTCTCTCTACACTCTCTTCTCATCTCTCGCTGAATCAAGTGCTATTGAAGAGTTATAGGGTTGTTTGTAATTGCTTGGGTTAAGTGAAGAATCGGTGTGTTCTTATAGCCGTGAAACCAAGAAAGTAGGAATCGGTGTTTTCCTTGTAGTCGTGAAACCAAGGAAATAGGAATCGGTGGTATCCCTTGTAACCGTGAAATCAAGGAGGTTGTACTTAACTATTGGAATAGTAATAAAACTCCGTGTAATTCAGCGTTGCACGGGACCAGACGTAGGAGCAATCCGAACCAGTACAAAATCCGGTGTGTTCTTTCCTTTTCTACATTTTTATTTCTGTTTATTTTGCTTTTGTGTTTGAATCTGTGTCTGTGATTGTGTTTGTGGTGTTTGATTCATTCTGTTATTCACATAAATTTTAAATTTTGTTTAAATTCTCACAAAAACAATTCAGCCCCTCTACCCATTCTAGTGTTTGTTTTGCCTTAACGGTCCATGCCACAATCCCTAACGTTTGGTATCAGAGCAAGGTCTTTCAAAAAGTTCATAATCTGATTTTTGAAATTTTGGTAAAATGGCAAATTTTGGAATCTCTGTTAATACTAGTGTCAATTCATGCATTGCATCAATGTTGAAAGAGTCTGCATATAATTATACTAAAGAGGCATGTGATCTACTGAAATATTGCTCAATTCAGAAGAGGATGAGTTTTTATAACTTTTGAAAATTCAAAAGTTGAAAAGATGGGTAAAGTGGCCATTGGCAATTCAAATTCTGAAAAGGTAACTGTTGGAAATTCAAATCTTGAACTGGTGTGTTACATGGCTATTGAAAATTCAAATTATGGAAAGCAGTTAGTGGAAATGAAAAAGGACAAATGGATAGTGGTTGTTCAAGACATATGACTGGAAATCCAGAACTACTCAATAATTTAAAATATGAAGATGAAGGAATGGTGAACTTCGGAGACAACTCAAAGGATACATTATTGAAATCGGCAATGTCGGTAATTCTGAAACTCCTACTATTTTTGATGTTTTATTAGTTAGGAATTTAAAACACAACTTGCTAAGTATAAGTCAACTTTGTGATAAGGGTTATAAAATAAATTTTGAAAAGAATAAATGTTTAATAGAAGATAGGAATTCAAAAGTTATATTGGAAGGAGATAGAAGGAAAAATATCTATATATTGAGTATGAAAATCTCCAGTGATAATTTATGTCTTATAGCCAATACAAGTGATTCCTGGATCTGGCATAAGAGATTAGGTCATACAAATTTCAAACACATATCTAGGATTCTAAATTAGATCCAGTTAGAGGATTACCCAAAATGAAATTTAAAGTTATAATTTATGCGATGCTTGTCAATTTGGAAAATTAAAGAAGAATTCATTTAAATCAAAAGAAGAAATTACTACTTCAAAACCATTAGAGTTAATACACATGGATTTATTTGGTCCATCTCAAGTTCAATCAACAAATCATAACAGATATGTGTATGTAATAGATGATGATTTTTCTAGATTTACTTGGACTTTATTTCTTAAAAATAAAAGTGATGCCTTCGATCAGTTTAAAACTTTTTCTAAAAGAATTCAAAATTTATTATCATTAAAAATTAAAATAGTACGTAGTGATCATGACGGAGAATCGAAAATGAGAATTTTGAAAAATATTGTAATAAAAAAGGAATAACCAACAAATTTTCAATTCCAAGAACCCCTCAACAAAACGGATTAGTTGAACGTAAAAATAGAACAATACAAGAATGTGCAAGAACTATGTTATCCGATAATAATTTACTAAGAACTTTTGGGTTGAGGCAGTTGCAATAGCTTACTATATTATTAATAGAATTTCGACTAGATCTTTAACTCATAAAACAACATATGAACTTTTGTATAAAAACAAACCAAAAGTATCATATTTTAAAATATTTGGAAGTAAATGTTTTATACTAAATACAAAAGATAATTTAGACAAATTTGATTCAAAACCCGATAAAGGAATTTTTATTGGATATTCAGAAAGAAGCAAGGCTTATAGAGTTTTTAATACTCGAACCAATACTGTGGAAGAAACATTAAACATATCTTTTGACAAAAACTATAAAAGTATAACTCAAAACAATGAAGATGACTGTGAAAATAAAAGTAATGAAATAAATTATGAGGATAATCAACCAAATAAAAGAACTAGATTACTTAGAGATCAGCCTATAGAAAGTATCTTATGAGATATTGAATCTGTTGTTAGAACTCATAATCAATTAAATAATATGAGTAATACTGCATTTATATCAACAGTTGAACCCAAAAATCCAAAGAAAGCTTCTTTCGACGATTCATGGATACTTGCTATGCAAGAAGAACTGAATCAGTTTACCGGGAATGAAGTATGGGAACTTGTTCCTAGACCAAAGGATAAAACAATAATTGGAATCAAATGGATCTATAAAAATAAAATGAACGAACACGATGAGGTATTAAGAAATAAGGCACGACTAGTAGCACAAGGGTATACTCAAGAAGAACGAATAGATTACGATGAAACTTTTGCCCCCGTAGCATGACTAGAGGCTATTAGGATTTTACTAGCTTTTGCAAACTATAATAAATTCAAATTATATCAAATGGATGTCAAAAGTGATTTTCTAAATGGATTGCTCAAGGAAGACGTATATGTAGAGCAGCCACCCCTATTTAAAGAGGAGAAATTACCAAATCACGTATATAAGCTGAAGAAAGCGTTTTATGGATTAAAACAGGCTCCTAGGGCTTGGTATGATAGATTACAAAATTATTTATTACAATCAAACTTTAAAGTAGGAAATTAGATAATACTCTGTTTATTAAGAAGAATAACAAAGAAATACAACTAGTACAAATATTTGTTGACGATATAATCTTTGGGTTAACAAATGATAAAATGAATAAAGAATTTTTAGAAATTATGACCAAAGAATTTGAAATGAGTCATATGGGAGAATTATCATTCTTTTTATGATTACAAATTAGACAATTAACGAATGGAATATTTATTAATCAAGAAAAATATGCAAGAGATTTAATTAATAAATATAATCTAACAACAACAAATGGTAGACCAACACCTATGGCAACTAATATTGCCTTAAAGTAGAGATGATACATCGAAAGACGTTAATCAAAAACTATATAGAGGAATGATAGGATCATTGTTATATATAACCGCTAGTAGACCAGATATAATGCATAGTGTATTTCTCTGTGCAAGATATCAATCGCAACCCAAGGAAACACATTTAAAAGCCATAAAACGTATTCTGAGGTATGTAAAGCATACATCAGATTTTGGATTATTTTATCCTAAGAATGATTCATTCATTTTAGTTTTGTACTGTGACGCTGACTATGTAGGATGCAAATCCGATCGTAAAAGTACTAGTGGAACATGTCACTTCCTAGGACATTCCCTTGTGTCATGGTTTAGTAAAAAGAAAAATATTGTATCTTTGTCAACAACTGAAGCAGAATATATCTCTACTGCTTTTGCTTGTTCATAAGTAATACATATACAACAAACTTTAAATGATTTTGGTTTAAATATAAATAAATCACCTATATACTGTGATAATACAAGTGCTATAAATATTTATAAAAACCCAACTCATCATTCGAGAACTAAATTTACCGATGTGAGACATCATTTTCTAGGAGATAACGTAAGTAAAGAAAATATTTCACTCGAAGTTATAGAAACAGAAAAACAAATTGCAGATATATTAACTAAACCATTAAATGAAGCAACAGTCACTAAATTTAGGAGAGAATTAGGCATATGTTCATTAAGTGAGTTAGAATTATTAATTATATAAAAATATATAAAAATAAAATAAGAATTCAAATAATAAAATTTAAAACAAGACTATTTCGACATAGAGTTTCTGGTATGTCGACATATAACTGCTAAAATTTCAAAATTTAATTCCCACCAAAAGTTAGTCATTTCAACTATTTAAACCTTCTATTTCGACTTTTCCTCTTCATTTTCATTTTTCTTCTCTGTGAAAACTCTAAATTAAAAAGTACAATGGCCTCCAATAATCTAAACACCCAAATCAACTCCGAATCTCACACTAGGGACCATCCGAGAGTCCATTTCAATGATCTACACTCTCTCGTGTCATCAAAATCGAAGAAAAAATGGAGAATGCTTTGCAAATGATGGCTGAGATACAAGTACTTCAGATTAGAATGAGTCAGGAGCAGAAAGGCCAAGGGAAAGTGATAAGAAGCGTTCTGAAATTTATAATGTATAACAAGGCTAATCCGATTATCATATATGATGATAATCAAAACATGGATGAGGAGGAAGAACCAGAGGAAGAACTAGAAGAAGAGCCTGAAGAAGAAGAAGAAGAAGAAGAAGAAATGATGGAGGAGGAAGAGCATCAAGAGATGCAACAAACGATTACGGATGGAGATGACAAGGTTGAATGTGTAGGAGAAGTCGTGTTTGACGAAAATGGGAATGTGATTGAAAAGAATGGAGAATTCTGTCTTCATTATCCAAATTATCCAATTCACAAATCACCAATTATGAAAAATAATTAGTGATTAAGGTTTTCTTCGATTTTCGTTGTATTACGTTTCTACGATGTAGTACATGTATAAATCCATGTAGTTGAACAAATTCGTGCCTAATAAAATTATTATTTATAATTAGTCATCTCTCTTTGAAACAAAAAATTAATTGAATGCTCGATAAAGGGGGAGTAATCTACTTAGAATTAGTTAATAAATTAAGGGGGAGTATTATTATTGAGTTAATTTGTAACAACCCACATTCTACGCATCGGCGGATCGTAGAATATTTATTTCTTTCCCCTATGAAGTCGTACGGTCATGTAACTTTGGGAAACAACCATTAGAGTCATTTCCTATGTCCATGATTTTTGTCGATTTTTAAATGACCGTTTTGCCCCTAACTGATCTTGTTTTGGCCATAACTTTTGACAGGAAAGGAATTTTGACCTGAAACCACTTCCATTAGATTCGTTTGATGGTTTACCTTTCTGTAGAGTGGTCATAATAGCCAAACGGACTCACCGTTTGGGAGATATGGCTGAAATAAGGTTTGGAAGGTGAAAAACTGCTTAACCGTGTCAAATAGGGTGATTAGTGAATAGGCCCATAACCCATTTCTGGATTAGGGTTATGGGGAGGCTGAAAAGAGTTAGAGATTCATTCCATTTCAGTTTTCTAGCCTCCACTTACCTCTAAGAAACCCTAAAGATGGTCTCCAACCTCTAAATCACCTCCAAATCACCTTCTAATCAAGTATTAAGCTTAGCAACATCAAATTAAGGGAGAACTTCTCCAAATCAACATTAGAGCTGCTGTTTAGCATTGGGATTCGCACCAAATCAGAGATCTATTTCAGATCTAAGTCTCATTTGTGGCTAAGGTGAGTGATTTGCATAGTTCCTCACTAATTATGGCTAATCAAGGGTAATCAGTGTTAATTAGCGAATTTAAACATGATAAAATTCTAGAAAAATATTTATAAATTCTTAAATGATGTTTTAGACCTCTGATATGAATTTGGGTTAGTTTGGTTAAGTTTTGCTAATCACATCATTAGTTTCACCTAAACATGCTTAAGGGGATTATGGGGTTTTGGCTATGTTTGATCCATTTTAATCTATCATATTGATGTTTTGGTGTTTGAGGTCACTTCTACTTGTTGCTATGATAGTATGGTATGTTTTGTGATTGATTAGAATAGGTAGAATGGTCGAAAATGCCGTCGAGTGGCGCAAATTGCTTGCTGGAAAAAGTGCAGGAAGACATCCGAACCGGATCGGATCGGTTAGGAGGATCCGACCCGAACCGTTCGTGGGTACTTGCCACGATCCGAACTAAATACCCCGATCCGATAGGGAAAGGAGCTCGAACCCGAACCACGTCACATACTGGAGCACCCGATCCGCCCTTGAATGGTGAGCATGATCCGTTGTACTCGACCTGGAGAAGTGCTTTCCGATCCGAGCCACTCGGAGGACCCCGACCCGAACCGGTGATGGCGACTGGACGTGGAGACCCGATCCGATCCGCTGAGGTGATGATGACCCGATCCAATCCAGTGAAGAGGAGAATTCCGATCCGAACCGAACTAATGATTAGGAGGAGATCCGAACCGATCCGGTGATGACCAATAACCCGAGATGCAAAGGTAGTCCAAATGGAAGTTAGAGCTCAGGATCCAGTTGGGAACCAATGAGTTCACTTCATGGTTGGACTTTGCTGCGGGACGTGTGCTAAAGAGTTTTCGACGTTCATAACTTCGATTCACCACTGAAAATGGATGATGGGCTACTTATCAGTGCAGTAGAGTCACTATGACTCGAGGGGCAAGGTGATGCGTAGTAAGACTATGAGCCAGTGCAGTGGGGTCATTGTGACTCCATGGGGCGGAGTGGACATAGTAAAGGATTAGTGAGGCTATGAGCCAGTGCAGTGGGGTCATTGCGACTCCATGGGGCAAAGTGGACATAGCAAAGGATTACTGGCTATGTATCAGTGTAGTGAAGCCATTTATGACTTCATGGGGCAAAATGATCTTAGCAAAGTATGTTGGGTGATCGAAGTGGTGAATATCGTATGCTTTACGCACTAAGTGAGAGTTGTGAGGATGGATGCTATGTTTGATTGTTTGCCATCACTATGACATGCACACCCCCAACCCCATTATCTTTACACCACATGTTATTGGCACCTTAGAGTGTTGTACAGTATGTAGTGCTAACT
The DNA here is from genome assembly GCA_030737875.1 of Allium sativum. NCBI lineage: Eukaryota > Viridiplantae > Streptophyta > Magnoliopsida > Asparagales > Amaryllidaceae > Allium > Allium sativum. The sequence goes on from CM060914.1 coordinate 108,855,536, forward strand.
CTTTGGTTGCAGGTTCAGGTATGGTTTAGTCTACCTGTTATTGTTCTGTTTAGATGCTTATCGCTCATACCAGGATTTATGTCTGACCCAGAGTTTTATGTCTCTTCTTATTACTCTGGGTGCTCACACGAGCAGACTAGAGACAGGTTAGCTGGTGATGCGCGTGTAGCTGATTCGGAGGCGAGCAGGAGGCTTCCACATATGATATATAGATATTCTCCCTGTTTCGTTGGTGGTCGCTACTTGGGCATTAGTAGTGTACCTCCTTTATCTTACTTTTGTTTTTGAGACAGTTTGAAAAGTTGTGATAATGTTAGCTTTGGATCATAAGCTGTACTTGGATTTTCCGCTGCTATGTTAGTTTGTCTTCAGCTTATGCACTGTCTCACCTGTTTTATGTCAAGTATGTTGTTCTTATATTTTGTTCCATATGCTGTGAGACATTTTACAGGTTCCTTGTTAGTTTATTCTTTTCTTTCCTTTCCTTCTGACGACCGTCCCGTGCTAACTGGACATGTGTACAGCGCACTTTTGGAGTAAATGTCGGTTGGTGCGGGGTGAGCCGTCACATTTGGTATCAGAGCTCTAGGTTACATAGTTAACTTAGGGAAAGACATTAGGGAGAGATAGTACGTGTATGAGAGAGCGTATTTGTGATTACTTTGGTTTTCTAAAGCTATATATATACCATTAGTAGTATAAGAATGAAGTCGTACTGCACTAGCACCACTATGGGGTCGTTAATCGTTTCCTCTTTACAGATTGAACGATGAGCCGATATGCTAGAGGTGTTGTCAGGGCGACCAATAATGGGAATGCTCCTGACATGAGGACGATGTTCACTAACTTCATGAGGGAGATGCTTAGGGATGTTCAAGGGGCAGTTCCCAATCCCGGAAATGGTGGTGGTCCAGTAATGCAGGCGCCTAGGGTCAATTTCGCCAAGTTGTGCAAGGATTACACTAACCTTGGTGGGAAGTTGTTCCATGGAACGGAGTCGGCCACAGATGTCTAGGATTGGTTGGATAGCTGTGATCGTATCTTCGACGACTTGGTATGGAGGATGCGATGAAGAGAAGGCTAGCGTCACGTCAGCTGCAAGGGCGAGCTATGAATTGGTGGAATGCCATTAGAACAGCTACTCCAGAAGATCAGGTTACTTGGGATCAGTTCAAGGCTCGCTTTAGCGAGAAGTTCATTCCAGCTGCCCAGACGTCAATGTTGTTTAAGAGATTCTTGGAACTCAAGCATAATGGTAGGGCAGTCTCTGACTGTATTGCTGAGTTCGACACTTTGTCGAAGTATGGACTATCTCTTATCGATAATCCTGAGAAGAAGAATGAGAAGTTCATTATTGGGTTGGATGGATACTTGGGGGAAAGGCTTATCAACCACATCGATGAGACTTTTGAATCGATTGTGGGGAAAGCTTTGAGATCAGAGAGTCTTTACCCTAAGTCAAAGACTGAGGTTGCATCTGCAGAAAGGCCAAAACCGCAAGCGAGCGGTGGAGGCAAGAACTCCCAGAACAAGAGAAAGCAGAACCTATCTAAGGATGGCCAGAAAAAAACAAGAAAGATGTTGAGTGCTTCAGCTGTGGTAAGAAGGGCCATTATGCTAATGAATGTCGGGCCAATCCAACGGATAGGAAGTGCTACAACTGTGGCCAAGTGGGACATCATAAGGATAAGTGTCCACAACCTCTTAAGGAGAAGCAGATTGTGAAAGCATATGCTATCGATGTTGTTCCTTCTTCGTCGGATGCCCCAACTGCGACGGAGAAAGGAAAGAATGTCGTTATTCAAGGTATGCTTTCTATTTATGATGTACCAGTTCGAGTTTTGTTTGATACTGGGGCTTCTCGTTCCTTCATATCTAGTGACCTGGTAGATAGGTTGGGCTGGAACCCGAGATAGTCGATAGACCATTGGTTTTGGCGAACCCGATTGGTGGTTCGACTAATCTGAGTATGATTTGCCGAAATTTGGTCTTATCGAGTCATGGATGTATGTTTGTGATTGCTTTGTTTTGGGCTTTACTGGGTATGGCATTATATTAGGGGTCGATTGGCTCCAAAGATACGGGGTGGTGGTAGACTGTGAGGGCTTTTTGGTGACAGTTAGGGCGGATGATGGGCGGAGGGTAGTGTTTGGTAGTCTACCTAGTGATGGGATAATGGCTAGTTTTATAAATTCCCTCGTCATCCCGCATGATGAGTTATCAGATGTTCCCGTGGTTGGCCAGTATCCGGACGTCTTCAAGGAGGTGACCGGGCTTCCACCACACCGAGAGATTGAGTTCCGTATCGATTCAGTGAAAGATGCCAGACCTATAGTGATGTCACTTCATCGTATGGCACCAAGATAGCAACGAGAGCTCGGGGTGCAAGTCAGCAATCTTTTGAAGAAGGGATTTATTAGAAGAAGTGTCTCCGAGTGGGGAGCACCAGTTGTATTTGCCACTAAGGCAGATGGTTCCCTTCGTTTGTGTGTGGACTATCGCGAGTTGAATAAGGTAACGAGGAAGAATAAGTATCCTCTACCGTGGATAGATGATTTGTTTGATCAACTGGAAGGAGCAAGAGTGTTCTCCCAGTTGGACCTCACGACAGGATTTCATCAGCTCCGAGTGGCGGATGAAAGTGTTCCGAAAACGGCATTTAGGACGCCGTCTGGATTCTATGAGTGGTTGGTCATGCCATTTGGGTTGACCAATGCACCAGCCTACTTTGTGGATCTTATGAATCGAGTATTCAGAGATCAGTTGAATAAGTTTGTTCTTGTGTTCGTAGACGACATCCTTGTTTACTCGAGGACAGAGGAGGAACACAAGGGACACTTGAGGATAGTGATGGAGGTGTTGAGGAAACACCAATTGAAAGCGAAATTCTCTAAGTGTCATTTTTGGAGAAGGGAAGTGAGATTCTTGGGCCATGTTGTTTCAGAGAATGGTATTGCCGTGGACCCTGCAAAGGTGGCTATGGTACAGGATTGGCCTACGCCCAAGAATGCAACAGATGTAAGAAGTTTCTTGGGGTTAGCTAGATATTATCGTAAGTTTATCCAGGACTTTTCCAAGATAGCAGCATCGTTGACTCAGTTGACTAAGAAGAATCAGGCCTTCGTCTGGGACGGAGTGTGTGAGAATGCATTCAAAAGTCTAAAAGAAAAGTTGACGCGTGCACCAGTGTTAGTCATTCCTAAAGGGAATGAAGAGATGACGGTATACACGGATGCTTGTGGTACCAGACTAGGTGCTGTATTGATGCAAGGAGGTAGGGTTGTAGCTTATGCTAGTCGGCAACTAAAGCCACATGAGAAAAGGTACCCTACCCATGATTTGGAATTGGCAGCGATTGTGTTTGCGTTGAAGATGTGGAGACATTATCTCTTTGGAGAAATATTCGAGTTGTTTATCGATCATAAATCATTAAAGTATCTCTTCTCTCAGAAAGATCTGAATCTCCGTCAGCAGAGATGGTTAGAGTTCTTGGCTTCATATGATTTTGATATCGCATACACACCTGAGAAAGGCAATGCGGTAGCCGATGCCTTGAGTAGGAGACATGCCAGTTTAGGGGCTATGTTTCTTGAGTGGAAGCAACTGGAGTATATCGCAGGGTTTGATTTCAGACCAAAGTGCGAATTGGATCCAGAAATGCTAGCTAGTTTGGTGATCAGACCCACTTTGATTGAGCGGATTGGTTCCAGTCAGAGGGACGATCCTAATCTATTGGAAATCATCTCCAAGTTAGAGATGAACATCGACGGTGAGGAGATGAATTTGTATGGGCTTGATTGAGAAGGATGGCTTCGAAAGAATGGAAGACTAGTTGTACCCAACGTGAACGGTTTGAGAGATGAAGTGATTAGAGAATGTCATCACTCAAAACTGACTAATACACCCCGGTGGTTATAAGATGTATCGAGACATGAGACAGACTTACTACTGGGAAGGGATGAAAAGAGACATTGGGAAGTTTATACCCAAATGCATGAATTGCCAGCTAGTTAAAGCTGAGCAAAAGAAGCCTTGTGGTTTGCTGCAACCATTAGAAATTCCCGAATGGAAATGGGAGCAAGTCTCGATGGATTTCATCGATGGTTTACCAAGGACTAGATCGGGACATGATAGCATTTGGGTAATTGTGGATCGATTGACTAAGAGTGCAAGATTCATACCAGTTAAATCGACCAGAACGGCAGCTAAGTTAGCAGAATTGTATATGAAGTGGGTAGTGAGATTTCATGGAGTACCTAAAAGCATTGTGAGTGACTGAGACCCGTTTTTCACTTGTGGGTTTTGGAAGAGCTTACAAGAGGCTCTAGGGTCAGAATTACATCTCAGTACCGCATATCATCCTCAGACCGACGGTCAGACGGAGAGGCTGAATCGTATATTGGAAGATCTCTTGAGAGCATGTATATTGGATTTTGGTGGATCATGGGATGACCATTTGCATCTAGTAGAGTTTGCATATAATAATAGCTACCAATCAAGTATCGGTATGGCTCCATATGAAGCTTTGTACGGAAGACCGTGCAACTCACCATCATGTTGGATAGAGACTGGCGAGAAGTTTATGCTTGGACCAGATTTGGTGAGGGAAACTTCGGATAAGATTAAGATCATTCAACAACGAATGAAAGCTGCCCAAGATAGGCAGAAGAGTTATGCTGACAAGAGGAGAAGAGATTTAAAATTCTCCGTTGGTGACTTGGTGTTTGTCAAGGTTTCTCCGTTGAAGAGCATGATACAATTTGGCAGGAGAGGCAAGTTGGCACCAAGATTTGTTGGTCCATTCCCAATTCTTGAACTAGTTGGGAATTTGGCATATAGAGTTGACTTACCAGAGAAGATGGCAGGAGTTCACACCGTATTTCATGTTTCCCAGTTAAGGAAGTTCGTACACGACTCAGATATGACTATTTCACCTGATCAGTTGGAGGACTTCGAATTGGAACCTGAGGCGGTTGGGAACCGCAAGCCGATTCGTACTGTCGAGCACGATACGAAGCAACTTCGAAGGAAGGCGGTGAAGTTAGTCAAGGTTCAGTGGGGCGAGAACGAGAATGACTGTACTTGGGAGACAGAGGAGAGCATTAGAAAGACGTATCCAGAACTCTTTGCCTGGTAAGATTTACTTTGCAATTTAGTTATTCCGCATGCTAGGATAAACTTGTTTTGCTTGTTTTGCATGTTTAGTTGTTGTTTTATGGTTGATAGGCATGCGGGACCTTTGTGTGTTTTGGTTAGGGAATTTCGGGGGCGAAATTTCTTAAGGGGGGGAGAATGTAACAACCCACATTCTATGCATCGGAGGATCATAGAATATTTATTTCTTTCCCCTATGAAGTCATACAGTCATGTAACTTTGGGAAACAACCATTAGAGTCATTTCCTATGTTCATGATTTTTGTCGATTTTTAAATGACCGTTTTGCCCCTAGCTGATCTTGTTTTGGCCATAACTTTTGACTGGAAAGGAATTTTGATCTGAAACCACTTCCATTAGATTTGTTAGATGGTTTACCTTTCTGTAGAGTGGTCATAATAGCAAAACAGACTCACCGTTTGGGAGATATGGCTGAAATAAGGTTTGGAAGGTGAAAAACTGCTTAACCGGGCCAAATAGGGTGATTAGTGAATGGGCGCATAACCCATTTCGGGATTAGGGTTATGGGGAGGCTGAAAAGAGTTAGAGATTCATTCCATTTCAGTTTTCTAGCCTCCACTTACCTCTAAGAAACCCTAAAAATGACCTCCAACCTATAAATCACCTCCAAATCACCTTCTAATCAAGGATTAAGCTTAGCAACATCAAATCAAGGGAGAACTTCCCCAAATCAACATTAGAGCTGCTGTTTAGCATTGAGATTCGCACCAAATCAGAGATCTATTTCAGATCTAAGTCTTATTTGTGGCTAAGGTGAGTGATTTGCATAGTTCCTCACTAATTATGGCTAATCAAGGGTAATTAGTGTTAATTAGTGAATTTAAACATGATAAAATTCTAGAAGTATATTTATAAATTCTTAAATGATGTTTTAGACCTCTGATATGAATTTGGGTTAGTTTGGTTATGTTTTCCTAATCACATCATTAGTTTCACCTAAACATGCTTAAGGGGAATATGGGGTTTTGGCTATGTTTAATCCATTTTAACCTATCATATTGATGTTTTGGTGTTTGAGGTCACTTCTACTTGTTGCTATGGCAGTATGGTATGTTTTGCGATTGATTAGAATAGGTAGAATGGTCGAAAACGCCGTCGAGTGGCGTAAATTGCTTTCTGGAAAAAGAGCAGGAAGACATCCGAACCGGATCGGATCGGTTAGGAGGATCCGACCCGAACCGTTCGTGGGTACTTGCCACGATCCGAACTAAATACCCCGATCCGATGGGGAAAGTAGCTCGAACCCGAACCTCATCACATACTGGAGCACCCAATCCGCCCTTGAATGGTGAGCACGATCCGTTGTACTCGACCTGGAGAAGTGCTTTCCGATCCGAGCCACTCGGAGGACCCCGACCCGAACCGGTGATGGCGACTGGACGTGGAGACCTGATCCGATCTGCTGAGGTGATGATGAACCGATCCAATCCAGTGAAGAGGAGCATTCCGATCTGAACCGAACTGATGATTAGGAGGAGATCCGAACCGATCCGTTGATGACCAATAACCCGAGTTGTAAAGGTAGTCCAAATGGAAGTTAGAGCTCGGGATCCAGATGGGAACCAATGAGTTCACTTCATGGTTGGACTTTGCTGCGGGACGTGTGCTAAGGAGTTGTCGACGTTCATAACTTCGATTCACCACTGAAAATGGATGATGAGCTACTTATCAGTGCAGTAGAGTCATTATGACTCGAGGGGCAAGGTGATGGTAGCAAGACTACATTATCAGTGCAGTAGAGTCATTATGACTCGAGGGGCAAGGTGATGCGTAGTAAGACTATGAGCCAGTGCAGTGGGGTCATTGTGACTCCATGGGGCAAAGTGGACATAGTAAAGGATTAGTGAGGCTATGAGCCAGTGCAGGGGGGTCATTGCGACTCCATGGGGCAAAGTGGACATAGCAAAGGATTACTGGCTATGTATCAGTGCAGTGAAGCCATTTATGACTTCATGGGGGCAAAGTGATCATAGCAAAGTATGTTGGGTGATCGAAGTGGTAAATATCGTATGCCTTACGCACTGAGTGAGAGTTGTGAGGATGGATGCTATGTTTGATTGTTTGCCATCACTATGACATGCACACCCCCACCCCCATTATCTTTACACCACATGTTATTGGCACCTTAGAGTGTTGTACAGTATGTAGTGCTAACTCTTTGGTTGCAGGTCCAGGTTCAGGTATGGTTTAGTCTACCTGTTATTGTTCTGTTTAGATGCTTATCGCTCATACCAGGCTTTATGTCTGACCCAGAGTTTTATGTCTCTTCTTATTACTCTGGGTGCTCACACGAGCAGACTAGAGATAGGTTAGCTGGTGATGCGCGAATAGCTGATTCGGAGGCGAGCAGGAGGCTTCCACGTATGATATATAGATATTCTCCCTGTGTCGTTGGTGGTCGCTACTTGGGCATTAGTAGTGTACCTCCTTTATCTTACTTTTGTTTTTGAGACAGTTTGAAAAGTTGTAATAATGTTAGCTTTGGAACATAAGTTGTACTTGAATTTTCCGCTGCTATGTTAGTTTGTCTTCCGCTTATGCACTGTCTCACCTGTTTTATGTCAAGTATGTTGTTATTATATTTTGTTCCATACGCTGTGAGACATTTTACAGGTTCCTTGTTAGTTTATTATCTTCTTTCCTTTCCTTCTGACGACCGTCCCGTGCTAACTGGACATGTGTACAGCGCACTTTTGGAGTAAATGTCGGTTGGTGCGGGGCTGGCCGTCACATTTGGTATCAGAGCTCTAGGTTGCGTAGTTAACTTAGGGAAAGACACTAGTGGATGTTTTTTCCTCACAAATCATTTCATTTGATTATTCAATGGCAATTACACTGAAAGATTTCCATTACATTATTGTACTGTTAGTGTTGTTTACTTCCATTCGACGTGCTTCAATATTGATCAAATGGTTGACCTTGTGATATAAGGATATCTCAAATTTCTTTGATGGCGTGGATAACAATGGAGACATCCGAAACAAATTCGGCTTATCCTTATTTGCACTAATTAGCACCATTTCTTGTACTAAACTTAAATTTACAAAGAAGGCAAGTTGCTAATGAAAAAACATACTATTAAGCATATTATTATGGAGAAACGACAAATAGGTAAACAACTGAAATCTCAAGTAAACGTCGGCCTGCAACAAATAGGTACATCTGAGTAGTTCTTTGTTATCCTTCAAAATTAAAGTGAAGATTCCCAGACATTACCAATTGTATATGCGACTGGTTCTTCCGTACTCTGTGAAAGTAATATGAAGATTTTCAAAAGGACAATTCTTCCATTTATTAAAGAGGGTGCAGATCACTTGGACCGGGACTCCTGGTCCAGGCCAATCAAAATCCCCCGTTAATGGGGGATTTTGATTCGTTCGGACCAGGGGACCAGGGCGGTCCAGACGATTCGCTCCCTATTAAATGGTGCTTGTAATGATCACCGTAAAGCTACAAGCCAGTATAGCCTTCAAGCATGGCACTGTTAGTGTATAGGACCTGGATATTAATTAAGACCAAATATGATAACATAACAACCAAAAAATATTTCCGTTAGGCAATTGACCCACATGAATAAAGAGTGCACTATTCAAATGGTAAATAAATAAATAACTGCGGAAAAAGCAAGCGCGAGTTATTATATTATCCGCTTATAAAATGGTGATCAACAAAGAACACTCCAGGCTGATTAATCCCTAATTCCAGAAAACGAGCAGCGATTGATCTTTCTAAATATCGAAGTTACAGGTTGGTTAAAGCTTTACAGCCATTGCTTTTTTTGGCATAAACCAAAGATTATTTTTTAAATCTCGTTTCAATTTTTGTATGACAAAATAACCCTGAAAGATTCAGCATGACACTATTAGTGGAGTTTATATTAAAGCTATAATAAAGACAAAGTACAGTATGCAGCTACAAGCAACTGAGATGCACAGGTCAACACGCCCACTATTGTGAAATGCCCATAATTTGTTTCGTTATTGATTAGCCTATCTTTAATATTTGGACTTTTTAAGTAATCGAGTCTGTTTTTGAAAAATATCACAGGTTTAGCCATCTTCCAAAAGAAATAACAGATATAGGACTGTTTTAGTTTACAGGTACACTGAAGGCGAGTTTTGGAAACTTGCATTCATAAAATTACGAAGGCGCGTTTCCAAAACGTGCCTTCAGTGTACCTGTAACCTGCACATACTTGCACACAGACCTGCACATAAGTGCACCTGCACATAAGTGCCTTACATAGCTGCACACAAACCAATCAAACATAGTTGCACATAGTTGCAACATGCCTTACAACATGCCATAGTTGCACATAGTGCTATAATCAACAAATCAAACATGCCTTACAACATGCCATAGTTGCACATAGTTGCACACAGACCATAACATAGCAAATTCGTACACAAAGTCTGTTATCAAATTAATTAGACACACACTACTAGTTAAACACCCACATAAAATTACGAAGGCGCGTTTCCAAAACATGCACTATTATAGTTAGACCAATCAAACATGCACTAGTCTCGCCTCAGCCGCCTGAGTATCGGTGTAGAAGTTGAAGACGAACCACTGCCGCTATTGCTTCTAGTGCGTCGTGCACTGATGGAACGGGGAAATGTGGGTGCTGGTTGTGATGGGCCATGCGCAATCTCCTCATGTACTACTGGCTAAGGAGGAGGAGAAGGAGGACCTGCAGGAGGAGGAGGAGGTGGTGGAGGAGATGGTGGTTTCGGCCGATCTAGCTTGTTTCGTGCACATCGTCCTTCCCTCGTTGTCAGTCTGCCTCTCTCTAAGCTTTTCTGCCTCCTCCCACGCACAGTTAATACCGGAAACCTACAAATTTAAAAGAATATTAGATAGAGTGAATTAATAAAACTGATTGTATTTAATAGTACACACATCAACTTACCACGTTCCTCTCTAGTGGTGCTCTAGGAACATACGGTGCTAACGCAGTATCTACTCTGGCATTAAGGACGTAACGTCGTGTAATGTTCCAGTACCACCTCATGTACTTCGCCGTGGATATGAGGGGCTCCCTCTCGAACTGAATATAGTCATCACGGGAATTCCACATAGCATGATGCATGTGAAAGTCCTGCGCACTGTAGCCCTCATTGTAAGGCGGTGCATCATTCGGTATATGCTGCCTCATGCCGAACTGCCTCATAACCCTATCGGGATGGTGCCAAGCGGTGAAGCTGTAGGCAATCATAGGTACTCTCACCGTCCATAGGTACCTATGAGCTCTTCACATGGCTGGTAGCGTGGCAAGTAGCTCCTGAGAGTACGGATACCATGTAACCTTTTCGTCTGTAATGACGTCCAACTCATTGCGGTAAAAAGCCAGCTCTCCTCTCGGTGTATGTCGCGTATCCTTTTTTCCAACCCACCTGTTACACGATAATAAAAGGTACATATATTAGAAATGGTATGTGTTGTGTTTAAACAAAAAACCTTCAAATAAGTATACCTAGCTCCAAGCGGCATCGATGCGTCGATGGGATCAGGAGTCACTACTAATCTTCCGACGGGAAGATAAGCCCAGGACCAAAGCTAAGTACACAAGAATATACTATTAATACAAGAGAATGATGCATATCACATTGTATAACAGTAAATTATAGAAATTCGGTTCATACCTGAAGTAGTGTTGGGCAACCAGCAATACAGTTATTCTGTTGCAGCGTGGACTTAGATAGTTCTTGATATGCATAGGCCAACACTGCACTACCCCACGAATATGTAGCGCACTGCCCGATGTCAGCTAAAAAAGGTAGCCATCTCAAATCTATGCGGGTCTTGGCATAGTCGACCATCATTCTGCAGAAAATAATATGTAGTAAAATGCAACGAGCCCGTTGCTCAACCTCTATCTGGGTGGCATCTGCAGAAATATCACCCGCCAACTGATTACGGTACCATCTAATATTAACCATGTGGTCACCCCTTACTTAATTGGCTGGTGGATCCAGCCCTAGTAGGTCGTGACTTAGCTGCATATAATCATGTACCGCACCATCGAACGCAACAGCATTGCCGCCAATAGGCAGTCCTAGTAAAACCGCAACATCTGCCAATGTGATAGTCATCTCACCGACTGGTTGGTGAAACGTGGATGTCTCAGGCCTCCACCTATCCAGTAAAGCACCGACAAGGCTATGATCTAGCTGGATGTAACCTAAGCGAAAAATATGCAGGAATCCAGCCCTCTGTATCTCTAAAAGTACGCGAGCATCCTCGGACGTCACTTTCGAAAGTGACGACGAGTGGTCTATGACATAATCAACACTGACACTCTGCAAATTTAATAGATAACAAAAATTGGGGTTTGACGTCTAAAAAACTGAAGATCAAAATATGAAAATATTAACAAATTGCTACCTGCGTCCGAGTAGCATTCGATGTCCTGTGTTGCGGCTGCAAATATAACACGCTCGGATCTACTGCTCCGGGCTCCATCTCCACATACTCTGCATGACCCAATTCAATAATGTCACCCCCAAATCGTAAACGCGAACAATGTACACAAAATTGAACATGTATGACCTAATTTCAATGTTGTGTACACAAAATTGAACATGTATGACACCCATACCCAACCATAAAATTGAACATGTATAACCAACCAACCAAAATTGAAAATTAGGGTTTAGAATCTTACCGATTTCGTGTTGTACGCCGGATGTGATAGCCATTGTTGTCTTTTACGAATGGATTAGATGAAAAATGGGTGAAAATGGAGTTGATTTTAGTTTTTTTTCGCAGCTGAAATGAAAAGAGAAAAGTGGAGAGAAGATGGTCTCGGGTTGGGGTGTTTTGTGTGCAGGAAAATAACGAAGGAGTGTTTTGGAAACTCGCCTTCGTATTTTTCTGAAGGCGAGTTTCCAAAACTCGCCTTCGGATACCCAGCAGAGCAAAACAGGCCTATTTGTGTTATTACTTTTGAAACAGGTCCATTAGTGTTATAGTATACAAAAACAAGCTTAAGTACGTAAAAAGTCCTTAATATTTTCCGTACCTATGTTTTGGAATTTATAGTCAGTCTAGATCGGCAGTTAAGAAATTATTTACACTAATTGCTAGTTTGCTACTGAAAGACAGAAACCATATTCTTGCTATTGTAAACTGTAAGCAAGTAAGCACCGCATAATATTAATAATATTAATGCATATATTCAATTTGAAGTATACATGAGTGATTGAATTTGAAGTAGCTTAGTCCTGAATCATATACTACTGCAAGTTCTTAAATTCTTTATATATATTATACTATTGCTAAGTGATGACTCAACAAAAAATCAAGTATATGACTATATGATGAATTAATATCTGATGAATTCATTTATGTGTAGCATATTCATATATTAATAAACACATACTTTCCACTGCTAAGTGCTAGTTCATATACATGCAGCACATAAAAACATTTCAGATACACATGTACCACAACATCATGACTTGGTATAACAACAGGGCTAACATAAACAAAACATGGAAGCTCATTTATCATATTGGAATAATCAACAGACTGCAAAACATGCATCAAGACAAAAGAAAATAAAATTAATAAGGACAAGAAGCATCAACATGTGTTAATAAATAAATGATCAATGAAGCAAGCAAAAATAAAATCACACACAAGATTTAACGTGGAAAAACCCTTTTTGGGAAAAAACCACGGGAGAAAGGCAAACTTTATTAATTAATTGATGGAGTTTTTACAAGCTGCTTACATACAAAGCATAGAAATCAAAATTTATATTCTACTTTCATGCAGCCAAATAAGGAGAGAAAGAGTAAATTAATGATCTCCTTTATCCTTTAAATGAGGTTGTTGATAATATCTCAATCATGAGAGTAAACTAAGGATCTCCTTTATCCTTTAAATGAGGTTGCTGAAAATATCTCAATCATGAGAGTAAATTAAGGATCTCCTTTATCCTTTAAATGAGGTTGCTGAAAATATCTCAATCATGAGAGTAAATTAAGGATCTCCTTTATCCTTTAAATGAGGTTGCTGAAAATATCTCAATCATGAGAGTAAATTAAGGATCTCCTTTATCCTTTAGGTGACATCAGCTGGACCAATTCTAATGAGAATTTCGGATCACAAATTCACAATCTCCACCTTGAGACGAATTCTCATCTTGAAGTAGAAAAAAATGAACTACAAAAAACGAACTCCTTCAATAAATAAATATCTGCCTTACTCCAATAGTCCCTAAAGACTATACTGTAACACCAACCAAGCTTGAGCAAAGCTCAAACTTAGTAATTGGAACTGGCTTTGTCATCATGTCAGCGGGATTGTCATGAGTACTTATCTTGCAAACTTTAACACCACCTTTAGTAATAACATCTCGAATGTAGTGATATCTAGTATCTATATGTTTAGTTCTCTCATGAAACATTTGATCCTTTGTAAGGCATACAACACTCTGGCTATCAGAAAATATAGTAATGCAAGATGTATCTCCACAAAGCTCAAAATATAAACCTCTCAGCCAAGTAGCTTCTTTACATGCTTCAGAAATAGCCATATATTCGGCCTCAGTAGTAGATAATGCTACGGTAGTTTGCAAGGTTGCTTTCAAACTCACAGCACAACCATCAATAGTGAAAACATAACCTGTTAATGATCTCCTTTTATCCAAATTACCAGCAAAGTCAGAATTCACATAACCAACAAGTTCATCCTTAGATTTACCAAACTGCAAACAAGCATTTGCAGTGCCATGAAGATATCTGAAAATCCATTAAACTGCTTTCCAATGCTCTCTTCCAGGATTGGCCATGAATCTACTGACAACACTCAAAGCATGTGATAGATCAGGACGCGAACAAACCATGGCATACATAAGTGAACCAACTGCACTAGAATAGGGAACTCTAGACATGTACTCAATATCCTCATTTGATTGTGGACACGTGGCTGATGACAATTTGAAATGTGCAGCAAGAGGAGTACTTACAGGCTTGACATCAAGCATATTAAAACGGCGAAGCACTTTTCTAACATACCCACTTTGACTTAGGTATAATATTCTAGAAGTTCTATCTCTTGTTATCTCCATGCCAAGAATCTTCTTAGCATCCCCTAAATCTTTCATTTCAAACTCTCTACTCAACTTCCTTTTCAAAATTTCAATTTCTGCCTTGTCTTTTGAACTAATCAACATATCATCGACATAAAGTAGAAAATAAATGGATGAATGTGTAGTAATTTTCAAATAGACACAACTATCATAATTGGACCTTTTAAAACCTTGAGATAGCATAAAAGTGTCAAATCTTTTATACCACTTCCTAGGTGACTGTTTCAATCCGTAAAGAGATTTCTTTAATTTACAGACAAGATTTTCTTTTCCAGGCATGATAAAACCCTCAGGTTGATGCATATAAATATCCTCTTCTAATTCTCCATGTAAAAATGCAGTTTTTACATCTAACTGTTGAAGCTCATAATCATGCATAGTAACAAAACTGAGTAAAATGCGAACTGAGATATGTTTCACAACAGGGGAAAAAACTTCATTATAGTCAATACCTGAAATCTGACTGTAACCTTTTGCAACTAATCTTGCTTTGTACCTTTTCTCATCGTTTGGAGAAACATCTTCTTTTCTCTTGAAAACCCATTTGCAATGAATAGATTTCTTCTCTTTAGGCAACTTGATTAAGTCCCACGTGTCATTTCTTTCAAGTGACTTCATTTCATCATGCATAGCAGTCGTCCACTTATCAAAATCACTAGAGATAACAGCCTCAGAATATGAAGAAGGCTCAGCAATACCTTCTATTTCTTCTGCCACAACACACACATAAGCAACAACATTTGCTTCCTCAATAAACTTTCTTACTGGTTTTGGATTCCTTCTAGGTCTGCTTGTTGCAATAGATTGTTGCGGTGGTTGCATAACTGCTGAAGGATCCTCAATAATTGGTACTTCATCCTGTCTCTCAATTTATGCGTTTGATGTAGCATCTGAATCAATAATATGCTCCACCTGGACATTTGATTTCTGCTTACTCTCATCAAGATCATTAGTAGATCGAATATCATGTAACATAGCAAATTCATTAAACACAAAATTTCTGCTAATTACAACCTTACTTGTTTCAGGATTCCATAATTTATAGCCTTTAACACCAGACTTATAACCAAGAAAAATGCATTTATCAACTCTTGGCTCTAGCTTTCCATTATCAACATGAGCATAAGCAATGCATCCAAAAACTTCTAATTTGGAATATTTGCTGGAGAACCAGACCATACCTCAATCGGAGTTTTCTTACCAATAGCAGAGGGAGAGCGGTTGATGAGATAACAGGCTATGGAAGCAGCTTCAGCCCAAAAACGCCTATCCAATCCCGCGTTTGACAATATGCAGCAAGCCTTAGAAATGATAGTCATGTTCATACGCTCGGCAACCCCATTTTGCTGAGGAGTGTGAGGTATGGTGTAGTGCCTAACAATGCCTTTAGCCTTGCAAAATGAATTAAATTCATCTGAACAAAATTCCATCCCATTATCAATTCGAAGATTCTTTACCTTCCTTTCAGTTTGCCTTTCAACCATAGTCTTCCACTCTTTGAAAGCTGAAAAAGCTTCAGATTTATGTTTCAAAAAATAAGGCCAAACTCTTCTAGAATAATCATCAATAATTGTCATCATGTAACAAGCACCGCCTATGGATGCTTTCCTAGACGGTCCCCATAAATCTGAATGCACATAATCTAGAATGCCTTCTGTTTTTATGAACTGAAGTGTTGAACTTCAATCTCTTATGCTTGCCAAAAATGCAATGCTCATAGAACTTCAGCTTGCCTGTGTTGTACACATCAAGAAGTCCTCTCTTGTTCAACTCTGACAGACCTAATTCACTCATATGTCCAAGATGCATATGCCAAAGATTAGCATTATCATAATCAGAAATATTATTTGAGATAACAGGGGCAGCATTACCTGAAACAACAGTGCCTTGAAGATAATAAAGGCCATTTGTTTGCCTAAGATTTCTCTTCATTACAATAAGAGAACCATTTGTGACTTTCAGGATACCACCTCCACCTGAATATTTGTACCCTTTGTCATCAAGAGCACTTAAAGAAATCAGATTTCTCTTCATGTTGGGAATGAACCAAACATCTGTTAAAGTTCTGATTGCGCCATCAAACATCTTGATCTGAATAGAACCAATTCCTGCTACTTTACATGCCGAATCATCACCCATCAAAACTGAGCCAGCATCATTTGTGGGTTCTAAGGTTGTAAACCAATCTCTATTAGGACACATATGGAAAGTGCAAACAGTGTCAAATATCCATTCATCCTTAATCTCAGCACATCCAGCAAACACGGTAACAACAAGCACCTCATTGTTAGAACTATCATTACGAGCACAATTGGAATTAACTTCATCTACTTTGTTATCCTTTGGTTTGTGTGTGCCATTTCTCTTTTCCTTGTTCTACAGCTTATAACATTCGAATATTTCATCTCCATCCATCTTACAATATTTGCAAGAGTTGTATTTGCCTTTAGATTTAGATCGACCTTTATAGGCATTGGAACTTTTACCTCGAGATCCATTATTTGAATTTTTCTCCTTTGTCCTGCCACGAACGGACAAGCTTTCGGCTTGAGAGCTTGATCCATTTGAAGACACCAGTTGTTTCATTTTCTCCTTGGCATGCAAGGCTTCATAAACGCCATTTAGAGTGAGAGTATCATGACTATATAATATGGTATCTCTGAAATTTGAGTAAGAACTGGGCAGAGAACATAACAGGATTGAACCCAAATCTTCATCATCATATTTGACTTCCATTGCAGCCAAGTCAGAAACAATCTCTTTAAAATCAAAAATATGGTCGAGCAAATTACCTCCCTCTTGCAATTTGTGTAGAAACAGCTTTTGTTTGAGATGCATCTTACTTGTGAGATCCTTGGTCATGCAAATTGACTCTAGTTTCAGCCAAAGAGAAGCAGCTGTATTCTCGTTCAAAACTTCTTGCAAAATATTATTGTGTAGATGGAGCTGAATTTGAGACAAAGCCTATCGATCCTTTCTCTTCTCATCATCGGTCCATATTTCAAATCTCTTGTTCCCGAATCCATCCAATGCATCATCATAATCAGCTTGTGTGAGCAACGCCCGCATCTTCACTTGCCACAATGAGAATCGAGTGTTCTGATCTAATAGCGGAAAATCATACTTTAACGACGCCATGCTGAACGAACCAGCGCTCCGATACCACTTGTTAATAAATAAATGATCAATGAAGCAAACAAAAATAGAATCACACACAAGATTTAACGTGGAAAAACCTTTTCGGGAAAAAAAACACGGGAGAAAGGCAAACTTTATTAATTAATTGATGGAGTTTTTACAAGCTGCTTACATACAAATCATAGCAAACAAAATTTATATTCTACTTTCATGCATCCAAATAAGGAGAGAAAGAGTAAATTAAGGATCTCTTTTATCCTTTAAACGAGGTTACTGAAAATATCTCAATCATGAGAGTAAATTAAGGATCTCCTTTATCCTTTAAATGAGGTTGCTGAAAATATCTCAATCATGAGAGTAAATTAAGGATCCCCTTCATCCTTTAGGTGACATCAACTGGACCTATTCTAATGAGAATTTCGGATCATAAATTAAAAACAGACATATTAAATTAAAAAAAAAAACTCGTATAAGATTAAGCAATTATAACTTTTCAAAGAAATAAACTCAATATGAGGCCTTGTTAACATATTAGATCAAAGACTATCAATAATATGAGATCGCAAAATAACCTATCAAGGTAAAAGCTACGGGCAAACAAATAGGAAAATGAAAAACTAAGCGTCGAGAATTAATACCTGATAATTTCAGATTCTGGGCAAGATCGCTGCAAAGTAATCCAGATTCTAGAGTAATTTCAAATAAACCATTTTGACAAAGGTAACATGATTTTCATAACAGCAACAAACCAATCCACTAGTTAAAAATTAAGGCTAGTTTTATTCATACACCTATAATTTCTTAACACACCGTAAAATGAAATTAAATAGCATACACCAAAAAATTCTTTTCATACACCATGTATTTCACAAAATTACCCTTTTATACTTTCATCACCTTTTCTCTTTAACTTTAAAACTAAATTACATAAAACTGCGAATTCATTGTAATATATTTACCTAAAATTAAAATAACTTTAATTTTTAACACTAGTGTTTTGTATTATTTGATTATTTTATTTTTAAATCACTTTTAATTTTAGATGATGGAAATTTGATTTTTTTTTTAAATATTAGAAAATTAAACTAGTTAAATTTTGGTGTTAAATTTAAACATGATTAGATTTGAATGAAAGATTGAAGACTTTTTAGTACTCTGTATAACATTAATTTTAGTAGTTAGTTTTAAATTTTATTTTTTATATTTAATTAAAGTGAAAGCGGTTAAAATTGACTGTATATAAATGTTGCTTATAACGATATGAATATATTTTAATCCTCAAAAGAAATATAAATTCAATTTAACAACTGATATAAATTAATTTATAATTTACTAACTTTAGAAGAGAAATTATATTGAGTATACATAATGCAAACAAGGGAGAATTGTATATATTTTCATTCTTTAATATTGATACTTTTTTAATAAGGTCATTTTGGTCTAAAATTTTATTTAAAATCTCATGGTGTAAGTAAAGAAATTTATGGTCTTTGAATAGAATTTGCCAAAAATTAAAATACAAGGGTTTCGATTTTAATAACTTGATAGGAAAACGTGGTTTCAATAATTGCACAAATGAAAGGAAAACGCGATTTTGATGGAGCTGGACGAAAGCGGCGGTGTATTGGGCTGAAGGAAGATAGATCAGATAGGATAGTACATTTTGGGACGTACAAAGATTTCTTTTCTTTGGGTAGAGCGGCGTGAAATAATAGGGAGGGGAATTAGTATGGAAAAAAAAATAGAAACTATAACGGTCCAAAACCACTCAAACACTACCACGGTCAAAAACCATGCTAATTCGTTTTGCCACAGGCGCAAGCCGTTCCAAAATTAGCACGGCTATAGACCGTTATTGACTGGCTTATAGAGGTTCACCACAAATTCGAGTTCATTGAGGAAACGTTGTATCTTTCCATAAACATAATAGATAGGTTCCCATCGATGCATTCGATTATTAGGAAAAAGCAATTAGTCGGTGTCACAGTAATGCCTCTTGCTTGCAAATACGAAGAAGTGCCGGTTCCAGTTACAAATGACTTAATATTGATTACTGATCGCGCTTATACAAGAGAAGACAACATTGATATGGTAATGACCTTTAATGTTTTAAGTCACTAGGGCATACACGAAGAACTTATAAGTTAAAGAAACATATGGAATGGTATTTTCTTTAAGTTGTCAAGATGACAACAACATATGAAACTAGAAAAATAAAATGGTTGTAGCATTTGTACTAGACCTGAAGTTATTGTTCGAACTATATGATTATCATAATAGTCGTATTAAACTTCTGTGTATTATATATAAACAGGAGAAATTGATTGTGAAGACATTGAAGTTCAATATGTCTATGCAAAAAAAAAAAAGCGAGTTAGTAAACAAATTTTTGTTTTCCTTTTATACCAAAATATATGAATATGTGCACGAATCAATAGGATATTCACAAATAAAAGCAATGGTTGGTTGGTCCAGACAAGCCATATGATATGCACACAGATCAAGAACTAAAAGGTGCAACTAAGTAGGGCATGAACCAAAACTGAAGTGCAAAAGCTAAGTTGCATATGCACACAAAGCCAAACTCATGAAAAATGTATAGCAACCAAGGCAGGAGCCTAGAAAATGCACAACAAGAGCAAATTCATAAAGACACACACTACAAACTTAAAGTTAATGCAATAAAAGCAAGCAACGCATGCTTGTACAACAACACAATCAAAAAGGTCAAGCACACAAATTTGTGTTAATTAGGCAGCAAAATCAGAGAACTCACTCAAACCAGCAAGCTACCATGCACATATAAAAACAGAAACTAAAAATATCAAATCATCATATTTATTAATTCATACTACTTCCACAAATTAAAATAAGAAAAACATAATTTTATATCAAATCATTTACATAAACAATAATATACAAACCTTAGTCATAAAGCAACTAAAATGTAAATAAACATCCGAAAATTGATGTCTTGTGAACACTTTGCTGCTCCATCCTTTATTTTGACCCTACTACATGAATCAAATTATACTACTATTATAAAAAAAAATTGCATTTCAAGTACGCGCGTACAATATGATGACTAGTAAAACATAGAAAGTTAGGGGATGTTTTACCAAATGAAGAAAATTCTGAAGCCAACAGTGTGTCCCATTTGAGAATTCTACTTTCAACTCGATCATACCATTTTTGTGCGTTTAACTGACTCGTTCACAATATCGTTAAGTTTTCTTCAAAGTGTATGGATAGACGATAATGATATCAATCTATTCTCTTGTTTTAACTGCATGTGCGCAAGGAAAACCGTATGTTCGTCTAATTATGCAACCACATTTGGAAATATCTAAACCAATATATTTAGATCTTTTCATTTCCTTGCCAATTTGATCTAGTGCACGGTGAGATACAAATCCTCTTAGATTGTTGAAAAATGTTATACGATGGCCATGCAAACTAGTACTTAGTGATTTACGAAGAGAAGCTTTGACGGCCACATGTTGTGTTATTATTAATCTATCGATCATAATCAAATTTTGGATTAAATTACCTTGAGATGAAGCCAAATATCTCTTCAATGATGAATGTTGTGATTCTACTCTATTGGTTGTATAGTTTCCAAAATGTCTCACATTGTTTGTCCAAGCAGCCACAAATTTTTCTTCAAATGGTACAATCCAATTATCTTCGGTATATAATATGAGATCTCCGAGGTTAGCATTCTTATTTTTAAAATATATTCATGCTTCGTTGAATGATTTCTCAGAAGGTTCGTTGATTAATCTATGAAATTGTTGAACGAAATCAGTCCACTCTTCTGTTGTTTTAAAGTATATTTTCCCCTTTGCTTCAACATTCTTTGATACATGAAATGTGCATAATAAATGGGCGGCTACAAGAAATATAGCATTAATGGCATTCATTAAGGATCCCACTCGATCAGTGGTAATTACAGAAGGAACACAATTGGTTGGACTAAGAATTTCATTTTAACATTGCAAAGCCCATATGTAGTTATCAATCGTTTCTCGATAAAGAAAAGCATGTGCATCTATGAATGTTTCCCATGTGGATGTGACGCCCACTATATCTAATAAAGACTCACATTGATGATTAGTTTATAGGTGCAATCCATAATCAAAACACGTGGAAAACTCCTAGTAAGCGTTATGGAACATGGATGTGGAAAAAAAAAATCTAATGCCTCTTCTATATTTACATATCTTCGGTGAAATTCTATGTACTTGTTTTAATCTAACATATACAACATCTGTTGCATATAAGTCCTTCCTTCCATCTCAAAAACTCAATGCTTAGCCTTACAATTGTAAATTGTTTGAATTGTAGTAACATTATTTTGGTTAACTTTTTTGAGAATACGAAGCACTTCCCTTGGTTTTACCGTCTACCAACGTATGATTGTTCTTCAAAATTTGTATTTTTTCCCATTGGACGATTATGAAATCCACATACTACTTTAATTCTCCATTGATCTAGCAGTTGCAGTTTTACGCCTTTCAATAAGAAAGGACATCCACATTTCTTTGTTCTCGTCTTTTTGGCCTTCGCTTGTTCATTAGTAATTGTCTACTCTTTTTTCTCAACATAAAATTCACTTCTCTCACACTAATAAGAAATTCGACCTCTACACTCGTTTTTTGGATTTCACATTGTTTAATGGTAATAACTACACCACACGACTTTCCAAAATTTTTGCACCATTCAGTAAGTTCATCTCCTGAATTAAAGACCCGAGTTACATATGAAAAATTAATTACTTTTATATCATTTTGTAGCGTTAAAATTAACAAATTATCATACTTTACTAGTTCGAAATGCGAAAGTGCAATCCCAGTCTAATACTTGATCTTTGGACCAAAATAGTGAACTTTCCTGGTTAACAAAATATTAAAGTAAACGTAAGGAAGCAAAATAAAACTCTATGTAAAATAATCAAAAAATTAGACTTAAAAGTTACCATGTTGATAGATGATTTGTCGAGATTAACAATACAATGCTCCATAACATCATTGTTCTGTGCGTTCTCGTTTTCTGCTATTGATGCATTTAGCCACTCTCCATCCGTTTCATTACTTATATATCTTGAATACTCTAACCACTGTTCACTTTCCTTTGTACTAAAAATGTCGATGCTCTCATTTATATTGGAAGAACTACTATTTTCAGATATATTCCTATTGAACCTAAATCAGAAGACATATAAGAAGGAAATTAAAAAATAATTTTTTACTTTCTTTTTCAATCAAATTTTCAACAGTAAACACCGAATTTCATGCATTTGTTTGACATTGGTTTCAACTGTAAATTAAGTAAAAAAAATTGATTTTTAATGATGATATAATATTGAAAAACAACTAAATTTGTAAACAAAACTCTGTTGCATATAAAATTGTATCAAAAAAATGCAAATAAGTATCTCACCTCGACCTTCTACTTCTCTTTTCAAATCTGGATTTAGTCTTCTTCACAGTACATTATGATGATAAGAGAAGAAGAAAAAAGTAAATTTAATAGTGTTTCTTCTTCTTTTGATTTATGTGTATCTAAGACTTGGTTAGTACGAGAATGAAGAAAGAGAATCATAGAAAAATATACGTTTTGTGGATGTATCAAAATTTAAATTTTAAATCAAACATAAAATAGGTACTAATCCTAATATTTAGGGTAATTAAGTAATAGGAATTGTGGATATTAGTTGCTACAATTATTGTGACCTCAACCGATTGTTTGCGGTGATATGGCAGAATATGATTTTTTTTCCTGCATGCGTCTTAGATGTTACTGTTTTGTAGTGTTTCATACCAAATATTTCATTTGAGTAAAATAGCAAGAAATATAACCTAAAAGAGTTTGCTTCTCACTAGTTAAGCTTCCTCAAATAAGGCTACCTGGTCCAAAAATTAGTGGCTTCTATTTATTACCACGATCATCTGCAACGTTTGTTGTCCCTTCAATAACATTATGTGGAAATGTGGCACAGTAATTAGGGGAGCAGATTGCATGTATGGCTCGGCTTGAAGCATTATTGTGCCAAGACTCATCTCTCTTTGCCATCTCATCAAGTATTTCACGAGCTATATTGTCTCGCTCCATCGACAGTTTATCTTTTATAGCTAAAATCGTATCTTCTTTTTATAGCATTTCCATGATCTCGCAAGCCCTACAAACGGACAAAGAGATGGTAGTTAACCATGCCGCTTTTCCTTCTTCCCCCGCATCATCCAATTCATCATCGTCGTCATCCTTTACAAGAGAAGACAACGCTTTAGCCCTACAAATGGACAAAGAGATGCTACAGTTTATCTTTTATTTCTTATAGGACAAAGCTTTCTGGCGTTTGAAGCATGTGAACTTTTTGTCCCATCAAACTGTAGATGTATAAATGGAAGTAATACGTGATAAAAGATAAAACTTGATGCAATTATGACAATTCGTAAAAGTAGATGATGAGGAAATAATGAGAACCGCAAGAAGATGAGATAAGTATTCAATTAATTATCAACACCATAAAAACAGGTAGGAATCCTAAAATCCTGGGTGGATTAACTAATAGAATATGTGGATGTATATAAAATTTCCCTTTAAGTTTTTGATTAACTTAAAGATAAGTTTAAATGCTAAATTTCATCAAATAGGATTTAAATTTCAACAAATTCCATTAACAAATTCAAGTATTTGAATTTAAATTTGTTTAAATAATTCAATTTTTAAATAATGTAAATAAATTAGTTTATATCATCTTAACTCATAATAAATAATACATGTATCTGAATTTAACATATTTCGGGTTTTCAGGTCTAGTTATGGTATATAGCCATTTAATAACAATATCCTTTGACAATCAAGAATATGGTAGCATAGACATATCACAATAACAACATAATATAATCCATCATAACAATTAGTAGATTTACGCATACAATTATGATCCAGGCCCATATACAACAGAACAATCATATATTAGTGTGCTCGACAATTGATAACATTTTAGTATCAAATTTAAATTTAAATTTAAATCGATTAATCTCAAGTTAGTGAAATTTAATCTATTTTAAATCAATATTTAATGTTGATAAATTCAGTTCAAATTAAATTTCTAATTTCTGTTAAAATGACAAATTTTCACTTTGATTCAATCTGAATTCGATACGATAAATTTTCGATTCAAATTTAATTTCATCATTAAATATGCCAACAATCGATCAACGAACATCCAGTGAGACGACCCGAACTTCCCCGTAAAGGAATTCCCGGATTGCTTTGAGAACATGACAAATCAGAACATAAACAGAAGAAAATCTCATTTCTTAATACAACAATTTCATCAGAATACAAGAATATTCCAGAGTGTACATGAATAACATACAGAACAAAAATATCGGAGATTCACAATTTACAATGCAGCGGAAAATAATACAAGACACAACTAAAAAGAATATGTGGATACAGAGCTTTCTGAATATCATTCCAGCTGTAAACCAGGATCCTGTGAATATAAATCTGCAAAGCCAAAACTACAAGCTGTCCGTGTGGAAAATAGGGGCACCCAGAGTTTAGGTTAAAACAATAAACTCCAGGTCAGTCATGTGACTGGTATGAGAACAAAAGCAGTTATTTGAAACTTTACTTTAAATCAAATATATCAAAGGACCACGCCGTATAACACGAAACGCGTTTCCTCCCAAGAATACCAGTACATATAACAAAACAATGCAATGCTTTTTGAAAAAATGAGGCTATTATAAGACCCAGGTCCCATCGCATAACGCGACGCAAGCTGGAGAATAGGGTTTTCCCTTATAATAGCCAAACAAGCTTCGTACGTTAAAACGAATCATTTCATACTATTATAAGTGCATAGTGTATAAAACAACTTCAAATATAAATGTATCAATCTTAGACGACATGGGTACCATATATCATGTCGCCAATACTAGTCTCTACAATCAAAACCGCAATTGTCACGTATCGGAAGTTGGATTTCCATCTGTGAACCAAGGCAAGGGATCGTCCTTACCGCTTCGAGACGCTCTAGCCCGCCCCTTAGGATCAGAGCTCGAGTGACCCTTGGATCGGCAGGGTTGGTCCACTCAATGTGGAATGCCTGAACGCTACGTTTCCCCGCCCTATGGGGCGCCAATTTGGTCTGTATAAAGACCATACATGGGCTCCGCAGAGACCGAAATAACCGAGGCGCCTCGCTATCCACCATCCATATAAGTATAACATCAGGGCTTGCAAAACGCTGATACCACTCCTAACTAGAAGGAAACATATGCCTTCCCTGATGTCCTCTCCTGTTTCTGGTTCACACCGGGGTGTGGGGCTCGCGAATCAACGCTACACAAAGCTATGCTATATTAAAGCCGTGCTTTGATCATCAGCCACAAGACTCTACTTTTCAATAGAAGTCTTGATCATTTGCATCTCAGCATGCCATACGGGCAATTCACGCTATGCAACCAATGTCTATCAATCACACAGAACGAAATCCGATGTCAGACACACATCCATTTACAAGTTCGTTCTGGGTCTGAACAAAACCGGAGGCACCTTATTCCTCGTCCCATATTTCCAATACAGGAGAGAGATCCTCGTATATCCGGTTGATCTCCAAGTACGTCTGGACGATCACCACTTTTTACCTTGTCTTGGGTGTACAGCCCAATCAAGACATCAGTAATCATCCAAACGATGTGAAGACCTCCGGTCTTCCACCACCGTCTTCATCGTCGACATATCATTGAATCGGTTATTCAGAATGGGATAAACCCGGTCTTTCTGAATAACTCGCGTATATAATAAAAAAGTGTTATAAAAACACAACATAAGCCTCATTCCAATCTAGAATATTCTTTTATTTAAATATTCATATCCTTTGGGAAAGGTTACCATTAATTTTATCAAAGATAAATTCTTTAAATTTATTCTTTAATCTTCCTTTGGATATCAATTCAAACCAAATTATGCAAACTAGTCGGGGTTAGCGCATCTTAACGAAGTAATCATTTGTTTAATTTCCTAATCCCAACCAATTCATCCCATGAAGCAAAACTGGTAATACTTCATATCTAACACCACGGTGTTATCGGTAAATTCAATTACCATTTCACATTCAAATCTAATTAAAGATTTAACTAACGCTTGGAGCAAAACTTGTGATACTCCATTCTCGATCATTTCTTGGATTTGATAATTTTAGTTATCAAATTCACCTTTCAATCTATTTAAAGATTCATTAAAACTCTAATTCAGTTTTAATTTCCAAAAATCATTACTCAATGATTATTCAAAGTTAATAAATTAATATTATCTTTAACTGGGTTAAAGAACGAATGTCATTTAAATCACAGCTCACGATAAACCCAAAATCTCATTCCATTAACAATGGAATCTTCACGGAAAACAAATCAATATATATAATCTATTTGAACTTCCATATCCATCCGATAATATAAATGGAATAACGGCAAGGCCTTTTAAATTCCATATATATTAACAGTCTTCCTCAATAGAAGCTCACTTCGATTATTACCAAATCAAATTCCATTCAATTCCAATCTAATATGTCAAATTAGAAAATTTTACTTTGAAAAATCTACTTTAAATCTTAACAAAAGATTTATAAATTCCAAATCACGTTTCCCTATAAATCGGTTAAAGAACGAATCACGTTAAAACACAGTTCACGATAAACCCAATTCACATTCTATTTTATTCCAATTATTAAATATAATTGGAAACTCTAACAATCTTAATTAAAAGATTTATTCGCTTCACTTGGGGATCAAGAACAATGTTACTAAAGACACCGTTCACGACAAACCCAAAATCCCATTCGATATTAAATACAAGACTCTGAATAGAAAAATATATCGGCTTATATTGAATATCAAATTCTACAACCAACAAATATCGCATTGGAAATAACGATATAAATATATCTTTCAGATTTCCATAACAATATCTATATAATCACGAAATCCAACATCGAAATATTCCGAGGACAATTTTGATTCAAATCCATTCCAATTTACACATTGGAAATCCTGGTTATTTTTAAAACCATTCCAAATCCAATTTATTTATTGGATTTCATATCTAGTTAATAACTAGTTCATTTTGATAAAACTATATTTTTATCTTTCTAAATATGGAATTTTTCATCCCAATTCTTTCTATATTTTTTATTATGGTTTTATACAAATTATTAATATTTTTAATAATTTAATTAAGGCCCGCATAGTCGATTTCCATAAACGGCCATCGAACTGCACTTACAACGACCATTTCCAAATTTGTTTTGGACATAATTCCAAATCCAACCGTTAGATTTCTAATATCTTGTATTCTTAGAAATCTCTTTTCGATACGAACCCAATGGTTCCAGTTTTAGGAGAATCCGATGGTCGGATCTCCCGTAATGTACATTCGAAGTCAATGGTCGAAATTCATGAACTACCGCGGCGCGGTGCGTCCTATTCAGGCCGCTATATATATAATATATATATATTATATATATTTCATCGATTTCTATTTAAAACATATTTTATAAATTGTTTTAAATTCGTTTTCAAAACAATTTCAACTTAATATTCAATTTCAAATCAAAATTGAATGTTCCATATCATTAATATATAAATGATAATATTTTCAAAACATTAGATTTTGAAATCAATTCTTTTTCGATATTCATTATAAAAATGAATAAAATCGGTATAAATATCTTTCACGTCAAAACGGCTTTAAATTAATCAACACGGCTTTATATTTTTAAATATATTCGTGTCCATCCCAAATCGTACATCAAAATCAGATTTTGATCTTTTACTGAATATTATTTTAAAATATTCGTTATTTTTAAATATTTCTATTTCAAATATTTCTGAATTGGAATCAGATACATTCAATTACCATATAATGCTATTTATATGGATTTCACACAATACATGTATACAACAACAGTGATAAACAATCATCCATCATCCAAGGTGCAATTTACAACTGTATAAGCGTTAAAAATAAATAATTAACGCTCATCGTAGCCTGTAAACCCATCGATTGACATATCACTAATTATTGGGATCAGTGTATGTCAAATAGCATCCCAATACCATGTGGAGTTTCAAACAACAAATACTGAATACTATCTGTGCAGTTGGGCGATGTGCAAAATTTTATCATCCCAATCCATAACAGTCAAATGGGAGTACATAAACAAATCGTCTGATTTGTAAATGAATATTTATTTTATTCATATACACGTTAAAATTATATTTTTAACTATAAAATATTTTATTTCAACTCATGAATATTCTATTCAGTACATTTATACCATAAAAATGATATTTTTACGTTTCTAATATATTTTAGAAAATTTTGGCGGCATAACGGTACGATATCAAAATCGGGTAATGTCTAGCATTACCCCTCTCCTGATACTGGCTCGCGCCATACACACATATCAATTCTAATTAATTCATTTCACCCAAACAACCAAATTTAACCAAATAATCTAATTAACCAAACCAAATAATCAAACAAATCGTCCATGGTCTGTGGATGACGGGGAACATTTCATATATGCAGTTATAAAATAAATAACTGTATAAGAAAATTATAGTGCGGAGTTCTCACCTTAGGGTTCCACTCCTCCCTTCTCTATTCTTGAACGGTTTGGATTCTGTTTTGATTTCAGTCTGATCCATCATCATCTTTTTCACGCAGTTGATATTAAAAATCACATTTTTATACTGTTACTTCATACCTAAAAATCATATTTTATGTTGATGTTTATATTATAAAATTTATATTTTTATATCGCTAACTTCATAAATAAGAAAAATCAAATCTTTCTCGCTGCTTCATATATATAAAAATCGAATCTTTATCGTTACGTCATATATATATATAAAAATCGAATCTTTACATATAAAAAATCATATCTTTTCACAATGAAAAATCATATCTTTTCTCTATCATTCAAACAATAAAAATCCAATTTTTATTTTCCCTTCACATAAATGAAAATCTAATTTTTATCTCAGTTTACATATATTAAAAATCGAATTTTTTTATGTCACTTCACATGATAAAAAATATATTTTTATATCCTTGTTCATATAAATAAAGATCTAATCTTTATATGCTAAAAATATAAATAAAAAATATATTTTTATATCGTTATATATATATTAAAAAAATCACTTCTTTTTATTTTCAAAAATCATATTTTCCTACAATGTTTACATTGTAAAAATCGCATCTTTAGTTAATTAAAAATCAAACCTTTTTATTCATAAAAATTATAACTTTCTCTATGTAAAATATCATCTTTCTTTATTTTAAAATCTCGTCTTTCTTTATTTAAAAATCTCGTCTTTCCTAAACAAAAAATCTCATCTTTCTCTAAAATAAAAATCATATTCCTTCCAAACTGAAAAACATAGCTTTCATACCTTAAAATCCATATCTTTTCAGTTTTAATCCATTTAATAGAACGAATTCACATATATAAACAATGCTTTTAATTTATAAAATTACTCACATTATTTTTAGCGAAGGGGAGGGGGTCTACGCGTTCACCAGAGGTGGAGAGGGGAAAGCAGGCGGCGCTAGCGGTGCCGATGGTGGCGCAGTGGTTGGGGCAGGGTGGATTGCGGACGTTCGGTGTTGTGGTTCGATTTGGGTGCGGAGGGAGAAAGAAGAGAGAGTGGAGAGATAAGGGGGTAGTGGAGATCGACGGTGGAGGGCATGCCATGCTCCAGCGGCGGCGAAGGGGACCTCTGACGAGGCGCGCGAGGGGTTTATTTTTTTTTAACAGAAGTCAACGGGGCACGGGAGGGGGTTAAGGAGAGAAGGAGGGAGTTTTTATTTAATTAATTTATTTTCTTTTATTACCCAAAAAGCAACTTTTTATTTCAGCCTCTAAACGAAACCCACCGACTGTCGCCCCTAGCTAATTACCCCCATTTTGAACACAATGGGATATGTTTCGTAACCCAATTCGGCAGTTACGATCAGTTTCCGTTAAATTTAAAATATAAGTCCTTATATTTTAAATTTAAACGCGCATTTTAAATTACCTGGGCCACATACTAACTCTAAAAATTCCAGAAAAAATATTTCTAGCTCGTATTGACGATGTGGACCTTAAAAAAAACTAATTTTGTGAAATTTGGTGACCGTTTGAAAAATGGCCACTTTCTTGTCGATCCAAATTGACTGAAACTGTCAAAACACGTTTTCTTGTGCCATGCTCACATATTGATTCCAACAATTATGAATTTTGGAATCTAGAAATAATTCTACATTCCGGATCCAACAAATGTGGTTTCGTCGAAAATGGAGGTCGTTTGCAAAATTTCCTTTTTTAAGGGCTATATTTTCCATAGCGACTACTCTGAATTTTCAATTGGACATAACTTTTTATTCCCACTATGAAATTCTAATTTTTCAGATTCGTTGGAAAGATATTTTCAAACAGATTCTAATATTTTTTGTTTCGCTAAAATCCGGTTTATTTTAAATCCTGTATATTCATTTGAAATTTGAAATCGAATTTTCAAACTACCGCGCCATTTTCCAATTCCTTTTGTAATTAAAATAATTATTTTTATTCCAATTTCCATTTAAATAAATTAATACGTTCTAATTATATTCAAAATAAATTTCTAGTCATTATTATTTAAAATAAATCATTTTAAATATTCAAAATTCATTAAAATTGCCAAAACAAAAAAATTTAATTGGTACTGATTTTCCGGGTTATTACAATCTCCCCCACTTAAAATCGTTTCGTCCCCGTAAAGGAACGAAGCTGAAAGTTGTTTTACTAACCAACTCAACTTTCATTCTAGCGTTCATTCTTCAACTTTTCGGTTTCTAAGAATTTCTAAATTTTCAAAAATTTGGCTAACACCCTAAATTTTTGAAAATTTTCTCCATAACCTCCTTTGTACGGGGAGCACCGGGAAAATCTCCAAACGGCCACACAGGCCCTTTCATCTCAAAAAGAAAAAGAAAAAGCCAATCGGCTCATAAAATCATCCAAACCCAATAAATTAATAAACATGTACGTATTTGTCGGGCATACAATTTTATTCCTCTGCTCTAGCCTCCTTGGTATGACCTCTTCAATGTATATACACGTATATGTATGCAATTTCAAATAATTTTCAATTCAGCTCAATATTTGATACAATTTGGCTACTTGGTCAAAATTTTAATTAACCAAACCAATAATCAAACAACACAATCAACAACCCATTAGTTGATTATCATTTCAAATTCATAATTTATATATATGTGAAAACCCGTAACTTCCCCGTAAAGGAAAGCGTCGGATAGTTCGAGAACAAGCCACAACAGAACTCATACAGAAGAACATTTCATTGTATATTACGACAATGCGTCAGATTACAAGAATATACAGAGTACAAGTGAATATTACACAGAAATATCAGAGATTTAAATTACATTTAAATACATAGCAGCGGAAAATAATACAATACACAACTAGAATGAGATATACGGATACAAAGCTTTCCGGATATCGTTCCAGCTGTAAATCAGGATCCTGTGAATATAAATCTGCAAAACCAAAACTACTAGCTGCCCGTGTCAAAATAAGGGCACCCAGAGTTTAGGTTAAAACTATAAACTCCAGGTCAGTCATGTGACTGGTGTGAGAACTAAAACAGTTAATCTTTATTTTAAAGCTAGGTAAATCAAGGGACCACGCCGTATAACACGGAACGGGTTTCCTCCCAAGAATACCAGTGCATAAAACAAACAGCACAATGCTAAATAAAGAAAAATGAAGCTGTTATAAGACCCAGGTCCCATCACACAATGCAACGCAGCCGAGGATAGGGTTTTCCCTTATAACAGCCAAAGAATGCTTGATACGGTTAAAACAAATCATTTGATACTATTATAAGTGCATAGTGTATAAAACAACTTCAAATCATAAGTATCAATCATAGGCGGCATGAGCGTCCCATGCCACTATGTCGCCATATATAGGTTTACAAATAAAACCGCAAAGTCACGTATTTGGAAATTGGATTTCCGTCTATGAACCGAGGCAAAAGATAGTCCTCAACCGATTCGAGACTGCCTAGCCCGAGTCTCAGGCAAGCGCGCAGGCAAGCCTTGGATCGTCAGGGCCGGTCCACACGGAGTGGATTAAAATGCCTGAGCACTACGTTTTGCCGCCCTTTGGGGCGTAAGCGAGCCAACGAATGACTCCATCGGACCCGGATCGTCCGATCTAACCGAGGCGCCTCGCAACAGCAACAACCACATAAGTCAAACTCGTCAGGGCGTGTAAAACCACTGACGCCACTTTTAGCTAGGAGGAAACGTAGGCCCTCCCTGAGGTCTGTCTCCCGTTTTTGGTTCATACCGGGTGTGAAGCTCGCGAATCAAACGTTACACAAAGCTATGCCACAAAGGCTGTGCTTTGATCATCACCACAAGACTTTGCTTTTCAACAGAAGCCTCGATCAATTGCCACTTAGGCATGCCACACAGGCAATTCACTCCATGCGTTTGATATCCATCAATATATAACCCCTGAGCTCGTACGTCTCAGAGAAGGGCGTTAAGCAAGAGAATAAATTCTCCGCCACCAAACAGATATATATTTAATAGAGATTAATCACACGGACTAAAATCCAATGTCAGACACACAGTCCATTTACAAGTCCGTTCTGGGTCTGAACGAAACCGGAGGCACCTAGTACCCCACATATCCATCGATCTCCAAGTACATCTGGACGATCACTAACTGTTTCCATCTTCTTGGGTGTACAGCCCAATCAAGATCATCAGTAACCACCCAAACGACGTGAAGACCTCCGGTCTTCGACCATCGTCTTCATCTTCGACTTATCGTCGTATCAGTTATTCAGAATGGGATAAACCCGGTCTTTCCGAATAACTCGCGTATATCTTAAGTAAGTGTTACACAAACACAACATACGCCTCATTCCAATTCATTAGTCACTAACCGTAAATTAATCAAGAGAATAATTTCCTAAATATTAACCCCGAAGGCCGAAACCAACATCAGATCAATACCCAGAAAACCATTCTGCTTGGCCAACCGACAGTTAGTTTCTAAATTTCACATTCATAGGGAAAGGTTCCCATAAATTTTATCCAAGATAAATTTCTTGAATTTATTCTCTAATCTTCTTTTGAATTCCGATTCAACTAGTCGGGATTAACGAAACTTACCGAAGTAATCATTTGTTTTAATTTCCCAATCCCAACCTATTAATCCCATGAAGTAAAACTGGTAATACTTCATATCTAACACCACAGTGTTATCGGTAAATTCAATTACCATTTCACGTTCAAATCTAATTAAAGATTTAACTATCGCCTGGAGTAAAACTGGTGATACTCCATTCTCGATTATTTCAATCTAATTAAAGATTCATGAAAACTCCACTTAGTTTTAATCGTTAACTAGGTTAAAGAATCAGTGTCATTTAAAACACGGTTCACGGTAAACCCAAAATATCATTCCATTAATTATCGGGTTAAAGAACAAGTGTTATTTAAAACACTGTCCACGATAAACCCAAAAATCAATATCAATTCTATTCCAATTAAATATTGTTTAATTGGTACATTTCATTAAATCTAAATAAAAAGATTTAATCTTTTCTCAACTGGGTTCAAGAACAGTGTTAGTGAAGACACCATTCACGACAAACCCAAATCACATTCGATATTCAATACAAGGCTCTGAATAGAAAATATATCGGCTTATATTCAATATCGAATTCTACGACTAACAAATGTCGTATTGGAAATAACGATATAAATATATATCTTTCAAATTTCCATAACAACACCTGTATAATCACGAATTCCAACATCGAAATATTCCGAAGACAATTTCGATTCAAATCCACTCCAATGCAATCATTGGATATTCTGGTTATTTTTAAAACCCTTTTTAAATTCAATTTATTTATTTCAAAATAAATAGAATTATAATTCTAGTTCAAAACCAGTTCATTTCGATAAAAATCTATTTTTATCTTTTCAAATATGGAGTTTTTCATCCCAATTCTTTCTAAATCATTTCTTATGATTTTACACAAATTATTACTATTTTTAATAATTTTATCAAGGCCTGTACAGTCGATTTCCCTCAACGGCCATCGAACTGCACTTACAACGACCTTTTTCAAATTTGATTTGGACATAATTCCAAATCCAACCGTTAGATTTTGAATTTCTAGTATTCGTTAGAAAGCTCTTTTCGATACGAACCCAACGGTTCCGGTTTTAGGAGAATCCGACGGTCGGATCTCCCGTAATGTCCGTTTGAAATAAATGGTCGAAATTCACGAACTGCCGCGGCGCGGCGCGTTCTATTCAGGCCATTATATTATATATATAATATATATTTCGTCGATTTCTATTTAAAACGACTTATATAAATAGTTTTAAAATCGTTTCAAAAGCAATTTCAACTTTCTTTTCAATTCAAATCAAAATTGAATTCTCCTTTATAAATTCGTTTTAAAATTCATTTCTATTCAATTCAAATTTCAATTCAATTTGAATTCATTTTTAATTCAATTCATTTTGAATTCATTTTCAATTCATTTCATTTCGAAATCGTTTTCAATTCATTTTGAATTCGTTTTCAATTCATTTTGAATTCGTTTTCAATTCAATTCATTTCGAAATCGTTTTCAATTCAATTCGTTTCGAAATCGTTTTCAATTCAATTCATTTCGAAATCATTTTCAATTCAATTCATTTCGAAATCGTTTTCAATTCAATTCATTTCGAAATCGTTTTCAATTCAATTCGTTTCGAAATGAATAAAATCGATATAAATATCGTTTACGTCAAAATGGCGTCAATCTATTCAACACGGCTTCATAAATTTCTATTTTCAAATATTCTATTTCAAATATTTCTTATTCAAAATAGTTGTTATTATCAAAATATTTCGTTCAACACATGATCAATCTCAATGGATGAGTACTGTCAACACATGAACCTTTATTTTATATTGATAAAGATGTAAATTTTATTACTAAAATATTTCGTTCAACACATGACCAATCTCAATGGATGAGTACTGTCAACACATGAACTTTTATTTTATATCGATAAAGATGTAAATTTTATTACTAAAATATTTCGTTCAACACATGACCAATCTCAATGGATGAGTACTGTCAACACATGAACCTTTATTTTATAATATTCTTTATTTTCCAAATTGGAATGAGGCCCAACCAATTACCATATAAAGTTAATTATATGGATTTTCATACATTTCACACATATAATAGCATTGAAAAATAATCAACCATCAACCAAAGTGCACTACACTGTATAAGCATCAAATATAGATATCTAACGCTTATAACAGCCTGTCAATCAATTGATCGACATATTTAATCAATCAGGATGAGTGAACTTCAAATTTCATCCCAACACCCGTGTGGGGTTTCAAACAATCAAACGCATATTTTATCTGTGCAGTTGGGCGATGTGTAAAATTTATCGACCCAATCAATGTCCTTCAAATAGGTGTACATAAACAAACCGTCTGGTTTGTAAATGAATATTTATTTATTCACAATCACGTTAAAAATTATATTTTTAACGACAAAACATTTTATTCCAACATATGAATTTCTATTCAATTCATTCTTTAAATAAAATGATATTTTTATTTTTCTAACTTATTTTAGAAAATTTCGGCGGTATAACGGCACGGTACTAGAAACGGGACAAGGCCTAGCCTTATCCCCGGTCTAGTGAAGGCCCACGCCATTCACACATCAATCAAATCCATTCACTTCACCAAACAATTCAATTTCATTTCAAATAATCTAACTAACTATTCATCCAAACAATTTAACAAACAAGCCATCCATGGTCTGTGGATGACGGGTGTCGGGTGCTACTAAACACCGTCTGCATCCTAGTATATATATATAACTAGAAAAAGAGAATTTGAGTGAGAAGTTCTCACCTAAAGCTATCCAACTTCACGACACTCCTATTGTAGAGATCTTCGTCGTTCTCGCCTTTTTTTTCAGCTTCGTTGTCGTAGCCACTACATATGTAAAAATCGGATTTTTACTTCGCTATTCAATATATAAAAATCGAATTTTCACTTCGAAGTTCAATATATAAAAATCAAATTTTTACTTCGATGATCAATATATAAAAATTGAATTTTTATTGCGATGCCATATAGATAAAAATTCCATTTCAAAAAAATATAGACTTCGCCTTTATAAAAACAAAGGTTCCACCTTTTCAAATAAAAAGTTTTCGCCTTTTCTAATAAAAAGTTTTCGCCTTTTCTAATAAAAAGTTTTCGCCTTTTCTAATAAATATAAATCACTTCTATTATGATATGCTAGTATCTATAAAAATCATTTCTTTTACCTCATTAAAAATATAATCTTTTTATAACCAAACATATATAAACTTTACTTTATTAAAAATCGTCTTTCATAAAATAAAAATCATATTTTTAATTCACCACTTAGTATAAAAATTATATTTTTAACCTTTCTACTTGATAAAAATCAAAATCGAACTTTTTATCGTTTCAAAAAAAATCTAATCTCTCACTTGAATCAAAATCCAATTTTTATTTCGCCTTTTACTATAAAAATCAAAACTATTATTTATGTTATATATAAAAACAGAAAAGAAAATTGAATAAAATAACTAAATTAAATAAATCGAGACACTTACAGTAAAAAGAAGGAGAAGGGGGTTGTGGTAGCCGCCGAGGTTGGGAGGGGGCTCTGACGCGAGGAGGTCGGAGGAACGGTGAACTCGGCGGTGGAGGAAAAAACGGGGGGGGGGGGGTTCTCGTGTGTCGATCGAACTGGGGGGGTGCTGCTTCCGCGTCGGCTCTGGCGGGGGGCTTCTGCTTGCGGCGGCACGCCAGGGGGAGGGGGGGAAAAGGAGGTGGCGGCTGCTACGAGGGGGGGGCGACGGGGGTTTCGATTCTGAAATAATGAATTGGGGGGGGGGGGGGGGCAGAAGAATTAAAGGGGAGGAGGGAGATAATTTTTTATTATTATTATTATTTTAATTTCAAGAAAAGTTGACTTTTACATACGACCTCGAAACGAGGCCCACCGCCTGTCGTCCATAGCGTTTCACCCCCATTCCGAACTAAATGGGATATGTACCGCAAGCTGATTCGATCATTTCAATCAGTTTCCGTTGAATTTACATTTAAATCACTATATTGAATTTTAAACGTACATTTCAAATTACCGGGGTCACATACTAACTAGAAAAATTCCAGAAAAATATTTTCTAGCTTCGTATTGACGATACGATCCTAACAAAACTAGTTTCGTCGAATTCTGAGACCGTTGGAAAAATGGCCATTTTCCAGTCGATTAAAATCAACTGAAACTGGTCAAACGCGTTTTCCTTCGCCACGCTCACATATTGATTCGAAAAATTATGAAATTTGAAACCTAGCAATAATTCGACACTGCGGACCCAACAAAACTAGTTTCGTCGAGATCCGAGGTCATTTGCAAAATGTCCATTTTTAAGGGCCTGAATTCCATAGCGACTATTCAGAATTTTCAACTGGACATATCTTTTGATTCCCGCTATGAAATCTTGATTTTTCGGATTCGTTGGAAAGATATCATCAATTAGATCCTATCATTTTTGGTTTCACTAAAATCCGGATTGTTTTGCACCCGGTACATTCAATTGAAGTTTGAAATCGAATTATCGAACTACCGCGCCATTTTCAATTCTATTTATAATTATATATAAATATTTATATTCTAACGACGACGCGTAAAATATATACGTTCGAATTATTTTTAAAATAAATTTCTCGTCGATATTATTTAAAATAATTCATTTTAAATAATCAAAATTCAATAAAATTGCCAAAATAAAAATTTTAAACTGGCCCAGATTTTCGGGTTATTACAATCTCCCCCACTTAAAACTTTTCGTCCCCGAAAAGGAACAAAGTCGAAAGTGGTTTGATTATTCAGCTCTACGCTCGATCTGGCTTCCATTCTCCAACTCTTTAGTTTCTGAGAATTTTCAAAATTTCAAAAATTTGGCTAACACCCTAAATTTTTGAAAAATTTCGCCATAACCTCCCCTGCACCGGGAGCATCGGGGAATTTCAAATAGCTTCCCCGGTCCTTCAGATCTCAAAAAGAAAAAGAAAAAGCCAAGCGGCTAGCCAATAGGCTCATAAAATCATCATCACCCAAACAAACAGTAAATTATGTAGTAAACATGTACCTATTTGTCGGGCAAACAAATTTTATTCTCTGCTCTAGCCTCCTTGCTATGACCTGTTCAATGATATATATGTATATGCAAGCAAACACAACCAAATTTCAATACAATTCATTATTCGTTCACATTAGGCATAATGGTTCAAAATTATCAAACAACTAAACAAACATCAATCAATTAGTGAATTAGAGTTTCAAATTCATAACTTTGATATATAGTCAAAAATCAGATTTTTGATGCCAAATCACAACAATGTATTCTAGCTATATTAGTTTTGGTTCTCACACCAGTCTAATGGAAATATATAGATATCACACCTTCGACACTCGAATATAAATGCTGATGATGATGCACCATCATCAGGATCATCCCCGGGTGACTAGAGTGTGGTTCTATATATATCCAGTATATTAAAACTTCGAATATACGTATGCAAGGCGCATATGCAAAAATCTTTATATACTGGACTGTCCTAATCAATACAAATAAATAATCAAATACGAATAATTGATTTAAATTTTCAAAACAAAATTTGTTTTCATTTTTAAGAATATACTCTTCACACTCGTTCTAGGATACTACTGATCCCATCTCTAACGAGTCATTCTAATTGGATTTTACTCATCCAATATCTGATGAATTCTTTCGTATGGTTCTAATGTGTCTCGTTCTCTGGCTTTGTAAACCAAAGCTCTGATACCAACTGTGAAGGCAAGGAATTTCGCTCGATCCGAACCAGTCGCTAAACCGACCCAGACCGTTCGAAACGCCCTATCGTTTGAGAACAGGACAAAACAGAACTCATACAGAAGAACATTTCATTGTATATTACGACAATGCGTCAGATTACAAGAATATACAGAGTACAAGTGAATATTACACAGAAATATCAGAGATTTAAATTACATTTAAATACATAGCAGCGGAAAATAATACAATACACAACTAGAATGAGATATACGGATACAAAGCTTTCCGGATATCGTTCCAACTGTAAATCAGGATCCTGTGAATATAAATCTGCAAAACCAAAACTACTAGCTGCCCGTGTCAAAATAAGGGCACCCAGAGTTTAGGTTAAAACAATAAACTCCAGGTCAGTCATGTGACTAGTGTGAGAACTAAAACAGTTAATCTTTATTTTAAAGCTAGGTAAATCAAGGGACCACGCCGTATAACACGGAACGGGTTTCCTCCCAAGAATACCAGTGCATAAAACAAATAGCGCAATGCTAAATAAAGAAAAATGAAGCTGTTATAAGACCCAGGTCCCATCACACAATGCAACGCAGCCGAGGATAGGGTTTTCCCTTATAACAGCCAAAGAATGCTTGATACGGTTAAAACAAATCGTTTGATACTATTATAAGTGCATAGTGTATAAAACAACTTCAAATCATAAGTATCAATCATAGGCGGCATGAGCGTCCCATGCCACTATGTCGCCATATATAGGTTTACAAATAAAACCGCAAAGTCACGTATTTGGAAATTGGATTTCCGTCTATGAACCGAGGCAAAAGATAGTCCTCAACCGATTCGAGGCTGCCTAGCCCGAGTCTCAGGCAAGCGCGCAGGCAAGCCTTGGATCGTCAGGGCCGGTCCACACGGAGTGGATTAAAATGCCTGAGCACTACGTTTCGCCGCCCTTTGGGGCGTAAGCGAGCCAACGAATGACTCCATCGGACCCGGATCGTCCGATCTAACCGAGGCGCCTCGCAACAGCAACAACCACATAAGTCAAACTCGTCAGGGCGTGTAAAACCACTGACGCCACTTTTAGCTAGGAGGAAACGTAGGCCCTCCCTGAGGTCCGTCTCCCGTTTTTGGTTCATACCGGGTGTGAAGCTCGCGAATCAAACGTTACACAAAGCTATGCCACAAAGGCTGTGCTTTGATCATCACCACAAGACTTTGCTTTTCAACAGAAGCCTCGATCAATTGCCACTTAGGCATGCCACACAGGCAATTCACTCCATGCGTTTGATATCCATCAATATATAACCCCTGAGCTCGTACGTCTCAGAGAAGGGCGTTAAGCAAGAGAATAAATTCTCCGCCACCAAACAGATATATATTTAATAGAGATTAATCACACGGACTAAAATCCAATGTCAGACACACAGTCCATTTACAAGTCCGTTCTGGGTCTGAACGAAACCGGAGGCACCTAGTACCCCACATATCCATCGATCTCCAAGTACGTCTGGACGATCACTAACTGTTTCCATCTTCTTGGGTGTACAGCCCAATCAAGATCATCAGTAACTACCCAAACGACGTGAAGACCTCCGGTCTTCGACCATCGTCTTCATCTTCGACTTATCGTCGTATCAGTTATTCAGAATGGGATAAACCCGGTCTTTCCGAATAACTCGCGTATATCTTAAGTAAGTGTTACACAAACACAACATACGCCTCATTCCAATTCATTAGTCACTAACCGTAAATTAATCAAGAGAATAATTTCCCAAATATTAACCCCGAAGGCCGAAACCAACATCAGATCAATACCCAGAAAACCATTCTGCTTGGCCAACCGACAGTTAGTTTCTAAATTTCACATTCATAGGGAAAGGTTCCCATAAATTTTATCCAAGATAAATTTCTTGAATTTATTCTCTAATCTTCTTTTGAATTCCGATTCAACTAGTCGGGATTAACGAAACTTACCGAAGTAATCATTTGTTTTAATTTCCCAATCCCAACCTATTAATCCCATGAAGTAAAACTGGTAATACTTCATATCTAACACCACAGTGTTATCGGTAAATTCAATTACCATTTCACGTTCAAATCTAATTAAAGATTTAACTATCGCCTGGAGTAAAACTGGTGATACTCCATTCTCGATTATTTCAATCTAATTAAAGATTCATGAAAACTCCACTTAGTTTTAATCGTTAACTGGGTTAAAGAATCAGTGTCATTTAAAACACGGTTCACGGTAAACCCAAAATATCATTCCATTAATTATCGGGTTAAAGAACAAGTGTTATTTAAAACACTGTCCATGATAAACCCAAAAATCAATATCAATTCTATTCCAATTAAATATTGTTTAATTGGTACATTTCATTAAATCTAAATAAAAAGATTTAATCTTTTCTCAACTGGGTTCAAGAACAGTGTTAGTGAAGACACCATTCACGACAAACCCAAATCACATTCGATATTCAATACAAGGCTTTGAATAGAAAATATATCGGCTTATATTCAATATCGAATTCTACGACTAACAAATGTCGTATTGGAAATAACGATATAAATATATATCTTTCAAATTTCCATAACAACACCTGTATAATCACGAATTCCAACATCGAAATATTCCGAAGACAATTTCGATTCAAATCCACTCCAATGCAATCATTGGATATTCTGGTTATTTTTAAAACCCTTTTTAAATTCAATTTATTTATTTCAAAATAAATAGAATTATAATTCTAGTTCAAAACCAGTTCATTTCGATAAAAATCTATTTTTATCTTTTCAAATATGGAGTTTTTCATCTCAATTCTTTCTAAATCATTTCTTATGATTTTACACAAATTATTACTATTTTTAATAATTTTATCAAGGCCTGTACAGTCGATTTCCCTCAACGGCTATCGAACTGCACTTACAGCGACCTTTTTCAAATTTGATTTGGACATAATTCCAAATCCAACTGTTAGATTTTGAATTTCTAATATTCGTTAGAAAGCTCTTTTCGATACGAACCCAACGGTTCCGGTTTTAGGAGAATCCGACGGTCGGATCTCCCGTAATGTCCGTTTGAAATAAATGGTCGAAATTCACGAACTGCCGCGGCGCGGCGCGTTCTATTCAGGCCATTATATTATATATATAATATATATAATATATATTTTGTCGATTTCTATTTAAAACGACTTATATAAATAGTTTTAAAATCGTTTCAAAAGCAATTTCAACTTTCTTTTCAATTCAAATCAAAATTGAATTCTCCTTTATAAATTCGTTTTAAAATTCATTTCTATTCAATTCTAATTTCAATTCAATTTGAATTCATTTTTAATTCAATTCATTTTGAATTCATTTTCAATTCATTTCATTTCGAAATCGTTTTCAATTCATTTTGAATTCGTTTTCAATTCATTTTGAATTCGTTTTCAATTCAATTCATTTCGAAATCGTTTTCAATTCAATTCGTTTCGAAATCGTTTTCAATTCAATTCATTTCGAAATCGTTTTCAATTCAATTCATTTCGAAATCGTTTTCAATTCAATTCGTTTCGAAATGAATAAAATCGATATAAATATCGTTTACGTCAAAATGGCGTCAATCTATTCAACACGGCTTCATAAATTTCTATTTTCAAATATTCTATTTCAAATATTTCTTATTCAAAATAGTTGTTATTATCAAAATATTTCGTTCAACACATGACCAATCTCAATGGATGAGTACTGTCAACACATGAACCTTTATTTTATATTGATAAAGATCTAAATTTTATTACTAAAATATTTCGTTCAACACATGACCAATCTCAATGGATGAGTACTGTCAACACATGAACTTTTATTTTATATCGATAAAGATGTAAATTTTATTACTAAAATATTTCGTTCAACACATGACCAATCTCAATGGATGAGTACTGTCAACACATGAACCTTTATTTTATAATATTCTTTATTTTCCAAATTGGAATGAGGCCCAACCAATTACCATATAAAGTTAATTATATGGATTTTCATACATTTCACACATATAATAGCATTGAAAAATAATCAACCATCAACCAAAGTGCACTACACTGTATAAGCATCAAATATAGATATCTAACGCTTATAACAGCCTGTCAATCAATTGATCGACATATTTAATCAATCAGGATGAGTGAACTTCAAATTTCATCCCTACACCCGTGTGGGGTTTCAAACAATCAAACGCATATTTTATCTGTGCAGTTGGGCGATGTGTAAAATTTATCGACCCAATCAATGTCCTTCAAATAGGTGTACATAAACAAACCGTCTGGTTTGTAAATGAATATTTATTTATTCACAATCACGTTAAAAATTATATTTTTAACGACAAAACATTTTATTCCAACATATGAATTTCTATTCAATTCATTCTTTAAATAAAATGATATTTTTATTTTTCTAACTTATTTTAGAAAATTTCGGCGGCATAACGGCACGGTACTAGAAACGGGACAAGGCCTAGCCTTATCCCCGGTCTAGTGAAGGCCCACGCCATTCACACATCAATCAAATCCATTCACTTCACCAAACAATTCAATTTCATTTCAAATAATCTAACTAACTATTCATCCAAACAATTTAACAAACAAGCCATCCATGGTCTGTGGATGACGGGTGTCGGGTGCTACTAAACACCGTCTGCATCCTAGTATATATATAACTAGAAAAAGAGAATTTGAGTGAGAAGTTCTCACCTAAAGCTATCCAACTTCACGACACTCCTATTGTAGAGATCTTCGTCGTTCTCGCCTTTTTTTCAGCTTCGTTGTCGTAGCCACTACATATGTAAAAATCGGATTTTTACTTCGCTATTCAATATATAAAAATCGAATTTTCACTTCGAAGTTCAATATATAAAAATCAA
The DNA here is from genome assembly GCA_030737875.1 of Allium sativum. Lineage (NCBI taxonomy): Eukaryota > Viridiplantae > Streptophyta > Magnoliopsida > Asparagales > Amaryllidaceae > Allium > Allium sativum. Next base: position 108,899,875 of record CM060914.1, read on the forward strand.
ATTTTTACTTCGATGATCAATATATAAAAATTGAATTTTTATTGCGATGCCATATAGATAAAAATTCCATTTCAAAAAAATATAGACTTCGCCTTTATAAAAACAAAGGTTCCACCTTTTCAAATAAAAAGTTTTCGCCTTTTCTAATAAAAAGTTTTCGCCTTTTCTAATAAAAAGTTTTCGCCTTTTCTAATAAATATAAATCACTTCTATTATGATATGCTAGTATCTATAAAAATCATTTCTTTTACCTCATTAAAAATATAATCTTTTTATAACCAAACATATATAAACTTTACTTTATTAAAAATCGTCTTTCATAAAATAAAAATCATATTTTTAATTCGCCACTTAGTATAAAAATTATATTTTTAACCTTTCTACTTGATAAAAATCAAAATCGAACTTTTTATCGTTTCAAAAAAAATCTAATCTCTCACTTGAATCAAAATCCAATTTTTATTTCGCCTTTTACTATAAAAATCAAAACTATTATTTAAGTTATATATAAAAACAGAAAAGAAAATTGAATAAAATAACTAAATTAAATAAATCGAGACACTTACAGTAAAAAGAAGGAGAAGGGGGTTGTGGTAGCCGCCGAGGTTGGGAGGGGGCTCTGACGCGAGGAGGTCGGAGGAACGGTGAACTCGGCGGTGGAGGAAAAAACGGGGGGGGGGGGTTTCTCGTGCGTCGATCGAACTGGGAGGGGGTGCTGCTTCCGCGTCGGCTCTGGCGGGGGGCTTCTGCTTGCGGCGGCGCGCCAGGGGGAGGGGGGGAAAAGGAGGTGGCGGCTGCTACGAGGGGGGGCGACGGGGTTTCGGGTTTTTTTTTTCTTTTTCCCTTTTTTTTTCGATTCTGAAATAATGAATTGGGGGGGGGGGGGCAGAAGAATTAAAGGGGAGGAGGGAGATAATTTTTTTTTTTTATTATTATTATTTTAATTTCAAGAAAAGTTGACTTTTACATACGACCTCGAAATGAGGCCCACCGCCTGTCGTCCATAGCGTTTCACCCCCATTCCGAACTAAATGGGATATGTACCGCAAGCTGATTCGATCATTTCAATCAGTTTCCGTTGAATTTACATTTAAATCACTATATTGAATTTTAAACGTACATTTCAAATTACCGGGGTCACATACTAACTAGAAAAATTCCAGAAAAATATTTTCTAGCTTCGTATTGACGATACGATCCTAACAAAACTAGTTTCGTCGAATTCTGAGACCGTTGGAAAAATGGCCATTTTCCAGTCGATTAAAATCAACTGAAACTGGTCAAACGCGTTTTCCTTCGCCACGCTCACATATTGATTCGAAAAATTATGAAATTTGAAACCTAGCAATAATTCGACACTGCGGACCCAACAAAACTAGTTTCGTCGAGATCCGAGGTCATTTGCAAAATGTCCATTTTTAAGGGCCTGAATTCCATAGCGACTATTCAGAATTTTCAACTGGACATATCTTTTGATTCTCGCTATGAAATCTTGATTTTTCGGATTCGTTGGAAAGATATCATCAATTAGATCCTATCATTTTTGGTTTCACTAAAATCCGGATTGTTTTGCACCCGGTACATTCAATTGAAGTTTGAAATCGAATTATCGAACTACCGCGCCATTTTCAATTCTATTTATAATTATATATAAATATTTATATTCTAACGACGACGCGTAAAATATATACGTTCGAATTATTTTTAAAATAAATTTCTCGTCGATATTATTTAAAATAATTCATTTTAAATAATCAAAATTCGATAAAATTGCCAAAATAAAAATTTTAAACTGGCCCAGATTTTCGGGTTATTACAATATATATATAAAAATCCATTTTTGATGCCAAGTCACAATAATAGACCCTATCCGGTTTCGGTTCTCATACCGGCCAATTGGAAATATATAGAAATCCCACTTTCGAAACTTGAACACAAATTCTGATGATGTATGTACTAAAGCGATCATCAGAACCATCTCCGTCCGACTAGAGTGTGACTCTATATCTATCCAGTATATTTGAGACTTCGAATATACATTCATGACGCGTATACGCAAAATCTTCATATACTCGATTGTCCAAATCCAATAAAGAATAAATAATCAAATACGTATAATTGGATTTTATTTTTAAAACAAAATATGTTTTCAGTTTTATTTTAAAAATAATACTCTTCGGACTCATTCTAGGATGCTACCGATCCCATCTCTAACGAGTCATTCTTATTAAATATTACTAATCCAATCTCTGATGAATTCTTTCGTTCGGTTCTAATATGTCTTGTTCTCGAGCTTTGTAAACCAAAGCTCTAATACCAATGTGAGACAGCCGACGAAATCCGGTAGGCTTTGCAACTATCCCTTCATCCCCCTAACAAGCAGGTAAAACCCACTGTGGCTTCCACCTGGTCCCCCAGTACCCTTGTTTTACGGCGAGCCTCACAAATACACGCACATAGCTGCCAACCCTCAAAAGGGACATGTAGGGGTAAGAGTCTCCCATTCGCCACCAAACCGCGAAGCGAGAACCCCCTATCATGCGTACCCATCCCACACAAGACCAGCAACAAGAACTGGTAATACTTCATATCTAAAACTTTGGTGTTATCGGTAAATTCAATTACCATTTCACGTTCAAATCTAATTAAAGATTTAACTAACGCTTGGAGCAAAACTGGTGATACTCCATTCTCAATCATTTCTTGGATTTGATGATTTTAGTTATCAAATTAACCTTTCAATCTATTTAAAGATTCATTAAAACTCTAATTCAGTTTTAGTTTCCAAAAAATCATTACTTAATGATTATTTAAAGTTAATAAATTAATCTTATCTTTAACTGGGTTAAAGAACTAATGTTATTTAAAACACAGCTCATGATAAACTCAAAATCTCATTCCATTAACAATGGAATCTTCACGGAAAACAGATCAATATATATAATCGATATGAACTTCCATATCCAACTGATAATATAAATAGAATAACGGCAAAGCCTTTTAAATTCCATATATATTAACAGTCTTTCTCTACAGAAGCTCACATCGATTATTACCAAATCGAATTCCATTCAATTCCAATCTAATATGTTAAATTGGAAAACTTTACTTTGGAAAATCTACTTTAAATCCTAACAAAAGATTTATAAATTCCAAATCACATTTCCCTGTAAATCGGGTTAAAGAATTAATGTTGTTAAAACACAGTTCACGATAAACCCAATTCACATTCCATTTTATTCCAATTATTAAATATATTTGGAAACTCTAACAATCTTAACTAAAAGATTTATTCTCTTCACTTGGGGTTCAAGAACAGTGTTACTGAAGACACTGTTCATGACAAACCCAAAATCCCATTTGATATTAAATACAAGACTCTGAATAGAAAATATATCGGCTTATATTCAATATCAAATTCTACAACCAACAAATATCGTATTGGAAATAACGATATATATATATATATATATCTTTCGAATTTCCATAACAATATTTGTATAATCACGAAACCCAACATCGAAATATTCCGGGGACAAATTCAATTCAAATCCATTCCAATTTACATATTGGAAATCTTGGTTATTTTTAAAACCATTCCAAATCCAATTTATTTTATTTAAAAATTGTTGGATTTCATATCTAGTTAATAACTAGTTCATTTTGATAAAAAAAATATTTTTATCTTTCCAAATATGGAATTTTTCTCCCAATTCCTTACAAATCATTTATTATGATTTTACACAAATTATTAATATTTTTAATAATTTTACCCTACAGTTGATTTCCATAAACTACCATCGAACTGCACTTATAGCGACCTTTTTCAAATTTGATTTGGACATAATTCCAAATCCAACCGTTATATTTCTAATTTCTTGTATTCGTTAGAAATCACTTTTCGATACGAACCCAATGGTTCCGGATTTAGGAGAATCCGACGGTTGGATCTCCTGTAATGTTCATTCGAAGTCAATGGTCGAAATTCACGAACTACCGCGGCGCAGCTCGTCCTATTCAGGCCATTATATATAATATATATATTAAATATATTTCGTTGAATCGTATTTTATAAATCGTTTTAAATTCGTTTTCAAAACGATTTCAACTTCATATTTAATTTCAAATCAAAATTGAATATTCCAAATCATTAATATATAAATGATAATATTTTCAAAACATTAGATTTTGAAATCAATTCCTTTACGATATTCATTATAAAAATGAATAAAATTGATATAAATATCGTTTACGTCGAAATGGCGTTAAATTAATCAACACGGCTTTATATATTTAAATATATTTGTGTCCATCCCAAATCGGACATCAAAATCAGATTTTGATCTTTTATTGAATATTATTTTAAAATATTCGTTATTTTAAAATATTTCTATTTTCAAATATTTCTACTCAAATATTTCTATTTCAAATATTTCTGAATTGGAATCAGACACATTCAATTACCATATAATGCTATTTATATGGATTTCACACAACACATGTATACAACAACAATGATAAACAATCATGCATCATCTAAGGTGCAATTTGCAGCTGCATAAGCGTTAAAAGTAAATAATTAACGCTCATCGCAGCCTGTCAACCCATCGATTGACATATCACTAATTATTAGGATCGGTGTATGTCAAATATGATCCCAATACCCGTGTGGGGTTTCAAACAATAAATACTGAATATTATCTGTGCAGTTGGGCGATGTGTAAAATTTATCGTCCCAATCCATAACAGTCAAACGGGTGTACATAAATAAATCGTCTGATTTGTAAATGAATATTTATTTTATTCATATTCACATTAAAAATTATATTTTTAACTATAAAATATTGTATTTCAACTCATGAATATTCTATTTAGTACATTTATACCATAAAAATGATATTTTTACGTTTCTAATATATTTTAGAAAATTTTGGTGGCATAACAGCACGGTATCAAAATCGGGTAATGTCTAGCATTACCCCTCTTCTGATATTGCCTCGCGCCATACGCTCATAACAATTCTAATCAATTCATTTCACCCAAACAACCAAATTCAACCAAATAATCTAATCAACCAAACAATCAAACAAGTCAGCCATAGTCTGTGGACGACGGGGAACAGTTCATATATGCAGTTATAAAATAAATAATTGTACAAGAAAATTATAGTGAGGAGTTCTCGCCTTCGGGTTCCACTCCTCCATTCTCTATTCCTGAACGGTTCGGATTCCGTTTTGATTTCAGTCCGATCCATCGTCATCTGTTTCACGCAGTTGATATTAAAAATCAGATTTTTATGTTGTTACTTCATACATAAAAATTATATTTTTATGTTGATGTTTATATTATAAAAATTATATTTTTATGTCGCTAACTCCATAAATAAAAAAATCAAATTTTTATCGCTACTTCATATATATAAAAATCGAATCTTTATCGTTACTACATATATATATATATAAAAATCGAATCATTACATATAAAAAAATCATATCTTTTCACAATGAAAAATCATATCTTTTCTGTACCATTCACACAATAAAAATCCAATTTTTATTTGCCCATCACATAAATAAAAATCTAATTTTTATCTCGTTTTACATATATTAAAAATCAAATTTTTTTATATCACTTCATATGATAAAAATTATATTTTTATATCCTTGTTCATATAAATAAAGATCTAATCTTTATATGCTAAAAATATAAATAAAAATTATATTTTTATATAGTTGTATATATATTAAAAAAATCACTTCTTTTTATTTTCAAAAATCATATTTTCCTACGATGTTTACATTATAAAAATCACATCTTTAGTTAATTAAAAATCAAACCTTTTTATTTATAAAAATTATAACTTTTCTATGTAAAAATATCATCTTTCTTCATTTAAAAATCTCGTCTTTCTTTATTTAAAAATCTCATCTTTCCTAAATAAAAAATCTTATCTTTCTCTAAAATAAAAATCATATCCTTTCCAAACTGAAAATCATTGCTTTCATATCGTAAAATCCATAGCTTTTCAGTTTTAATCCATTTCATAGAAAGAATTCACATATATAAACAATGCTTTTAATTTATAAAAGTTTTCACATTGTTTTCGGCGAAGTGGAGGGGGTCTAGGCGTTCGCCAGAGGTGGAGGGGGGAAAGCAGGTGGCGCCAGCGGTGCCAATGGTTGCGTAGTGGTCGGGACAGGGCGGATTGGGGAGGTTCGGCGCTGTGGTTCAATTTGAGTGCGGAGGGAGAAAGAAGAGAGAGAGGGGAGAGATGAGGGGGTAGCGGAGATCGACGGAGGAGGGCGTGCCATGCTCCGACGACGGCGAATGGGACCTTCGATGAGGCGGCGTGGGGTCTCGATCTGGATCGCGAGGGGTTCATTTTTTTTAAACTGAAGTCAACGGGGCAAGGGAGGGGGTTAAGGAGAGAAGGAGGGAGTTTTTATTTAATTATTTTATTTTATTACCCAAAAAGCAACTTTTTATTTCGGCCCCTAAACGAAACCCACTGTTGACCCGCTTTTTAGTCAAAGTAGTCACACATGGAATCTCTGATCAACAATACGCTCGAGTATTGGAAGCATCGTAAGAAGACTGGCAACGATTTGGTCGAAATCGCGTCACGAACAAAGAAAGGACCGAAACACCAATCAGACGATCTCTTTTGGGCCCGAAAATAATAATTACGGAGCTGAGCTCTGTATCTCTTGTAGTCCTCTGAATTAGCTTCAGTTTGAGCTTTTGTTTGGCTAAAACGGACTTAAGGTTTGAAAGTTACACCCATTTCCGTGAACGCATGCAGAACTGGAAACTTGGATTGTGGCATGAGAAAAGCTCCGGATCGGATCAGTTTCTCAAACTTGGAATTTAGCTCGCTTCAGTTCGAATCGGACCATCCAGACCCGACCCGCCTTGTACACTGCACAGAAGCGCTCGTCACGCCTTCGGTTCGAAGGTTCCACCTCGGATCGGACCCGAACCGATCCGACCCCTATTGACCTGCTGCTACACTTTGGATATGATCTATTCTTAAGGAGCCACTACCTCCTACTCTCATAGAATGAACTCCACCTGTCCTAGCACGATCTGAAGACCACTACTCCACTACTTCCGAGATCAAATCAGTGCCCGCCACGTGGCACCTCCGAACCGGACCACTTCTGAACCTTGCAAGGCTCCTCTACGCCTATAAATACACCCTCATATGGCCATTTCAAGGGACTTTTTTGGCTACTCCAACACTTGGCCTCCATTACAACCAAGCAAGGACATTGCTCATCACTTTAACACGAAGAATTCGTGTATAAATTCATTCCCTAATCTCCTCTTCTTCATTGTAAACACGAGGATTTCGTGTATAATCCGCAAACAAATAACATTGTAATAGCTTCTTAGGATTTAAGAAACTATAAAGTGGCCGTAGGCTTGGTTTGAGCTGAACCACTATAAAAATATCGTGTGTCTCCTCTTATTTTACTGTTTTTTCTGCATTGATATGTGATTGTGAGGATTTCACATAGAATTTGGGTGTTAGGCCTAATTTTCAATCTAACATTTTGGCGCGCCAGGAAGGGGGAACACGACAACTTCAACTTCTGCTTGGATTATTTAGCTACTGGATCAATGGTCAAACGAAAGAAAGACAGAACCTTCTCTCTTGCTGAGGACGTTGGCACTGAAGGAGCAGTGAAGGAGGCGAGCCAGGAGGCGAGCCAGGAGGCTTCCTCTCATGGAAATTCATCAGCATACTTGACTAGAGATGAAATAGATGGCGTTCTCACTGAATTGAGAGCTCAAATGGCAAGGCAAGATGATCTCCTCCGCAAACAACAGGAGATGATCGACCAATTCTTCGCTCGGATGGAAGGAAGGCCGAGCGAAAACGCTCAACTCATTGGAAATGGCATGGAATCGGCACCAGAAGGAGTAGCGATTCGGATCAGATCGGACCCGATCCGAGCCGAAGGAGACCCAAATTCCGCAGCCGCTCGAGATGCACCAGCTCACGCTAACCGGGTCGGATCAGCCTTCACTCGACCCGCTGCTCCACTTGAGCTCGGAGGCAACCCCCTTAATTTACGAAACTCAGGTCGAGCATGACCAATCTCTGCCCCGGTTCGGATAAAACTCACACGAGTGCAGCAGCACGAAGCAACTCAAAATGACAACCAAGCATCGGTTCAGACCGGACATCACGAACCGAACCGGTTCGTCCTCCACGATCCACAGCATGGGGGCACCTCCGAACCGAACCGAATGGCCTTCCAAGCTCCTCGTACTTTTCCAAACTCTTCTAGATTCAACGTTGGGGCCACCAGCTCTGACCTCGGTAGCTTGCAACCGCTCTTTGAAGGCGATCGGCTCGCCAATCTCATTGAATGCCTCTCTCGAGGTCGCACTTATCAGAGTGACATGGATGATGTCAATCACAATCCATTCACACAAGAAATTAGGAATTCTCGCAATCCCCCAGATTTCAAACATCCATAATTGGAGCCTTACAACGGCAGGACGGACCCTACCGTGCATCTCATGCACTACAAATGGCACATGGAAGTTCAATCGGCGTCGGAAAACGTCATGGCAAAGTGCTTCCCTCTCTTTTTGGCTGATATAGCCGCTTTGTGGATTCGGCAGTTAGAATCTGAATCGATCAACAGCTGGAATATGTTGGTCGCTCGCTTTATCGAACAATTTCGGGTCCACATCGCTAGACCCAAGAACATCATGTCGCTTACTACAATCCAACAGGGACCCAGAGAAACTCTGCGCTCACTCCTGGAAAGGTTCAACGTTGCAGCAGCATCAGTTGATCGACCTGAGCAATCTATGGTATTGATGGCAACAGTATCCGACATTCTGGACAACTCGGAGTTCAAAAAATCCTTGTACCGGGAACAACCACGGAATCTCAGCGAATTCTACCTTGAATTAGATAGATTTCTATGTGAAGAAGACGCAATGCACGAAAAGAAAATTCTCGATGTCAACATGCTCAGAGACGGAGAACCGTCTGATTCTGGAAAAGGCAAAGGGAAAGTTGATGTCAAGAATGACCGCAGCGCTCAGCCCCGGAGAGGGCCTAGATATGAAAAGTACACAGAGCTCAATTCATCACTAACTGACATCTACGTGAACACAAACGGTGATATCTCCTATCCAAAGCCTCCCAGGAGGGAGCCATCGCCAAGAGAACGTGATTCTGGAAGACACTGCATATTTCACGATATGGACGGTCATAACACGGATGACTGCAGGCATCTTAGAGATCTGATTGAGGAACGGGTTAGACGTGGAGAGCTACCCGAGTATGTGAAACAACCAACGGCGCCTACACCTGTGCTACCTCCACCTGCTCCCCGGAGAGGGAATGATCCTGGATCGAGCTCTCGTGGGCTCATCATCAACTGATCTGGATTGGATCACTCTGCATTTTAAGAATTTCTTAGGATTTAAGATATGTCTCTTTGCTTTCTTTAGGTTTTCCGGTTGGCTAAATCGGAGTACACATGTTCGGGGTTAGGATTTAGCTCCAAAACGTGCTCTGGACTCGATGACAAACCAATCAGGATTTGCTTTGGTTTTGTACTTGGAATTGAATAAGGAAGGACTTTCCGAACATGGATAATGTTTGGCGAATTTAAGTATCTTGTCAGGTTGTGGCAGGATTCTCAATCTCGATTAAAGTATGGTTTATACTTATCTCGAAACCCTTGGTACGGATTGTGCCTAGGGACAGACTGTCTTGTCAGGCTTTGGCAAGTATAGCTCCATCTCGGCATGAGTATGGATTGTACTCCACTGAGTTTCCAAGTATGGATTATACTCAGGAACGACGAACGCTCTTGTCAGTATTTGGCAAAGGAACTCAATAAAAATCGAGTATAGCTTATGCTCGGTTTGAACTTCCTGGTATGGCTTATACCCGGAAGGTTAGGTCCCTCGTCAGGTTTTGGCAGGATTATTCGAACGTCTCTTGAGTGTAGTTTATGCTCAAACAAACGCCCAAGCATGGTTTATGCTCGAAAGTGTAATCAGTCTTGTCAGGTTTTGACATACCTATTTGCTTTCTTTTCTCCGCAGGTATGGTTTATACTTGCAGCTGGCAGGCCCAGCGTGGCCTTGTATTTCTTGGATTATCCAGAACACATCTTCCTTCAGCCAGCAAGATGTGTTCTGGGGGCAAAATGTTGACCCGCTTTTTAGTCAAAGCAGTCACATATGGAATCTCTGATCAAAAATACACTCGAGTATTGGAAGCATCGTCAGAAGAAAGGCAACGATTTGGTCGAAATCGCATCACGAACAAAGAAAGACCCGAAACTCCTATCAGACGATTTCTTTTGGGCCCGAAAACAGGAATTACGGAGCTGAGCTCAGTAACACTTGTAGCCCTACGAATTAGCTTCAGTTTGAGCTTTCTTTTGGCTAAAACGAACTTAAGGTTTGAAAGTTACGCCCATTTCTGTGAACGCATGCAGAACTGGAAACTTGGATTGTGGCATGAGAAAAGCTCCGGATCGGGTCGGACCCGCTCCGACCCACGCTTCGAAGTTTCTCAAACTTGGAATTTAGCTCGCTTCGGTTCGAATCGGACCATCCAGACCCGACCCTCCTTGTAAACTGCACAGAAGCGCTCGTCACGCCTTTGGTTCGGAGGTTCCACCTCGGTTCGGATCGGACTCGAACCGATCCGACCTCTATTGACCTGCTGCTACACTTTGGATTTGACCTATTCTTAAGGAGCCACTGCCTCCTACTCTCATGGAATGAATTCCACCTGTCCTAGCACGATCTAAAGACCACTACCCCACTACTTCCGAGATCACCTTAGTGCCCGCCACGTGGCACTTCCGAACCGGACCACTTCAGAACCTTGCAAGGCTCCTCTACGCCTATAAATGCACCCTCATATGGCCATTTCAAGGGACTTTTTTGGCTACTCCAACACTTGGCCTCCATTACAACCAAGCAAGGACATTGCTCATCACTTTAACATGAGGAATTCATGTATAAATTCATTGCCTAATCTCCTCTTCTTCATTGTAAACACGAGGATTTCGTGTATAATCCCCAAACAAACAACATTGTAATAGCTTCTTAGGATTTAAGAAACTATAAAGTGGACATAGGCTTGGTTTGAGCCGAACCACTATAAAAATATCGTGTGTCCCCTCTTATTTTACTGTTTTTTCTGCATTGATCTGTGATTGTGAGGATTTCACATAGAATTTGGGTGTTATGCCCAATTTTCAGTCTAACACCCACTGACTGTCGCCTCTAGCTAATTACCCTCATTTCGAACACAATGGGATATGTTTCGTAACCCAATTCAGCTGTTATGATCAGTTTTCGTTAAATTTAAAATATAAATCCTTATATTTTAAATTCAAATGCACATTTTAAATTACCAGGGCCACATACTAACTCTAAGAATTACAGAAAAATTATTTCTAGCTTCGTATTGATGATACGGTTCTAACAAAACTAATTTCGTCAAATTTGGTGATTGTTTGAAAAATGGCCATTTTCTGGTCGATCCAAATTGACCGAAACTACCAAAACACGTTTTCTTATGCCATGCTCACATATTGATTCCAACAATGAATTTTGGAATCAAGCAATAATTCGACATCCCAAATCCAAAAAAAGTGGTTTCGTCGAAAAGGGAGGTCGTTTGCAAAATTTCCATTTTTAAGGGGTATATTTTCCATAGCGACTATTCTGAATTTTCAATTGGACATAACTTCTTATTCCTGCTATGAAATTTTGATTTTTCAGATTCGTTGGGACGATATTTTCAAATAGATTCTAATATTTTTGGTTTTGCTAAAATTCGGTTTACATTGAATCCTGTACATTCATTTGAAATATGAAATCGAATTTTCAAACTACCGCGCCATTTTCCAATTCCTTTTATAATTAAAATAAATATTTATATTCCCATTTCCATTCAAATAAATATATACATTCTAATTTTATTCAAAATAAATTTCTAGTCATTATTATTTATAATAAATCATTTTAAATATTCAAAATTCATTAAAATTGCCAAAATAAAATTTTAAATTGGTTCTGATTCTCCGGGTTGTTACATCTAGTCAATTTTATTCAGCATAAGGTACAACGAGGGTGCCAGATGTCAATGTTTATTTAAATCACTTAACAACAATTTGATACATTAACTGGCATAAATGTATAATGAATTCAGTCGATTTAATTTCACATAAAGATATAAATTATGAGTTGTAACGCTCACTTTTATTTCATGGATGAAGAATATGCATAATCAGAATATAAGACGATGTCATGTGAGGTAAATCAAACACGAACGCCAACGTTGACATATATACAGATTCACACACATGAACACAACACTCGCTTCTCAAAGTTTCATGATGACATCCCCTATTTGATCCTTTGTCAAATAGTTATGGTGGTGCACACCAAACCCAGTAAGACAATGCCCCGCCATCAATGTAGCAAAGCACCAGCCGTTATCCATCACCTTCATGTCACCCATCATGTATTATATGCATCCCTGCTACGAAACTCACCTCCACTTGACATGTATGCCTAGTACGAAGATTCTGATCGATGAAGGTTTTCAAAAGGCACGCAACGCGGTTTGGAGCTTGGCCTTGGAGAGGTCAGCTCAGCACGGGTGAGGTGATGCTTAGGTTGGGAGGCAGGCTTAGGCCAGTATGGGTGTGGAAGTAACAGGGACAGAGCTTTGGTCGGAAAGCAGTAGTGAGTGGCGGAATGACTCCGGGTGGTGGATGAGAGAAGTTGTGGTTGGTGATTCGGAGGAGCTCAGAGGCGAGATACTAACACGGACGAAGGCGGATGAAGTAGCAATGACGGGCAAAGACACATTAGATAGAGTGAGGTCGGCATCTGACATGCGGGTTTCTGTTTCAGTCGGGTTAGATGGAGCAAGCATTGGTGGCAGTCACGTGTGTGAGACGGAGGTGAGGGATAGTGGAGTGGTTGGTGATGTTTCCAGGCTTTGGATTTGGATTTTTTAATGAAGCTGAAGCTTCAGAATGATGTAAAGGAGGAGGCAAGAGTACACACACACAAATCCACTCATTTCCACCAATCAGGCCTGTGATTTATGTTCACAGTATCAAAAATAGTGTGAATAAACTTGCACTCTATGGCAGAGGCTATAATTCCAAAAGTAAAATTGATTTTGAATGGTTTTAAACTTTGACCATATGCTTCCTTTGCGATAGAATAGGACATGCGTTGCCAGTTCAATACCTAGAGATTTAATTTCATAATATATTTTTCTTTAATTGGTGGTGCAAGTTATGGGAAACCCAGTTACAAAAATAAAAAATTTGCAAAATTACCTTTTAATCATGTACACCGTAAACTGCAATTTTAAACCGTTTTCCAACCCGCGCATAGCGTCCAAACACGCAAAAAAAAAAAGATTCATTGCATCGTTACGAATTGAATAACACACTGAAAATCTATGTTTTATGTTCGCGTGAAATTCATTATTTATGTTATAACCGTTACTGATAACCATTAATAGATTTTATAAATCAATTTAAATGGAGCAACCAAAATCAAAATTCGACGAAACGAATATCTACATTTTAAATATAAAATTTTCTAGAATCATTTCATGTGAACTTATTCATATTTCGAAAAATCAAAGTCAGTCATTTTGTTATATACTGATGTTATAACAATAATTTAAAAGTCGAATAAAATTTTAGTTATTAACGATCAATTTAGTTCATTTAGATTAAACTAACGATCAATTTAGTTCATTTAGATTAAACTAAATGTATGCAATCCGTTTTGAATTCAAATTTAAAGTTTTAAGTTTGATGTCAAAAATCGATTTCGTATCGTTTACAGTTGAAAATTATGCTCAAATTCAAAATATAAACGTATAATTTGTCTTCTTCAAAAATTACTTTTAATTTCATTAAAATGCTAATACGATTTAACTCAAACGTAAGTTATGATTAACATTTGATCTCTTTAAATTAAGAGATTATAAGGAATTTAATTCCGATCTACCTTCAAAAGCTTATTAAATATCATCACAAAATTTATATTTCAAACAAGTTTTTATCCAAAAAATTATATTTTAATTAATCGAAATTACGGTTCATCACAAATACATACATAACTCTTCCCCATCATCAATTATTTTAGAATGTTACCTAAAAGTACTATTTGTTAAAAATTAAATACCATACTTTTATTGTCAAAATAACTATTTATTATACACATAAGCATCAAGTTAATAGATAAATCAATTGGTTACATGAAAATAAGTGAAAACTTTAATGTAAAAGCAAATGTGTATGTGCATGTCTCTCTCTCTCTCTCTCTATATATATATATATATATATATATATATATATATATATATATATAGGGCAGGTTCAATGGCACCCCAAATAGTGAGCACCCCTTTAGCCTACCACTTTTCCACTATATATTTCCTCCATCTCTCCTTCCACTCATTATCTCACCTCCCACTCACTTTCTTTAATATAAATGAGAGGAGGAAATTAGGGGGCATTTGGGGTGCTCCATTTTTGGGGGGCTCCTTGATCCCATCCATATATATATATACACACACGCAAAATGATGACCCAACATTAGACACAACAAATCTCAACCATTAGATCTTTCTTTGAACTCCACATAAAAACAAATAAATCTGATGGTTCATAATTCATGTGTCTAACTTTATATCCTATTATTCGCACGTATATGCGTGTGCATATACACACACACATATGCGTGAAAATTTTCCTTTAGTTTTTCAATTTAATAACGGACTCGGCAAAAATAACGAACTTACAAAATCCTCAATCATGATGTACTTTTTCTTCAATTCTTAATCCGTCTTCTTCATCGACATCAGTAAAATCCTCCTCCTCCTTCGAATCCAAATCCATCGCATACTCAAAGTCAAATACCAACTGGATTGGTAAATCGAAGCGTGAAATTTGTTAAACCAAATGCAGAATGTGTTATAATTCCTAAAAATGTTTTTAATAAATCAAAAATGACTTGGACGAATACTCTAGCACTTATTCTGATTCATTTTAAACTTTCTACTATGAAACTAAAGGAATACATTCAGAAAATTTGGAAACCTTTGGGGAGATTTAATGTCTATATTTCACCTCAATACAATTTTGTTGTTCAGTTTGATTATGTGGATGATTTTTCTCGCATTTAGAAGGTTCTACTTACTCTTATTTTGGTCGTCTTTTGCTAGTGGAAGCTTGGTCACCTAGTTATGATTTTTCCAAAAACAGAGTGATCCTGTTCAGATTTGGGTAAGACTTCATGGTTTACCCATGGAACTTTGGACAATTGATGCCATACAAATGGTCGCTAGTTTAATTTCGACACCATTAATCATTGATGGAAATACAGCTGAAAGGAGATTTACTAAGTATGCTAGATTGCAATTATCGATTGATACCCTAACAGATTTGAAAACTGAAACCCCTATCTTATTACATAATGATTAGAAACTTGAAATTTCAATTGAGTATGAAATGCAAGGTATTTGGTCATGATGATGAAGAACATGAAGTAACAACTGATCCTAGATGGATGCAACTTGAAACTGAAACTGAATCTAAAGAGAATAGCACTGAAGAGCAAGCATTTGATCCCATAGCTCCACAAGTTCCACCAGATATTTCAGAACATCATGATGATTTAGATTTTCTTAATTCAAAGTTACCAAATGATTTAAATCATGTAGCTGAGATTCTTGAAGGAAGTGAATGTCTGAAAGATCCTGATAAGGGAAAACAAGTGGATGTATCTGAGTATGTGGATAAAAATATAGGAAATATGCAAAATACTAAATTTGCAGCTATAAATGTAACTTCATCCGCTCCTCCTAAAAGAGTTTTAAGGTGCTCTTCGATTATTAAATGACAATTCTATCATGGAATGTTAGGGGTATGAGTACATATTCTCGTATGAAAGATGTACTTACACTCCCAACTCATACTAAATCAACTATTGTTGGTTTAGTAGAAACAAAATTATCAAAATCCAGTTTCAATTTGTTTATTTCTTTATTGCCAAGTTCATGGAAGTTTTTAACTAATAATTCTTCAGTTGCTAGTGGTCGAATTCTTCTTATTTAGGATTCAAATGTTTGGGATCTGGTAATGTTGGCCTGTTCTTTTCAACATATTTCAGTGAATGCTTTTAATAAAGGTGGTTTATCAATGTCCTTCACACGGATATATGCCGGTAATTCTTTTGCAGATAGAGAATGTTTATGGCAGATTTTGCTTAATGAGTCAAGTTTGGTTACTAATGCATGGGCTTTAATGGGGTATTTTAATAATGCTCTAATTCCTAGTGATAAAAAGGGTGGACTGCCTATTCATATTATCAATTAATAGAATTTCAGAAGTTCATTCTTCAAGCAGCATTACTAGAAATCAATCCCCTAGGTTTTTCATTTACTTGGCGAAGAAAGGGTATTGCTACTCACGTAGATAAAACATTTGCTAATAATAACTATTTGCAACAGTTTTTGAATTTGAAGCATTGTCTTTATCTCAAATTTCTAGTGATCATAATCCAATCTTATTGGATTTTATTCCTACTCTTTCGGTAAATGAATTTCCATTTTGGTTCAAAAATGAATGGCCAAATTTACTTGGTTATGATGAAGCAGTGCACAAAGGCCTGAATTCTACAGTTTGTGGTTTTCAAAGTTATCAATTACTTCAAAATTTTCAAAATTGTAAAAAGGAATTGAAAATTTGGAATAAATTATGGGATAAAAATGCTGCAAACCTGAAACAAGATGAAAATCTTTCTTTGCAATTGGAGCAAGCAGTTGATCAGTTCCCTGAATACATACTTCTTTATGAAGACTATTTACAAGCATGAAAAGAATTTCGTCACTACAAAAAATCTATTTTAGAGGATTTAAACAACAAGCAAAAAAATCATGGCTACAACAAGGTGACACAAACTCTAAAATTTTCTATTCTCATATGTCAAATCATAGATTTTTTAATCATATCAGGGCTTTGATAGATCAACAAGGTAATCTGTACTTTAAACTAGAGGAAATTGAGTTTGAGACAATTAACTATTTTACTGATATGTTCAATGGTGCTAATTCAAAAGTCTTCTCTAATTTTCACCATATATATTCAATCAATGAAAAGGAAAGAAATTTTTACTAAAGGAAGTGGCTCTTCAAGAAATCAAAGATGCATTGTTTTCAATTCATGATGTCTCAAGTCCAAGACCTGATGGAATTAATGCAAAAAATTTGAAACATCATTGGGAAGTTCTGAAGTATGATATACTGGATGCTATTAGAGATATTTTCAGATCTGGTAAACTGCCTAAATTTCTTAATCATACCTTCATTGCTTTAATCCCTAAGAATGAGAGACCAACTAAAATAGCACATTATAGACCTATATCATGTTGTAATGCATATTACAACATTTTTTCTAAAGTGCTATGCAATAGGTTAAAATATTTCCATCCTTTCCTCATATCTGAAAACCACGGTGCGTTTATTAAAGGCAGATATATGGATGATAACATATTGTTGGCTCGTGAGCTTGTAAGGGATTTTAAAAAGAAAGGAATGCCAAAATTATGTGTTAAGGTGGGTTTATAGAAGGCATATGATAGAGTTAATAAGGAATTCATTTGTTTCATCATATCTCAAAGAAATTTTCCTATACATTTTGTAAATCTAATATATGAATGCATGGCAATTGCTACATATTCAATTATGAATCAAGGCATTCCTAAAGGATTCGTAACTTCATCCAGAGGAATTTGATAAGGATACCCTTTATTTCCCTATCTCTTTACAATTGCTATGCGGTATTTTACTTTTCTAATGGATGAAGCAACTTCAAATAAAACATTTCAGCCTAGTTCTCAGTATCAGCCAATTATATCTCATCTCCTATATGCAAACGATTTGATAATTTTTGGAAAATCTTCTAATCAAAATGCAGTTACTCTGAATAGGATTTTCCAGAATTTAAGTAAATATGCTGGTTTAAATGTTAATGCATCTGAAACAAACGTGTTTTTAGTGCCTCTATCAATAATTCTAGAGAAATTCTGAATGTGATCCTTAGATTTGAACAAGGTACATTACCTATGAAATACCTTGGTGTGCCATTATCTTCTAATTATTTACACTATTCAGAATGCAACTCATTGCGTGTTCAAGGTAAAATACAAGGGTGGGAAACCAAATTATTGAGTTTTGCAGGTCGTGCAGAACTTATTAACATGGTCATTACTCCTATTGTTTTGTATTGGCTGTTCATTTATCAGATTCTAGAATATACACTGGATAAATCGCAATCACTTTGCTCTAATTTCTTTTGGGGAGGTGCATCACATAAGGTAGCTTGGCACATTTTATGTAAACCGAGGGCAGAAGGTGAGATTGGCCTCAAGAATTTCTCTGATTTAAAAAAAGTAGCATGTATCAAACTATTATGGAACCATTTATCATATACCTCACTCTGGAGTAAGTGGAATATGTATTGTAAAGGAAAACACTTTTGGGTTATGGCAATAGATAATAATGCTTCATCTATATGGAAATCCATTTTGAGACTTCGAAATTGATCAAAATAGATGTTCAATAAAACTATTTCAAATGGTGAGGAAACTTACTTATGGTTCGAGCCTTGGATTAATTGTCAATGCATGGTTGATTTGTTGGGTTATGACATAGTACATTTGATTGGTGATGCTGAATTAAAAGTGAGCTCAATTATTCAAAATGAAGCATTTGTACCTGAAATTCACCCAACAACTAGAGAATTAATTCATGAAATTAGTTCTATTTCTAGTTGCTCAAATAGGATGAATGACTCTTATGAATGGTGTGAAGGAAGTATGTTTTCGTTTCATCAAATATGGGATTATATCAGACATCATGAAGCAAATGATACTATGTTTTCAGTGATATATAACAAGAAAAACAGTCATAGGATGACATTCACTACTTAGCTGTTTTGGGAAATCTCAATACCAAAGATAGAATTCTCCAATTCGGCAATGTAGCAAATAACATGTACCTTTTATGCAAAAATCATCCTAAAACCATTATGCATCTTTTCTTTCAATGTGATTACTCAGCTTTTATATGGCTTTCTTTGAGGCAGAAACTGTTTCTTCCACTTAACTCTGGCTGATTTGAAAAGTGAGGCGAGATTTCTTCATTCCATCTTCAAATGCCAAGATCATATACAAGATTTAGCTTGTGGATCATTTACTACTGCTATAAACTTTATTTGGAAGGAGAGAAATTTAAGGGTCTTTTGGAATCGCCGCATCCATTCAGTAGTAAAGTTCATGCAAATAGAAAGAGAAATCTCGTATTTAGTTCGCAATAATGGAAGCAAAACTATTCGTAATTAGAGAAATGCTCAGATTTTGGAGATGGGGAATAAAGTTGTTGGACTTTGGACAATTGACGAAGAATTGGCGTATTTTGATGGATACTGAAATTTGAATTGAAATGGGCCTGGATGGGCTAGGCTGAGGATAGTGGACACAAATTTTATTCTATTTTCTTTATGTTTTTGTTCTGTCTTTGTTCTGTACTGGAGATGATATTTGAGTCTGTATACCAAATTTATATGTACTCTTTTTTCCTATAGGGCATCCATCTAGGTTAGGGGATTATAGGGTTTTGATGAGGCATATAAAGGAGGTTTTAAATTGGTTTATGCAATAAAGAGAACCAATTTTCAATATATATACAGACACATATGTGTGTGTGTGTGCATATATATATATATATATATATATATATATATATATATATATATGTGTGTGTGTGTGTGTGTGCGCGCGCGCGTGTGTGTGTGTGTGTGTGTGCATGCTCTAGGACATCCCATTTTAGGTCACTCATTTATAATTATTTATAACCAAATACGTTAGTAGTGGAAGAGAGAGTTAATGGAAAGAGAGAATGAGATTGTGTGGCGGAAATCAAGGGGTATAAGGATCCTACACACACGTACACACACACACACACACTTACATTTTTTTTATAGAATTTAATCTACTAAATAATAGTAAAGCAGAAAAATTTCTTGCTCTTTTCTTGATTTAAGGAGTTATCTCTTCTTGCTTAATTCTCTCTAGATATTTAATATTTGAATCTTTTGTAATTACCCTATCATTGTAGGCTGAAATGTCTTAATAAAATATATACCACTTTCAAAATAAAAATAAAAATAAAAATATTTGAATCTTGTAACTATCAGCTAAATTATTTAACTAACCTCTCATTATTTTTTACAGTATAATGTATATATTTAAAATTTGTGTATAATTATATACAAACAATTCATTGATTAAGTTCTAATAGCCTATAATCAGGTCCATATATTTATATTAATTACATAATACAAAATTTAAACTATTTAAATAAATTTAGTTAGTTGGTATATTTATTAATACTATTACTAGATATCAAAGAGTCATAATTTAATATGTATACAACTATAGTATTAATAAAAATGATATTTTTTTTATTCAATTACCATATGTAACTCGCATGAAACAACAATAAAAAGTTTATTTTTTTTATTCTCTTATCATTTAACTAAACATATTTGTATATAAAGCGGTAAAATATATGTATCATGTATTGCATTATAAAATTCTACATTTAACTTAAAACACCTATATTTAAAATTACCACAATTATTTACAAAACCTACCTCACTTTCTTCTATGATATACGTTTCAACATATATGTATAAATTAATTATGTAGTTATGTTTAAAATAGTAAGATAAATGTAATCAAGTGATATTCATTAGTTCGATCACTAATGATAATATGGAAATTTCAATAATATACAACATACTTATAACAATAAAATATGATAAAATTGCATTTTCATTAAAATAAAATACATAGTCAATCGAATCTGCCAAAAAAAACATAGGTCACCTAACATGTAATATACCATAAACGATAAGGAACTTTTATAAAACACACTCTTTAAGTTTCGTAATATACGGATTTTCTTTTTGAAAAACAAGTTTAAGAAAGACTAGTACTTTTAGTTCCGGCTAATATGTAAATAAATACAGTAAAAACTAAAAATATTTTTGCGTTTTCCCAAAAAAAATTACACTTTAGCAACGAAAATTCAAAAAAAAATGTAGAGACGTGAAATTAATTATAAATTTTACTTTTGAGATAAAAAATAATAACAAAATAAATATATCAGTAAAAGTATCAATAAATTCGGCATGCATTACACAATTATAATTTTTACAATAAAAACCTTAGTTTTAAAATTCCTACAACCTCTTACCGAACTGTCTTGGTTCTCTTCTAATATTTTATATGACTTCATGTTAGAGTTTATCAAGAATCTTAAAACTAGAATTAAATTTAGTAAATTATTAGTTATTGATGTGTTAAATAAATCATAAAAATATGAAAATTTCAATATTTGTGCAATATTCATATTAACAAAAGGGTATAAAATTCATTTGGATATACAAATATGTAGGTCACATAAATTTCCACAGTTGCTTACAAAACTTATCTCATTGTCACGTAATTTTGTACATTTACATCAATATAATTTTAATTAAGCATGTAATATTGGTTCCAATTTACAAGAACATATTTAATTAATAAATATTCTTTAATTCATCTAATAAATCTATAAATGTGACAGTATCAATTTGTGTGTCACATTCATATTAAAAACAGTTAAATAGGTTTTCACTAAAATATAAAGATAATAATTCAAATATCATAAATATTTTACATGAATAACGTTAACAAAACTAATTTATTATTCAGTCATCTCAATGAATTTATCCGTATTGTTAATTTCTGTATTTAACTTTAAAAAATACATATTTTGACATTTATATAGTCATATGCAACTTCGTCGTCTATTTCCTAATCTATGTATTTAAATTGCATACAAAATCTCAATTTTAAATTATTTTAATAATATATATATCAGTCGTATATGTATACACACACTGTGACGACCACCCACAGGCCATGCACTAATCAAGAGGAATAATGCGCTGAAAGGTGTGCCAGGCTGCTATGGACGATTAGCAGAGTAGATAAACTCAAGCGGAAACTGTCGTAAAATCACACCGCAAGGATAAAATATAATAGAACATATACAACGGGTAATAGTAGTGAAGCATCATATAGAAATTTTTCAAACTTTCATAACATCTTGAAAGATTATTCCAACATCGTAGGAGACATCAAGTATGCACATAAGGCCTCACTACAACACTCATAGAGCAACTCAAACAAGGGAAACAGAAATACTAGATAGTAGTAAAAATAATACGCTAGTCTCCTGCTCGCCTTCACACAACAGCATCATCCTCACTAATCACATGTCACTTGCTACTTAGTCTGCCCATCCACAACCGGATGAACAACCCAAGGTAATAAGAGGAAACATAAAACCTTGAGCCAAACAACAATCTTACTGAGCAATAAAACAACTAACAAACTTCCTCAACAAAGTATATGAGAATGGATAGATAAACATACTAATCTACCCATAACACTAGAGAAGAACTCAACCCTATCTTCCCACACCGGACAGTGAAAGCCTTACATCCATGGGAACCAAAACACCCATTCAATAATGGTAAAGCACTCATAACATCCAGATTATATATCTCATGTAAACCATCCTAATCGAATTCAACATCCCTCGAGCACAAGCCCCAAAGGCCTAAACCAATATCAGACAAGCACCTAAGGAACATCTCCTTCGGCGTTGGATGACCTACATAAGAAAGTACAAATAGAACAACTAATCATCCATGACTGACTCTGGCTATCACCGCCAATCCTGCTTTAAAACCATCGTTAATCGTATGACGGTCAACCTTGCCATATGTCAAGGGCTAATGGTAACCCTAGTTCTAGCATAAACTTCATACGCCTTTCAACGATACGTATGCATGTCCAACTTTGACAACTAGACCTTTCAATGACACCCAGGGTACTCGACCTACAACCAGTCTTTTAGGTGCCCCCATCATACCCCTACTTTGAGCCTGCTAGAACTTACGATAATGATAATCTCTCGGCCTTCTCATCTCTAGTCATCTAACCCAACGACTTTTCATAGTTCAAGCAAGCTTCTTAAGCAACCATTATCCACCAACTCACGACCTTTGAGTTACAACCTCATTCGCTGTTCTACGCCAATCAACGAACTCATTAAACACTTAGAACATCCTTATCTAGACTCTCGTCGAAGTCACCATCATCACCGAACCAAAAAACAATCAATATAAGGTTCAATATAACCCATAGCATTCACACATATCAGCTAAGGAAACCAACCACAGAACTTAAGCCATCAACCACAGCGTTTTAGAAGCACTATCAAAACCTTCAAACTTGACTGATCGCTCCATCATTGAACGACCGACCAAGCACGACCAACTAGGATGACCGACCGACCAGCACCACATGACCGACCATCCTCCACCTCACCCTTTACCATTTCCAGGCTTCACGACCAACCCGATAGGTCCAACAGACTAGGAGTGATGCACGACTGACAGCTACTTAACCTGTACACTCCTGCTCGAGCTAACCTCCCTCGACCGACCACTTTTGTTTGAACCATACATCCATGCTCCAAAATGTGTGTGACCGACCTGCTCCTCCTTGCACGACCAGGACACGACCGAACAGATTTGCTTCACACCAAAACATGGACGACCGACTGTAACCTGAACGATCGACCAGAACCTGTATGACCGACCCATTACTTCACAATTCCAGACTTTACAACCATCCTGGAACGCTCGCAGGACCAACCCTGCTCCCCTAGGCTCGCTCGCCCGACCGACCCTTCTTGTCTTGTTCCCCAAGAAAACCACACTTGGTGTAAGCGACCCCATACGTGTAACCCAAAACCTGCAATTCTCCTTTTCAACTCCGATTTCGGCCAAAACTCCTCCAAACGATAAATTCGACGAAACCAACTTGTCCAAATCATCGAATGCGACCAAAAATATGATATGAAATCATCACTAACATGAATATGATTATTTTTGCCAAAATTATGCAAATCACTCCAAAATCCTGATAATCGATCATGTGAACAAAATTATAGATCTAACTTGCATATGCACATGAAATAGTATAGAAATTATCAATTTAAACTTGCTAAAATAGATCATAGGGTTATTCATGTGAAAATGGACTTATAATGGTGTAAATCTAAGGTAAAACACTTGAATTTGATGAAAAACATGACCAGACACTCATACACTTCATTGAATCTATGTGAGAGATGCAAATCACTCACCGATTCTCCCAAACAAGCAAAAATCAATGCAATAAGATTCCAAATAGCAAGCAATTGGAACCAAACCCCTTGATCCGATGAATTCCCGATTCAATTGATGTAGATATAGCCTCCAATGATGTAGATCTATGATTTCCCTCCTTTGATTTTGATTTTTAATGGTGGAAAGGTGTTAGAGGAAGGAGGAGCACAAGGCCACCAAATGAGAGAATAGAGAAACGAAAACATTTCTCATACCTCCCACCCCCTATTTATATGCTTCCACTAGCCCACTAATGAGCCTCTCCAAATTAGCCCATTAAGGCTTAAAAATCTGAATAGCCAACTGTTAAACCTTAAGACAACGATTCCTCCCAAACCGATGAGCCAAATCTTTAATGTAACCACTCTACGGAAAGGCAATCATCATTTTCTTTCCAATGGCACAGGTCTCACAACCTAATTCGACCTGAGTCAAAAATTATTCCCCGTACAAGGCTGATAGGGGCAATATGGTCACAAACAAAATCGGTAAAAATTATGCACATGTCCCACATCCCCATAAGCAACATATTAAAATACGAGAAGGATCCAACCCTTTGGGAATAAAATATAAATATTTTACGATCCTCCAATACGTAAAATACGGGTTATTACATTCTTCCCCCCATAACAATTTCGCCCTCGAAATTCTAAGCAAACACAAGCAACCACAACAATTTTGCATGCCTATCATCCATGAGAAGTGAATTCATCACCCAAACTAGCAATCATCAAGTGATGCATCCATAGCCTTATCCTAACATGCATAATTCTATCAAACGATGACAAGATACAATGATATAATGATGATACGATAGCAAAGGGTCCTACCGGCGAAGAGTTCTAGATGAGTCACCCTCATGCTTTCTTCCGTCTCCCACGTACAATCGTCTCCATCTTTGCTCCATTGTACCTTGACTAGCTTAACCGTTTTCCTTCTAAGTTATTTCGTGTCATTTCCCACAACACGAAGTGACTTACGAGGTCTCACATCTATGGTGTCTACTTCAAGTTCTTCGTACTACTCTGGAGATACCGCCATATTCGAATCATGCACGAACTTTCGTAGGAACGACACATGGAAAACATTATGCACACTCAGCATCTTCTTGGGTAACTCTAATCTATATGCGAGCTTTCCTATTCGCTCGACTATCGAAAATGGCCCAACGAACCTAGGAGCTAACTTTCATTTATTTCCGAATCTAACCACATGCTTCAATGGTGAAACCTTCACGAAAACCATATCGCCCACATCAAATTCCAAGTCCTTACGATGCTTATCAGCATAACTCTTCAGACGATCTTGGGCCGCCTTCATTCGTTGCTGAATGATCACGATACAATCTGAGGTCTCTCTAATCATCTCAGGCCCAAGTATCAACTTATCTCTAGTTTCTAACCAACATGATGGAGAATTGCATGGTCTCCCATACAATGCCTTGTATGGTGTCATCCCAATGCTAGACTGGTAGCTATTATTATATGCAAACTCAAATAAATGTAAATGGTCTTCCCATGATCCTCTGAAGTCTAACACACAATCCCTTAGGAGATCTTCCAAAACTCGGTTGACTCTCGTGGTTTGACCATCAATTTGGGGATGGTAAGCCATACTTAAACACAACTCGGTCCAAAAAGCTTCCTACAAACTCTTCCAAAATCCATTCGTAAATAATGGATCTCGGTCACTCACTATGCTCTTCGGGATACCATGGAATCGAACTATCCACTTCACATAAAGTTCAGCCAATTTCGATGTCGTCCTAGTCGACTTGACAAGAACGAACCTTGCACTTTTGGTCAAGCGATCCACAATGACCCAAATCCCTTCATTTCCTACCCTGGTTCTAGGTAGTCCATCGATAAAATCCATCGATACTTGCTCCCACTTCCATGTAGGAACTTCTTATGGCTGAAGAAAACAACTCGACTTCTTCTATTCAGCTTTCACCAATTAACAATTCATACACTTGGGAATGAACTTTCCAATATCTTGCTTCATCCCCTCCCAGTAGTAGACTCGCTTCATGTCCGGATACATCTTATTGCCACCGGGATGAATTGTCAACTTCGAGTGATGACATTCTCTCAGAACCTCATCTCTCAATCTGTCGATATCAGGAATAACTAATCGCCATTGCTTTCGAAGCCAACCTTCTCGATCGACCTTGAACTCTTTATCTTCTGGTCCCTGGATAAATTCGACAAGCTTTGCATCTTTCTTTTGGATTTCTCCAATCCATTCGATGAGAGTAGGTCTTATCGATAAGCTTGCCAACATTTTAGGTTCCAATTCACATCTTGGCCTGAAATCGAACCCCATCAAGTACTCGAGGCTCTTCCATTCTGAAAACATCACTCCCAAACTTGCATGTCTTCGACTCAATGCATCTGCAACCATATTACCCTTGCCAGGAGCATAGGCTATAGCAAAATCATATGATGCCATAAACTCCAACCATCTTTGTTGCCGAAGATTCAAATCCTTTTGGGAGAAAAGATACTTCAATGACCTGTGATCTGTGAACAACTCGAATCGAACTCCCAACAGGTAATGTTTCCACATCTTCAGAGAAAACACAGTCACCGCTAACTCCAAATCATGAGTTGGGTAATTTCTCTCATGCAGATTTAGCTAACGACTCGCGTAGGCCACAACCTTGTCCTTCTGCATTAGCACTGCTCCAAGTCCAGTATGACATGCATCGGTATATACCACAATCTCTTCATTCTCACTTGGAATGGTCAGCACAGGAGCACTCGTCAATCTCTTTTTCAAGATCCTGAACGCTTGTTTACACTTTGCATCCCATGTGAACACTTGGTTCTTTTTTGTCAATCCTGTTAACAGTGCAGCTACCTTGGAGAAATCCTTGATAAACCATTGGTAATAACCAACCAACCCAAGGAAACTCTGAACATCCGTCTCATTCTTAGGCCTATCCCAGTTCTGGATTGCTGCCACTTTAGCGAGGTCAACCGCTATCCCATATACAAAAACAATATAGCCTAAGAACCTCACTTCACTCTTCCAGAAGTGACACTGTGAAAGCTTAGCTCTCAGCTGAGGCTTTCTCAAGATTTCCAACACAACTCTTCAAGTGTGTCTTGTGTTCTTCCTCGTTTCGGGAGTAAGCCAGAATGTCATCCACGAACACAAGCACGAAGTTGTTCAATTGATCTCTGAAAACTCTATTAATAAGATCGACAAAATACGCTGGCACGTTAGTCAACCCAAATGACATCACCAACCATTCGAAGAAACCAAATGGTGTCCTAAAACCAATCTTTGGCACACTATCCTTAGCCACCCTCGATTGGTGAAATCCTGTTGCCAAATCCATCTGAGAAAACACTTTAGCTTCGTAAAGTTGATTAAACTAGTCATTTATCCTTGGCAATGGATACTTATTCTTCTTAGTCACCTTATTCAGTTCACGATAGTCCACACACAGCCTTAATGAGTCATCTGCCTTGGTTGCAAACACAACCGGTGCACCCCATTCGGAAACACTCCTCTGAACGAATCCCTTCCCTAGAAGGTCATGAACTTGCACCTCCAACTCTCGCTGTTCCTTGGGCGCTATATCCTAAGTAGCATAACGATTGGTTTAGCACCCTCGACCAGATCGATCCTAAACTCGATCTCACGATGCGGCGACAACCCTTTGACCTCGTCAAAGACATCACATTAGCGATTAACACAGATGACAAGTCTTCCTATGGAATCCTAAGCGAATATTGGAAGCTCACGAAGACTCCATCTTCAGGCTTACACTTAATCAACACCTTTCGCCCTTCCACATCTCCGACTTTTGCCTCTAGCTTCTCGCCATTCACTCTTGCCGCATATCTCTTGAGCCAATCCATGCCCAAGATGAACCCAAAACCAGTGAAGTTCAATACAAAGCAATCATACATAAAAGAGCGACCATGACTCGACAACACTAGACTACGACAAATTATCCAAAGATTGGACGAACTCCCAACTAGATTAGTCACGATCAATGGTTTACCACAAATTTCGGGTTCTAAACCCAAGCGGCACACAAGCTCATTGCAAATGAAAGAATGTGATGCTCCAGTATCAAACAAAACTCGAACTGAAACACCTCGGACAGAAAAAGTACATTGCACGACGGCACCCTTTCCCTTTTCCTCTGGAGTAGGAGCTCTCGAAGAAGTTGGCATGGCTTCCCAAGCATACGCCTTCACAACTTGCTTGCCCTTAGCTGATTCTGGACAGTCTTTCTCCTAATGTCCAAGCTTCCCACACTTGAAGCACTTCTTCTCAGCTTTGGGATTCTTGCACTCAATTGCAAAATGGCCTTTCTGTTGGCAGTTAAAGCAAACCACCTCACTCTTAGGCTTCTTTTGGCCATTTTTTCCCTTCTGTTGTTGCTGCTTCCTCTTCTTATTATTACCGCCCTGCTGTGATTTCTGAACCTCTTTGGCTGTAGCGATAACATTTGCTTCCTTAGAAAACAAGCTTTCATGGCGAATATTTTCTCCATAATCTTCTCGAACGAATCGTCAAGATGATCCACCAACGACCTTTCAGTATAGGTATCCAGATCCATAACAAACTTCTCGTTCTTCTGATAGGGTGTATCAATGTATGAACGAGCATTTTAGGCAAGGCCTCGAAATCAGAAACATAATCAAGCATAGAATGACCATTCTGTTTCAGCTCCACGAACTTCTTGAACAAAGCTGACTTCTGAGCAGTGGAGATAAACTCTGCTTCAAACATAGCCTGGAATTGCTCCCATGAAACTTCTTCCTCTGGAGTCTCAAGCGTGGCTGAATTCCAACATTCCATGTCCCTGCCTTGTAGTTGCCATGATGCAAGCTTTCTCTTGGTTGCACCATCCAAACTCAACTCTCCAAAGATACAAACACAAGAATCCATCCACATCTGAACCTCTTCAGCTGGCTCGGTTCCTTCAAATGCTTTCCTCTTAGAGATGTATAATCTTTGCACAACTTCGCAAAATTCACAACCCTAGGCAACTCACGTCTACCGTAGCTGCCACTGGAGCGGGGACCCTTCGCACGAATGCCTCCATCATGGTTTCACATATGGTAGGGTATTCTGGTTAAGCGCCATTTCCCCCTCCAGTATTAGCTCCCCTAGCAGCGTGTCTTGATGGTCATCTATTCATTCTAAATCTGCAATTTAGAATAATTAGCCACTTCTAAGAAAAATTGCTAAAGGAACACAACCGCTACTATACTATATAATATTATATAGTATATATCCAACTGAAATCTACAAATACGTCTCTCATACAACATTATGTCTTTGACCTTTGGCTAAAATCGATAACCAGAGCTCTGATACCAAATGTGATGACCGCCCACAACCCTAGCACTAATCAAGAGGAATAATGCACTGAAAGGCATGCCAGACTACTATGGACGATCATCAGAGTAGGTAAACTCAAGCGAAACCTATCGTAAAACTCACACCATAAGGATAAAATATAATAGAACATATACAACAGGTAATAGTAGTGAAGCATCATATAGCAAACTTCTCAAACTTTCACAACATCTTGAAAGATTATTCCAACATCGTAGGAAATATCAAGTACGTACATAAGGTCTCACAACAACACACATAGAGCTACTCAAACAGTACAAAGAGAAATACTAGATAGTAGTAAAAGTAATATGCTAGCCTCCTGCTCACCTTCGCACAGCAGCATCGTCCTCACTAATCACCTGTCACCTGCTACTTAGTCTGCCCATCCACAACCCAAGGTAATAAGAAGAAACATAAAACCTTGAGTCAGACAATAGACTTAGTGAGCGATAAAACAGCTAACAAACTACAATAATAAAGTATATGAGAATGGACAGATAAACATACTAATCTACCCACAACATCAGAAAAGAACTTAACCCTATCTTTCCTACATCGGACAGTGATAGCCTTCACAATAAACAATTCAACCATTCATCCATGGGAATCAGAACACCCATTCAATCATGGTAAAGCATTTATAAAATCCAAATTATATATATCTCATGTAAACCATCATAATCGAATCCAACATCCCTTAGGCACAAGCCCCAGAGGCCCAAACCAATATCAGACAAGCACCCAAGGAACATCTCCTTCGACGTTGGACGACCTACATGAGACGGTACAAACAGAATAACTAATCATCCATGACTGACTCTGGCTGTCACTGCCAATCCTACTTTGAAACCATCGTTAATCGTATGACGGCCAACCTTGCCTTATGTCAAGGGATAATGGTAACCCCAGTTCTAGCATAAACTCCATACGCCTTTCAACAATACATATGTATGTCCAACCTTGACAACTAGGCCTTTCAACGATACCCAGGGTGCTCGACCTACAACCAGTCTTCTGGGTGCCCCCATCGTACCCCTGCTTTGAGCCTACTAGAACTTGCGACAACGATAATCTCTTGGCCTTCTCATCTCTAGTCATCCAACCCAGGACTTTTCATAGCTCAAGCAACCTTCTTAAGCAACCATTATCCACCAACTCACGACCATTGAGTTGCCACCTCATTCGTTGTTCTACGCCGGTCAGTGAACCCATTAAACACTTCGAACATCCTCCTCCGGACTCTCGTCGAAGCCACCGTCATTATCAAACTAAACAACATTAATATAAGCTTTAATATAAACCATAACATTCACACATATCAGCTAAGGAAACCAAGCACAACACTTAAGCCATCAATCACAGTGTTTTAGAAGCGCTGTCAAAACCTTCAAACTTGACAGACTGCTCCATCATTGAACGACCGACCAAGCACGACTGACTAGGATGACCAATCGACTAACAACACACGATTGACCAGCCTCCACCTTACTTTATACCATTTTCAGGCTTCATGACCGATCCGATAGGGTCGATCGACCAGGAGAGATGCACGACTGACAGCTCCTCAACTTGTACACCCCTGCTCAAGCTAACCTCGCTTAACCGACCACTTTTGTCTGAACCATACATCCATGTTCCGAAACGTGTGCAACCAAACAGCTCCTCCTTACACGGCTAGGAGATGACCGACCAGATTTTCTTCACCCCAAAACATGGACAACCGACTAAAACCTGAACGACCGACCCACTACTTCACCATTCCAAACTTTACAACCGTCCTAGAACGCTCACACGACTAACCCTGCTCCCCTAGGCTCGCTCGCCCAACCGACTCTTCCTATCTTGGTCCCCAAGAAAACCACACTTGGTGCGAGCGACCCCATACGTGCGACCTAAAACCTGCAATTCTCCATTTCAACTCCGATTTCGACTAAAACTCCTCCAAACGATAAACTCAACAAAACCAACTTGTCCAAATCGTCGAATGTGACCACAAATATGATATGAAATCGCCAATAACATGAATATGACTATTTTTGCCAAAATTATGCAAATCACTCCAAAATCATGATAATCGATCATATGGACAAAATTATAGATCTAACTTGCATATACACATGAAATAGTATAGAAATTATCAATTTAAACTTGCTAAAATAGATCATAGGGTGATTCATGTGAAAATGGACTTATAATGATGTAGATCTAAGGTAAAACACTTGAATTTGATGAAAAACATAATCAAACACTCATACACTTCATTGAATCTATGTGAGAGATGCAAATCACTCACCGATTCTTCCAAACAAGCAAAATATCAATGCAATAAAATTCTGGACAGCAAGTAATTGGAACCAAACCCCTTGATCCGATGAATTCCTGCTTCAGTTGATGTAGATCTAGCCTCCAGTGGTGTAAATATATGATTTCCCTCCTTAGATTTTGATTTTTAATGGTGTAAAGGTGTTAGAGGAACGAGGAACACAAGGTCACGAAATGAGAGAATAGAGAAATTTAAACACTTCTTATACCTCCCACCCCCTATTTATACCCTTTCATAACCCACTAATGGGCCTCTCCAAATCAGCCCATTATGGCTTAAAAATCTGAACAGCCAACTGTTAAACTTAAAACAATGATTTCTCTTAAACTACTGAGCCAAATCTTTAATGTAACCACTCTACGGAAAGGAAATCATTATTTCCTTCCCAATGGCACATGTCTCATCACCTAATCCGACCTGAGTCAAAAATTATGCCATGTATAAGACTGATAGGGGAAAATGGTCACAAACAAAAACAGTAAAAATTATAGACATGTCTCACATCCCCATAAGAAACATATTAAAATATGAAAATGATCCAACCCTCCGTGAATAAAATAAAAATATTTTACGATCCTCCGATACGTAAAATATGGGTTGTTACACACATACTAATAAAACAACAAATTTGAGTTTATCTAAATAGATATATAGATCACATACGTATATTTATGTACATATATAATAATAACAAAGTTAAGTTGTAAATTAGTTATAATCATTTATCTACATAAATAATAAATTTATCATATAAAACGTTAAAAAAAATTCTATTTTTATTATTTTAACTAACTATAATTTCAAATTTAACATATATATATAAGTTAAATAATATTTATTAACTCATCTAAAATTATTATAATATGTTAATTTCAAAAATAATACTTGCTTATAATAGTTAGAATAATAAAATTATTGTATTACTTCAAATAACATAAGTTATATAACACGTACCATGCATAAACAACAAAAATAATTTATATTATATTTATTTTGTTGAATTCATCGTATGTTGTTTAAACGGTTATTTTCACTTTTTAATGGTGACCGTATTCTGAAATTTTGTAGATTTTTCCTTCTCTGCTAATTTCGCTCTTCTTTCTTCCGATTCATTTCAAATCTGAGCGGTTTCGTTATCTTTCCTGTGTTACTGATTTCTTCAGGAAGTGTTATTTTTCGATTTCCCTTTTCTTAGTTAGGGTTTCTTCGGATCGGTTTTTGGCATTGGCTCCATCTGTATTTTGGGCTCTTTCATCAGGCCCTGTCTAGATGTAGGGTTTATTGTTAATGCTATTTTGGCTATGGTCGAAGGTCCGACTATTGTTGCAGTGGTCAGTGACTCATTAGTACTAGTCTAGGTGGTGTCTCTTGATTCTTTTGTGGCTTTAACAAGGCATTGATTTTATTGGTTGTTGGTGCATTCTTGGAATTGATTCCTGTTTTTTCTCGGTCCCTAGTTTCACCTACTCTGCCTATTTGGGAGAGAAGGCATAGGTCAGAGTTGATGCCATACTTGGGTTATTTGGGTTCTCCTGTTATCAGAGTTGGAAAAGGGGATTTACCCACCCCTGTTCAGTTTCCTGGGTCGATAGCAAGGAGTTTGGTTGCTCATCCGGTTGTTTTGGGGACTTCCTATTTTATGGATAGTCTTCCTGTTGATTCTGTATATTGTGGTGGCTTTCCTACTCACGTTTCACAGTGTCTTTAATGTGGGGGGTGAAGGGACAAGGGCTTTGACCCCCTATCTGTTTCCTCCCCGAAAGACTGTCGTTGCTTTCTTTTCCTGCCTCAGACTGGCCGAAGGTTGGGGAGTGTCGTCGACACCGTAACCATCATCGACCTCGTTGTCCCTCGCGACATTCGTAGAAGGTTGTTAAGGCAGTGCAACCTCCTTTTCCTTCTGTCTAGTTTTCCTATTATTTCTTTTTTATCCTTTGCAGATGATATCATTTTTTACACCAATGGGGACAGACATCCATTTCGTCGGCTCATGGGTTTTCTTTATCTCTATGAGAGGTGTTCTAGGCAACCAGTCAACACCTCGAAAAGCTGCTTTATTCCCTTTATAATGATGACCTCGACAAGGATTTTGTGGATTGAATCCTTATCTAGTTTCTATGTTGCATCTCTTCCTTTGCCTTAACTTGGTATTGTTGTATATCAAGGCCGCAAGCTCATTTCTCAACTTGATAAAACTAGAGGTAAAAATCCTCAGATGGAACTCTGCTCTTATTTCTCAAGCTGGCAGACTTGTTCTCATCAAATTCGTTTTAGATTCTATTGGGTCCCATGTATTTGCTACCATAATTCTATCTTCTTTTTTTCGTACCTTTCGATCTTTGGCTCCTTCTTTTTTCTGGGGCAGGAAGGACAACACTTCGAGGCATCATTGGGTGTCTTGGGACGTCGTTTGCCGACCCAGACGGAAGGGAGGTCTAGGGCCCAGGAACCCGAGGGACATTTGCAACGCTTGTAAGCTCTGTGTAAGGTTAGTTCAAATGACTCCCTAGGGGTGTCTTTTCTTCATGCTAAGTACCGCAGACTTTTATCCTCAGATTTCTTTGGTACCCTATCGTACGCCCGTGAGATGTGGAAACGGATGCAAATTTTGAAGGCCTTCTTCGACTCTCACAGGGGGTTTAGACTGGATTGACGGACCTTTCACTTTGAGATTAGCGTAAAATTCTGTTAGAGCTCCTATGCTGAGGATTATGTCCTTCTCTTTCATTTGGGATTCTTGCATCCCTCCAAAGATTTCCATTCTTATATGGAAAACCCTCCATGATGGCTTACCTCCGGATATGAACCTTATGAGGATAGGAATTCCTACTCTGTCTCGATGTAGGTGTTGCATCTTTGGCAACCGAGAGATGCCGGCTCACCTTTTTTTTTTTATTAGGAAGCTTATCCCTTTCTAGTGTGGTCTTTTTTCGGGGATATGCTGAGAACTGGGGATAATTCCCAAACACTCCTTGAGTGACTTCTTTTTTGCAAGGAGGTGCGGACCGGAAAGAGTCTTCTATCTATGTTTTATCGCCTACTACCTTGTCTTATCTATTGGCACATTTGGTGCACTCGTAACAAGACGGTCTTTGAAGAGATTCTTATGGAACCTTCTTCCGTTGTTCACAAAGTTAACGATGATGTTTTTTTTGGCGTTTCACGGAAGGCCTTTCTGGGAGACTCTTCATCCTAGCTCCTTAGCGTTAAATCTCTTATTTGATATTACCTCGAGGACAATTCACTAGGCTGGTGTTAGGTGAAGGTTATTTTTTTAGAGCATGTATTGGCTTGGTCCCTTGTCTTCTCTGAGGAGCTTAGGATTTTGGATGGCTGGAGCGGGAGTGGTTCAGATTGGTTGAGAGCTTTTCTGATTGGATGGAATGAAGCGTGCTTGGCTAGGATTCTTGGCTTGGTCTCTTGTCATCTCTGAGGTGCCTTGGATTTTGGATGGTTGAAGCGAGAGTAGTTTGGAAGGAGCTTTTTTGTTTGGATGGATTGGAGCGTGCTTGGCTAGGCCTGGTTTGGTGCTTACTAGGATATGTTCGACTTCGTTTCTCCCATCTCTTGGTGCTGGGGACAGCTTGTCTGGCAATTGATGCTTCCGCGACTGTTTGGATGAGACATAGTTAGGTACTTAGGTTGGTCCCGTTGCCTATTTATTCGCATGAGCGGAGTTCTATATGATTATTTTTTGGTGCATAGTATGTATAAGCTTTTCCCTCGGTTGTGGTTTTCTACTATTTAATTAATTTTTGTACGCCATCGAAGAAGAGTTTTCTTCTTCTTTTGATATGATATTATTTCTTTTTGCATAAAAAAATTCGTTATATAATAAAATTTCAATTTTATCATATAAATTTAAAATTTTACGAGCGTCACGGTACGCGCTCCGCGCGTGATGACGACACACGCTTTTTGTCAATTTTTGTGTATTTTACAAATACTAAAAATATAAAAAGAGTTAAAAGAAAATATAAATAAATACGGAAGTATGTCTTCTTAAATCTATTCCACCATTTTGTCTTAATATTAAGAAAAATGCCTAGAAAGTTAAGAAAGAGCAAGCACATGTAGAGCTGTTTCTTGCATGTGATAAATATTGTTTTGTATAAACTAAAATACGAAAGGTGCAACTGTGCTAAATTTGAATACATTTTATGATTTCCATCTTCGGTATGGAAGCAAAGTTGTAAAACTCATCTGTTAAATATTCAGACTACTGACCTATAGATCCGAATTAGTTGCATTGCTAATCAAGAAGATTCGAAAAGCATTATTTATTTTTCTTATTGGATACACATGCACGTGACGTATTTCCTTCCTCCTTATGCAAAACTCTCCACTATAGAATGATCCACCTAAACTAAAGAAGAGAAAACGACACATTTGTTATACACGAGCACACAATATTAACATAGAGATCTCTATCTGTATATGGCAGAGAATGTTAACCAAGCTTGTGCCTACGTACCGGTATTCTTCCCGATAAAGTTTCTCACTTTCTCCATTTACCAAGCACAACACTTCCATGTACTCTCTTCAGAATATCATTAGCCTTTAAAGACCTACATACATCACCATTATTCAGTTCATTTCTCATATTTAAGTTAAACAAAACAGTAACATTTAAGTTAGTTTACAGAAGGTTGGTACCTGTGTTTTCTTAAATACTTTTTGGTGTTATTAAAAGTTGAATGTTTGTTAGTAAAAAAAATGGATATTTTTTAAATATAGATATTACTGGCTGGCAGCCTGACAGAAGTTTTTTTTCCTTCCTCGGGAACGATATGAAATATAGATCATTTTTCTTCAACATTCTATGTTTTTGTTGTAGTTACACATTGGTGGGCTTGTTGCACACATAACTGAATGTAAAGTAATCATACGTGAGTTCTATAATGTTGTGACTTACGAGTGACTAATGCATATGCATGTATTAAATATAATAATGGTAAAGTCAGTGTTAATTATGTAACTGTGTAACAAATTGTATCATTTTGAAGGTTGACGTAAACATACATGTAAATAAATTTAAAATAGAGAAATAATGTGCATCATAAATGGTATGAATTCAAGAAATAAAAGGGAGTTTGATTATGCTAATTAAGCAACATTCTATTTTAAATTGGATATGTGCATATTGATGATACACATTTGAAATTGAAATAAATTATCCGTTAAAAATGGCAGTAATTAAAATGAAATAGAAACAAACGTCAAAAATAATGTTAGTAGAATTACTAATGCGCACGTTGATTACACATTTAAAATTTGAATACAAAGAGGGTAATTTTGGTACTTCACGGTCGAACCAAAACTATGTGTGTTTCAAGATAATTATTAATAAAGATATAAGTTAGAGAAATAATGTGCATCATAAATGGTATGAATTCAAGAAATAAAAGGGAGTTTGATTATGCTAATTAAGCAACGTTCTATTTTAAATTGGATATGCACATATTGATGATACACGTTTGAAATTGAAATAAATTATCCGTTAAAAATGGCAGAAGATTTACTTAAAATGAATATAGAAACAAACATCAAAAATAATGTTAGTAGAATTATTAATGCGCACGTTGATTACGCATTTAAAATTTGAATACAAAGAGGGTAATTTTGGTACTTCACGGTCGAACCAAAAATATGCGTTTTCAAGAGAATTATTAATAAAGATATTGTATCTATTTATATTATAATTTCCACTAATCTTTACTGATTACTAATTGGTCCGACCGTAAAATACCCAAATTGCCCATATTTATCAAGGTCATTTAATTATTCTAGCCTTTGGTCCGACCTTGAATTATTCCTACTAATCTTTAATTATTTCAACTTTGTAATGCTATAAAATTGATTAAAAATATTATTTTATTGTAGTTTTTTAAATTATTTGAAACTACATACGAATGACAATATATTAAAAAAATTACATGTATTGTTACAAATTAGGAATAATTATTCTAAGTAATCAAGCACATGCAAATATTAAATACATAAATAAATATTCAACAAAAAGTCTAAAAGGTTTGATATAATGATTCAAATTATTTAACCGTTAATCTATTTATTTAATTAAATCATATTACCTTCAAATTTTATCTTATATACGTTACTTACGTTATCCTAAACAAATTAAAATAACATAACATATATCGATATAACTATTAATTAATCTAGATTCATTTAGAACTTTTCTAAGTTTCGTTTAAATAAAAGCAATATTTTATTTAGTTTCACAAATAAATTTTTATTATAGTTTAATGTGTATATAAATTAGATTGTATCAAATATACTCTTATATACATATTGTGTAAGATGATTACTTATTAAATTTATTCGGATAAGGAAACCTTTCCTTTCCTTTCTCTTAACTTATTTAACTAATAAAAGAGCACAATTTTATTTAAGGAATGAAAATTTTCGTTTTCTTCACTTAACTTATTTCAAACTGACAAGGATGGCAAATGATATTAATTGGAGGTATAAAACTTTACATTTCCTTCCCTTTAATTAAATTGACTAATTAATTAACGATCGATTTATATGAGACAAGAAATGTCCGTTAATCTATTTATTTAATTAAATCATATCAATTTCAAAATTTATCCTATATACGTTACTTACGTTACCCGATTAACATAGAAACGTGTTTATTTTATGCTCTTATATCTTATCTTTTGTATATAAATAAATATTACTTGGGTATTGTTTTGTCACTTTTACATATATTCTAACCCAGCACGCATGCAACCAGAAAAGTAGAGAAATGGAGATCAGATTGATATATATTTACATTCTGAAGAATTGTAGATGAAGATTTCACATCTAGTTGTTGTTGGATAAGAAAATGATTGATAAAAAGGCCACGCACATCTCAAACTAAAGGAGGCTTGCAAGAGAAAAGGAGAAAAGGCCTAGAACTTGTTCCAAATAACAAAAGGCCTAAAACGTATTTGAAATAGCTAGGCCCATTTGTAATTAGGGTTAAGGTTTGGTTATCTCCTATAAATACCCTTGCAATATCATTGTAGCCACCATCCTATTTTTCTATCGTAACCTCCATTAATAAAAGTTCTTCTTATTCTTTTATTTTCTAGCATTTTTCTTTTTCTCAGTAATTGGTGTTGTCTTCACAATTAGTTTTGGTAGAACACCAATTGTATTTTACATTTTTTTAATTAGCGATTAGTCGTTTGATTACTTTCAACGACAATCCTAATTTTACTTCCTGTTTGTTATTTTAATTTCTGCAATTTCAATTTCTGTTCTTTTTACTGCTTCCTTAGGTCAATTGGATTGAATACAGATTTGATTAGATTCAGATCTGATTAGATTCAGATCTGATTCAATTCAATGATAGTTTAATTGCATTTTCAATTTCGTTATCTTTCAAAACCAACCTCGAAGATTTGTCTAACTCGCCCAAGAAATTTTATAAATAATTTAATTTAATTTACCTCCCTGTGATTTGACCTGCATACTACGCAATCTGTGCGGTTGCAGAATTTAATTTAAATATCGCGCTTTCCTGGTTCTTAGAAAGCATCGATTAAGTTTTTGGCGTCGTTGCCAGGAAGGCAATAATTAAATTTTATTATTTATTTAATTTCTGATTCATGTTATTTTTTGTTTTTTTCCTTTTTTTTGTATATATAAAAGAAGAAAAATCTTGATTGGCAAGATTTGGTATTGTTCAATGGTACCGTAATCTTCCAAATAGGAAAAAAAATACTGCCGAATTTTCTATCATTTCTTTCCTTTTTCTCCCATCATTTTCCTTTCTTTTACAATCTCTCTCTTTCTTTTAAAAAAAATCATTTTCAACATCATCCGCATCACCATACACAACGCCATTAACCATTCACCAATTCCATTCGCAACCATCCAACATACCCTGTCAGTTCACCATCCTCACAAGTCTTCTTGCCAAAATGTTCCACAAAGCTAGCACTTTCCCTTCGTCCGTACCCCTCTGCCAACACCAGTCACAAACTACTCCTCACAAACTTCGCCTAAACCAAACCATCGCCTTGCTTCACTGATCGATCAACGTATCCATCCTCACACAGAGCCACCGATCAATACCAAGAAAAGCCACACAAAAAACAAAAAAACAAACAACTCCTCACAACGTTATGAACCTACAAACAACCAACGTCCATCCACCACAATTCGAACCCCACTCCCAATCGCCACCCTTATACCATAAACTACCATCCACGGATCTTCTCTATTTCTCCTCAACACAACAGCAACTCCTTCATTCCCTTTCCGCAACCAACTTTCACATACCCCAATTCAATGCAAACTCCATCAAACCGTACTCCCATACAATAGCAAGTCCCCATCCATCAAACTCTAACTCAGCCAGTCCCCTCACCAAATTTCCTACATCACATGCCTGTGCCGATTCGAACTCCCAGAAACCAGATACAAACCCAAACACGGTTCGAACCCTTAGCACTGCCAACCGAAAACCCAATTCTAAAAAAACCCTTACCTCCGAAGCAAACCGTTGTCACCCCATAACCACGCAGCTCCAACCCAAGCAGATCCAAATCCCCAAATTAGTCTCGAAACCTAAATTGCAAAGCCAGAACCGAAGTACCCAAAAATTCACAAAACCATTCCATGCTTCAACTCCAGGAACCCTAAAATCCGATTTGTTCGAAGACGAGAAGACCAAAAAAAGGGGGTCTAAATTGATTTCGATTTCTTTGTAGGATTTGTTTCCTGAAAATCAAAATTTGTTTCAGCATAAGTGATTTGTTTTTTGTTTAAGAAGGGGCGTGATTTGTTGCTATATAAAAAGGGGAGCATTATTTGTGGTTTTACTTATTTATTAGGTGGAGAACGCTTTTGTTTGGCTGAGGAGGAGACTTTCTTTTTTCTATTTTGGTGTGTGATATTTCTAAATATATGAGAAATTGTTCCTTCGTTAACTAAAAGTCTAGAAGGGTTTGATTTTTATTTTCATGGTTTGTTTTGGGATAATCGCGTATTTGTTTCCTTTTGAATTCTGATTTCAAGTTGTCGGCATCAACTCAAGTCAATTAGCCGAAGGATCGAAGTGAGAAAGAATTCGAACAACGAAAAAGGAAATTCGGTGGTCAAGAAATTTGCAAACAGTTGATACTGAATTGTCGGTGCTACTAAATTTTTCTGGACATACAACCACAC
Organism: Allium sativum; assembly: GCA_030737875.1. NCBI lineage: Eukaryota > Viridiplantae > Streptophyta > Magnoliopsida > Asparagales > Amaryllidaceae > Allium > Allium sativum. The sequence goes on from CM060914.1 coordinate 108,941,143, forward strand.
TACTGTAAAATTTCTTAACTTTACAGATTCTGCAGCTACTTTGAAAAATATAGAAACTGCTTGTAAATTTTTTTTGCAGGGGCAGCAGCTTGCTTGTACAATTTTTTTTATTCTGCTATTATTCTGTGACTGTTCTATGATTGAAATTTCTAAATCTGTTTGTTAGGAATGAATTTCCATGACTTAATTCATCACTCTCATTAAACTTTGATTCTAGGAAAACACGAGCTCATATAAAATAATATAATTGAAAAGTGGTGTTTTGTGAAGTTGATTGTCTTGTATAATTGGATCGTGGATATATATTAGTTCAATTTATTGAACTTTTAGCAAAAGTGGTTGCATACTACCCGTAAAACATTGGTCGTATCCCTTAGCATTTATACTATATGTGAATGGCCATAAGACCCTCTTCCCCCTTCTAATTGAGTCAATTAATTTATAGAGCACAACTTAGTCATTTATACTATTTTGAAGTGAGAATCATTTCTGTCTTACCGTGACTTCTTTAAAATGTCTGATCAAAAAAATCATTGAGAGAAATGTGGGATAATAATCAGAGTAGACGTCCTCTTGAAGAGTATGAGTATGAATTACAACTCATGAGACAAGATTTTCTGAAATTTCGTGAACCCAATGTCGACAATTTTCAAAAAAATTCAAATGACCAACATTTTCAAAATCATGGATATGATAGAAATTGCAATCTCAACTCAAATTTCAGTAATTTCGATTATGGGCCACATCCACATCAAAATAGCTTTGAATCTCACTATGGCTCTGAACCACATCAATACGGGGTTGTAAACCAAAATTTTCAAAATTATAGCCCATATCAACATCTTGAAAATAATCAAAATCACTCAAATTTTAACAGTTTTGGTTACGAACATAATTTTTATGATCAAAATGATTTCCAATATCATTGTCAGTTTTCTGAAAACTCAAACAACTACCACATTGGAAATAATATTTATTGTGAAATTGGTGCGGACTATAATTTTGAGAATCAAGAAATCCAAAACGAGAGCTCTCAAATCAACGATTCTGAAGAATACCACCTTAACATTCTTAGAGAGAGGGTAGAAAATCAAGATAGACAGCTTGATGAAAAAGATAGACAGCTTGATGAACTTCTTTGTTTAATGACGTCTTTTAAAGAACAAATCGAGCAGCAAAATCAAACTCAGACAAGCGATGAATCAGAAAATAATCCATTCTTTACTGATAGCGAAAATTTCCAGATTACAACTTTGGAAATTGAGAATAATGATCTAAATGAAGTTGTTCAAAATTCAACAAATGATTTGGACTTCGATTCTTTTCAGGAAAAAGATTTAAACACAGATTTTGATCTTCCTCTTCCAGGCTGTGAGAAACTTAAAATTCTAGAAATTGATCAGAATAAAAATGTTGAATTTTTCAATTCAAATTTGGAGAAGGATTTTAATGAACATGAATATTTTGGATTGTATGAGGATGGGTTGCCAAATGAGGACGAAATTGAATCAAGCCACCAAACCAAGTTTGAAAATTTCGATTTTGAGGTTTCAAACGAACTTGAATTTGCCAGTGTCAAAAATACGTTGTCAATTGAGAAATGTGACCACATAATCTTGAAAAACACTCAGAATTCAAATTTCACTGAATTTGTATACCGTCATAAATTTTTGAACAATTACACTGATAAATTTGTTGAACACATGAATTATTTTTGGAATGTTAGCTTGGTTGAAAAACTTCATGTTAGGATGACCTTGGACATTTATCTATTGGACTATAAATCTAGGTATAAAGATGAGATGGTTTTCAAAAACGTTTGCTTATTAGAAAACATGCCTAGACATAGTGGGGATGGGATTCATCGGGCTAGAACCAAGTGTGGGGGAAATGGTTGGTGGCATTCTTTGCATCGCATGCATCGTAAACACATATATCATTGTACATATGATCCATTCTTACATATAGTTAGACTGCATTTCATTCTGCATCTAATCCATCTATGGGTTTTATCATTCAAATTTAGGAAACGTACTACAGTGTGGACACTGTTTTGTCCAAGTGTGGGGGGAGTCTGCATTTCATTTGTTTTCGTTTTTTTTCTTTATTTTTCTTTCTTTTCATTTTCAGCCATTTAAATAGGACCATCATGCATTTTAGATTGTAGTAACATGCCATTTTTTTTTTGAAACATGACTCATTTTAGATTGATACAACAAAATAAGTTAAGGATTGTTAATCAGTTGATAGTATTTTTCTCTCGGCTAAGATCAAATAAGAAATATAATGAAAAGTTTAATTTTGAGGGATAATAGTGTAACTGGTACATAGGGAGATTCTTAGGTGATGGCCATGAAATATATTTTACATTGTTGTCTTTGTTTAAATAAGTGGAGGACTTAAAATACTTATATTGGCTTTTCGAATCTTTAAAACTAAGTTGTGTTAAGTTGAATTCGTGTAACTCTCTTTTGTGCTTATATTTTCAATAGTAATAATAGTAATCCAAGGGTAACCAACATTGGTTGTATATCAAGGTTGGTGTGCAAACCCGTCAAGCTCTATCCGACATGTTGTTGACAAAGCCAGCGTTGGAATATCTGGTCTCATTTTATGAGTTTGGACACCTAAGGATTACCGACATGTTGTTGACAAAGTCAACGTCAGTCTGCACAATCCGCCAAGCTCTGTCCTAACTCTCCGTCAGTCCGCAAGGCAGTGTATGAGTGATATACCTTGGTCTTTAAGTTAGGTGTATGTAATTAATCGTAAATTTCAAATTTTATAGAGATAGAGAATAAGCGATGATGCCCAAACACTTCTTGACCTTATTGATTTGACTAGCCATACATGAGAAAATAATAATACCACTTTGCAAACTGTGACAAGCAAACTAAGAATCTATTTCATGGCTGCACTATGTTATCGACCGAGCTAACTAGCCAAGCTGGAATTTAACATTTGAAAACTTGATTTATATTGAAAATTTGTGACAAGTTGAGGTATCTAAAATAAAATCAACTGACTAGAAATTGTTAACTTAATTTGTTGTACCATTTTCCTAAAACAAGTCGTGTTTCCATTTTTCGTTTTTATTTGCATATGTCCATTGCATTCATATAATTGCATTAGAATCATTGCCCGTTGCATTTGGATTTTATGGGTAGTATCCACTGAAAACCCTCATGAGACACCACTCGTCCTACTAGGGACACCTAGACGTTTAACGGCGTGTTGCTTACGCTCAATCATGTTTCCAACGAAAGTGTGACCTATCTAGTTAGTTTTAATTTTTGTTTTACTCGAGACGAGTAAAAGATAAGTGTGGGGGTATTTGATTAACATAGAAACGTGTTTATTTTATGCTTTTATATCTTATCTTTTGTATATAAATAAATATTACTTGGGTATTGTTTTGTCACTTTTACAGATATTCCAACCCAGCCCGCATGCAACCAAAAAAGTAGAGAAATGGAGATCAGATTGCTATATATTTACATTTTGAAGAATTGTAGATGAAGATCTCACATCTAGTTGCTGTTGGACAAGAAAATGATTGATAAAAAGGCCATGCACATCTCAATTTAAAGGAGGCTTGCAAGAGAAAAGGAGAAAAGGTATAGAACTTGTTCCAAATGACAAAAGGCCTAAAACTTACTTGAAATAGCTAGGCCCATTTGTAATTAGGGTTAGGGTTTGGTTATCTCCTATAAATACCCTTGTAATATCATTGTAGCCACCATCCTATTTTTCTATCTTAACCTCCATTAATAAAAGTTCTTCTTATTCTTTTATTTTCTAGCATTTTTCTTTTTCTTAGCAATTGGTGTTGTCTTCACAATTAGTTTCGGTAGAACACCAATTGTATTTTACATTTTTTTAATTAGCGATTAGTCGTTTGATTAGTTTCAACGACAATCCTAATTTTACTTCCTGTTTGTTATTTTAATTTATGCAATTTCAATTTCTGTTCTTTTTACTGCTTCCTTAGGTCAATTGGATTGAATGCAGATTTGATTAGATTCAGATCTGATTCAATTCAATGATAGTTTAATTGCAGTTTCAATTTGGTTTAAACAGATTAAAATAACATAACATATATCAATATAATTACTAATTAATCTATAAAATATAACACATTAAACTATAATAAAAATTTATTTGTGAAACTAAATAAAATATTGCTTTTATTTAAACGAAACTTAGAAAAGTTCTAAATGAATCTAGATTAATTAATAATTATATCGATATATGTTATGTTATTTTAACCTGTTTAGGATAACGTAAGTAACGTATATAAGATAAAATTTGAAACTAATTTGTATCAAATATACTCTTATATACATATTTGTGCAAGGTGATTACTTATTAAATTTATTCAAAGAAAGAAACCTTTCCTTTCCTTTCTCTTAACTTTTAACTAATAAAGGAGCACAATTTTATTTAAGGAATGAAAAACTAGTTGTATGAAACATATTAACTAATAAAGAAGCACAATTTTAATTGGAATTCTATAGTTTAAATAGAATATTTCAACATTTTAACATTTCTTAACCATTTGCATATATATGCTTATCATAGTAAAATACGCAAGTTTCATTCATTTGCGAGATTTTAATTAGAATCCATAAATTCTTTGAAAATAAAATATTTTCTAAATTTAAATATTTCCCTTTTTAAATACCAGAACATTTCTAATGCAGATGTCATAATTAGTTTCATAAAATTCGGATATAACTACCTCTGTGTATTTAATTTTAATTGTTTAAATGTGTAAAATCTATCAACATATACATATATGCGTATACCTACAATTATCTTCCCTGATTTCTTTCAAATTAGATTGTATCAAATATACTCTTATATACATGTTTGTGCAAGGTGATTACTTATTAAATTTATTCAAAGAAGGAAACCTTTCCTTTCCTTTTACTTAACTTATTTAACTAATAAAGGAGCACAATTTTATTTAAGGAATGAAAAACTAATTATATGAAACATATTAACTAATAAAGTAGCACAATTTTTATTGGAATTCTATAGTTTAAATAGAATATTTCAACATTTTAACATTTCTTAACCATTTGCATATATATGCTTTTCATAGTAAAATACGCAAGTTTCATTCATTTGCGAGATTTTAATTAGAATCCATAAATTCTTTGAAATAAAATATTTTTAAATTTAAATATTTTCCTTTTTAAATACTAGAACATTTCTAATGCAGATGTCATAATTAGTTTCATAAAATTCGGATATAGCTACCTCTGTGTATTTAATTTTAATTGTTTAAATGCGTAAAATCTATCAACATATACATATATGTGTACACCTACAATTATCTTCCCTGATTTCTTTCCAATGATTTGTACCAAATAACCTCTTGAATTTTGTAAAGTTATTAATATGTTTCAGTTAGTATAATTAGAATACAACTTTTTTTTACCTTTCAGAAATTAAAATTTATTTTAGTATTTAATGTTGAAATTAATGCTTTTAAATTAATTGGAATTCTATAGTTTAAATAGAATATTTCAACGTTTCAACATTTCTTAACCATATGCATATATATGCTTATCATAGTAAAATACGCAAGTTTCATTCATTTGCGAGATTTTAATTAGAATCCATAAATTCTTTGAAAATAAAATAGTTTTGAAATTTAAATATTTCCCTTTTGAACATTTCTAATGCAGATGTCATAATTAGTTTCATAAAATTCGGATATAGCTACCTCTGTGTATTTAGTTTTAATTGTTCAAATGTGTAAAATCTATCAACATATACATAAATGCATATACCTACAATTATCTTCCCTGATTTCTTTCCTTTCTATTAAATGATTAGTACCAAATCCTTTCTACGTTTCTAAATTGTCAATTAACCTTCCTACGTTTCTAAATTGTCAAATAAATTATCAATTTATCTTTCCTAATTCCCTCTCTAGTAAATTGTTAATTAACCATTCTAGGTTTCTAAATTGTCAATTAACCTTTCCTAATTCCCTCTCTACTAAATTGTCAATTAACCCATCCACGGTTCATTCTCTATCCCACTCCTCTAAGCACGTTTTCCACTTCCCTCGATCTCTTTCCCCTTATTTTTCTCTGAAAAAATAATTCGATTTTTCAAAGTAGGATACTGCCAGATTTCACATCTAAAGGGAAATTATCTTCCATCGTTTTACTATTTCATGGATTTCGGTTCAAATGGTATCCTGGGAATTGGTTCCATTTTTCTACTCTTACATACTTGGATATAGTTTTCTTTCTTCCTGTCTTTCAAATGTGGAGTTCAATCTTTTAGTTTTCATTATGAATTGATTTTACCGTAATTATCTTTTATGCTCGAATAATATGACCAACTTGCAGGTTCTCGCCTTATGTGCTTACGCGTCTGCATTGACAATTTTATTGATCTGAAGTTTTCGTTCCTATTTTGACGTTCTCTGTGCAGGTACTCTGTATATGCTAATGTCAATGTTTTCTTTCGCCTTCAGTCTTCATCCATATTTGTATACACACAAAGTGTATGTATAAATGATTAAACAAGCATTATCTTTAAACTTTTCCAGTACTTCAATTATGCCTTTATGTTGTATATGCTAAGTTCTAACATTACAAAATAAAATTATTTATCTATCTAGATACCCTAAGTAGATAAATTTGATAACATTTTTTTTTTGTAGATTGCTATATTTTTTCTTGTTCTTGTCTGATGTTTCTTATCAATTGGTTAATTATTAATAATTGGTAAATACTTTTTGAATATGTCTGCCTATTTAGAAAATGATTGGATATAGTGATCTATCTTCTATAATCCTTCTCCTATTACTCAATCTTTTATTCGCATACTCTTTTTCACAAACATGTTACCGCCCCTTATACTGTGAAGTCATTTCTGCGCATGCTTTTACCCTACGTGTTATTGGACTTACATTAACGGAGTATCATGTGTTTTTCAAATCTGTGCTATTCATGTGAAAATTTTGATGATATTTTAATGGATTTACATTTCTTAACTTTTGAAAATGACATTTATGTTTATATCTGCTGCACAAGTATTTTAATACTTGTGCCTAAGATTGAGTTATGTAATAGTGCTATTATTATGAAGTTTACTACAAATGACTAAAACAAAAAATTATGTTTTTATTATTATACAGGCATTTTGATGGCCATCCATGAAGAAATAGAAATATTACAGTTTGCCTCAAGGTTTTAAGTTAGGACATTCATAACTTGCAGCATACATAGAAGTGTGTTGACAACATAAGGTTGAGTTGACTCTTACTTTCATCTTTCATTTTTAATATTCAGAAATTGCAATGATAATATTTGTTGTCAAGTTATATTACAAATATTGAGAGCCAAATAGTAATTTAATTCAAGTATGCAATTGTTTTTGTTCATCTTTACTATAACTAATGGGAATCATCATCCATCATTTTTATATATCCATCATTTTTATACCTAATTCATTTTGCATATGAATTTTTAGAGTATGACAAAGTTTAACGTCTTTATATGAGAGTTCTGTTAACTTTTAATTAGTCTTGCGAGGAGGTAGTCTCTTTGTAACTTCTATTCTTTCCACAAGAAACAATGAATTTTCGCATCCAATCAACTAAAATGAATTGTCTTATACTTTTACGCATGAGTTCGAGCAACATTATTCAATTTGACAAAAGAAATCCCTTAATTACTTGCATGTTTTACAAGATTGATAAATCATTAGGGACAAACATTGTTTAAGAAAGAAATAATGCAATAAAGAAATAATGCATGTTGTAATACAAAATTTAAAGTTCTTTATACTGGAAGTCCTGTAAATTTATATTACTACTTTCTTAGGCCAGATAGCTATTTTTGAGTAGTAATTCTATTTTCAAACTGTACCGCATATTCTCAAACCCGCTTCTTACTTCTCCCACTATCCAATCTATTCAAAACATAATTAGATCCAAGTGAAACATGCTAGGGTTTGAATTACATCTATATCTGAAACATGCATAATCTATTCTGATTGTTTCTGAAATCATCGCTCAGTGGAGGGTATATCTGCGGAGACAGTGAATTTCGACTTAAGTTTCTTCTTTCTATTTGAGGTAACTATTTCATGCAAGGACTTTAATCTCTTTTCGATTTATTGTACGAATATATTTATTTTTATTTTACAGTATATCAAAGATTATGATAATCGTTCTACAATGGCTAGGTTTATCCCTCGACAAAATGGGTTTCGCTTCAGGTTTCTCTCCGTTTAAGGTTACTATTTGATATAAGAACATTAATCTCTACTTGAATGTTTATAGATCACATTTATTTTGATTTTACAGAACATTAATCTCTGTTGTTGCTGAATACGGAAATGGAAGAGTTGGATCCTGAAAAACATGGGTATATGGAGGTAAACATATAGATTATTTAAAAACTCCAACATATTTGTTTATTTTAACTGCTTTGATTGATTTAATCAAGTCTTCATTGTTATGATTATTTGTTACAAATAGATTATATTGCAAAGTATTAAAACCAGACAACTCAACAATCTAATTTGCAGTCAATGAAGCATATACTTCTATGCATTAGATGCGAGATGACAATAGATTAGGAAGAGAAGCACAGTCCAAAAGTACATTAGTTTTCTGTTGAATGCATCTATAAATGTTAAGTGTTACAAAAACAAAATTTCCCTTGTTTATTTGATGTCAACAAAATTAGATCATTCTTTTGTTAGATCAAGTTCATTATGTTAATTTAGAAATGCAGTTACGGTTTATGATCTTTGGCCTATTATTTACTTCAACTGAAGCAATATAAATTAGCTATTTATTTAGGTTGTTCCTTTCAAAATAATTATTTTTCACTTAAATATTTAATTTATATCGTATATACTCTTAAAATTTGGGTTGACAGTGATGGTATTAGACAGTTTTATATCATTATAATACATCAGTTACATGTTACTTCTTTGTTGTTATATTGTTAGAATACCTTAATGTAATTCAAATCTATTGTTTACATTTTGTTTGAAAAAAGCTTAGAAATCAAGTTAGATTGTCCATAAGCTTATGTAATTTTACTATCTTACCGTATTCAGAAGTTCTTCGTTTACTTTTTAGCATACATACAAGAGAGATAGTGAGGGAGTTGCATAAGCTTGAGTAGTTCTAGAAAATGATAGAAGTTGAGGCTATTATTATATAGCATAATCAACTTTAATCATAGTTGTAACAACCCGAAATTCTGAACCAGTTTAAAATTTTTATTTTGGCAATTTTAGCGAATTTTGAATATTTAAAATGAATTATTTTAAAGAATATCGACGAGAAATTTATTTTGAATATAATTCGAACGTATATACTATATACGTCGTCGTTAGAATATAAATAATTATTTATAATTATAAATAGAATTGAAAATGGCGCGGTAGTTCGATAATTCGATTTCAAACTTCAATTGAATGTACCGGGTGTAAAACAATCCGGATTTTTAGTGAAACCAAAAACATTAGGATCTAATTGATAATATCTTTCCAGCGAATCCGAAAAATTGAAATTTCATAGCGGGAATCAAAAGATATGCCCAGTTGAAAATTCTGAATAGTCGCTATGGAATTCAGGCCCTTAAAAATAGACATTTTGCAAACGACCTCGGATTTCGACGAAACCACTTTTGTTGGGTCCGTGATGTTAAATTATTGCTAGGTTTCAAATTTCATAATTTTTCGATTCAATATGTGAGCGTGGCAAAGGAAAACGCGTTTGACCAGTTTCAGTTGATTTTAATCGACTGGAAATTGACCATTTTTCAAACAGTCTCAGAATTCGATGAAACTAGTTTTGTTAGGACCGTATCGTTAATACGAAGCTAGAAAATATTTTTCTGTAATTTTTAGAGTTGGTATGTGACCCCGGTAAATTGAAATGCGCGTTTAAAATTCAATATAATGATTTAAATGTAAATTCAACGAAAACTGGTCGAAACGATCAAATCAGCTTGCGATACGTATCCCATTGAGTTCGGAATGGGGGTAATACGCTATGGACGACTGGCGGTGGGCCTCGTTTTGAGGTCATATGTAAAAGTCAACTTTTTCATAATTAAAAATTGGAATCCTCTCTCCTCTCCCCTTAAATCTCTCTGGCCCCTCCCCCTTTCTGATTTTTAATCGACAGTCAAACAAAAAAAAAAGAAGAAGAAGAAGAGCAGCGCTGCTGCGCTGCCGACGCCGTGCGAAGACCCCCCTCCTCCTCGTCAGAACGGAATCCCCCCCCCCAAGGCGCCAGAGGCGCCGCGACAACCCTAGCCCCTTTTTGTTCTGTAATCCGCCGACTCCCCTACTGGCCCCGCCACCGCACCCATCCAGCCCCTCCTCCTCGCCCTGACACCGCCTCCTCCTCCCTCCCTTCGACGAGCACATCCCCCTTTGCCCCTAATTGGACCAGCGCCCCCCCTTCGAGTCCACAGGTGCAACCAGCGTGCCGCCCGCCTCCGCAGCCCGCCATGGATCGCCGGCAACTCCGACGGTAGCAGACTTCCCCCCCCCTACAATTCGGTGAGTTCCCTTAGTTTTAATTTTATTTTTAACCCTGTTTTTATATGTTAAAGGCATTGTTTAAAATCAAATTTTTATGAAGTTAAAGCTATAAACTTTAGGGACATAAAGATTAGATTTTTAAAATGCTAAAGATTAGATTTTTAAAATGCTAAAGATTAGATTTTTATAATGCTAAAGATTAGATTTTTATAATGCAAAAGATTAGATTTTTATAATGCAAAAGATTAGATTTTTAAAAGGCAAAAGATTATATTTTTATAAAGGCGAAATCTTTATTTTAGTGAAGGCGAAATCTATATTTTTATAAAGGCGAAATCTTTATTTTTATAAAGGCGAAATCTATATTTTTGAAAAGGCGAAATCTTTATTTTTATAAAGGCGAAATCTATATTTTTGAAAAGGCGAAATCTTTATTTTTATAAAGGCGAAATCTATATTTTTGAAAAGGCGAAATCTTTATTTTTATGAAGGCGAAATCTATATTTTTGAAAAGGCTAAATCTTTATTTTTATAAAGGCGAAATCTATATTTTTGAAATGGAATTTTTATCTATATGACATCGAAGTAAAAATTCGATTTTTATATATTGAATAACATAGTAAAAATTCGATTTTTATATATTGAATAGCGAAGTAAAAATTCGATTTTTACATATGTAGTGGCTACAGCAACGAAGATGACAAAAATGCGATAACGATGAAGATTTCTATCAAAGAAGAGTCAAGATGATTGGATGGCTATTGGTGAGAATTTCTCACTCTTCAATTTCTTTTCTAGTTATATTTATATACTAGGATGCAGACGGTGCTTAGTAGCACCCGACACAATCGTCCACAGACCATGGACTTGTTTGTTTGGTTGCATAAATTAGTTAGATGGTTTGATTTGAATTTGGTTGTTTGTTGAATTTGATTGATGTGTGAATGGCGTGGGCCTTCACTAGACCGGGGATAAGGCTAGGCCTTGTCCCGTTTCTAGTATCGTGCCGTTATGCCGCCGAAATTTTCTAAAATAAGTTAGAAAATAGAAATATCATTTTATTTAAAGAATGAACTGAATAGAAATTCATATGTTAAAATAAAATGTTTTATCATTAAAAATATAATTTTTAACGTGAATTTGAATATAGTGAATGTGAATAAATAAATATTCATTTACAAACCGGACGGTTTGTTTATGTACACCTATTTGAAGGACATTGATTGGGTCGATAAATTTTACACATCGCCCAACTGCACAAATAAAAATATGTGTTTGTTGATTTGAAACCCCATACGGGTATTGGGATGAAATTTGAAGTTCACTCATCCTGATTGATTAAATGTGTCGATCGATTGATTGACAGGCTGTTATAAGTGTTAGATATCTATATTTGATGCTTATACAGTGTAGTGCACTTTGGTTGATGGTTGATTATTTTTCAATGCTATCATATTCGTGTGATGTGTGAAAATCCATATAATTAACTTTATATGGTAATTGATTGGGCCTCATTCCAATTTTGAAAATAAAGAATATTATAAAGTAAAGGTTCATGTGTTGATTGTACTCATCCGTTGAGATTAGTCATGTGTTGAACGAAATATTTTAATAATAAAGTTTACATCTTTATCAATATAAAGTAAAGGTTCATGTGTTGACTGTACTCATCCGTTGAGATTAGTCATGTGTTGAACGAAATATTTTAATAATAAAGTTTACATCTTTATCAATATAAAATAAAGGTTCATGTGTTGACTGTACTCATCCATTGAGATTAGTCATGTGTTGAACGAAATATTTTAATAATAAAGTTTACATCTTTATCACTATAAAATAAAGGTTCGTGTGTTGACCGTACTCATCCATTGAGATTAGTCATGTGTTGAACGGAATAATTTAACAAAAATTGTCACACGTGGACAGTACTCATTCGTTGAGATTAGTCGTGTGTTGACAAAAATAAATATTCATTTGTTGAATAGAATAAATGAATATATGAAGCCATGTTGATTAGATTGACGCCATTTTGACGTGAAAGATATTTATATCGATTTTATTCATTTTGAAATGAATTGAATATAAAGTGATTTTGAAATGAATTGAATATAAAGTGATTTCGAAATGAATTGAATATAAAGTGATTTCAAAATGAATTAAATATAAAATGATTTCGAAATGAATTGAATATAAAATGATTTCGAAATGAATTGAATATAAAGTGATTTCGAAATGAATTGAATAAAAAATGATTTCGAAATGAATTGAATATAAAATGATTTCGAAATGAATTGAATATAAAATGATTTCGAAATGAATTGAATATAAAGTGATTTCAAAATGAATTGAATATAAAGTGATTTCGAAATGAATTGAATATAAAACGATTTCGAATTGAATTGAATAGAAAGCAAATTTGATTTCAACTGAATATATAACGAATTTGATTTGAATAGAAAGCAAATTTGATTTCAATTGAATATATAACGAATTTGATTTGAATAGAAAACGAATTTGATTTCAATTGAATATATAACGAATTTGAATCGAATAGAAAACCACTTTGAATTGAATCGAATTGAAAACGAATTCGAATTGAAAACGAATTGAAATGAATTCAAATTGAATTGAAATTTGAATTGAATAGAAATGAATTTTAAAACGAATTTATAAGGAAAGATTCAATTTTGATTTGAATTGAGACGGAAGTTGAAACTGTTTTTGAAACGAATTTAAAACTATTTATAAAATTCGTTTTAAAAGGAAATCGACGAAATATATAATATATATATTATATATATAATATAATGGCCTGAATAGAACGCGCCGCGCTGCGGCAGTTCGTGAATTTCGACCATTTATTTCAAACGGACATTACGGGAGATCCGACCGTCGGATTCTCCTAAAACTGGAACCGTTAGGTTCGTATCGAAAAGAGCTTTCTAACGAATATTTGAAATTTGAAATCTAACGGTTGGATTTGGAGTTACGTCCAAATCAAATTTAAAAAAGGTCGCTGTAAGTGCAGTTCGATGACCATTGTTGGAAATCGACTGTACGAGCCTTGATAAAATTATTAAAAATAGTAATAATTTGTGTAAAATCATAAGAAATGACTTGGGAAAATTTGGGATGAAAAACTCCATATTTGAAAAGATAAAAATAGATTTTTATCAAAATGAACTAGTTTGAACTAAATTTAAAACCCGATTTGTTTTTAAATAAATAAATTAGATTTAAAAAGGGGTTTTAAATAATCGGAATTCCTAATATATTTTATTTGAATTAAATAGAATTGATTCATGGGTTTATCGTGAACTGTGTTTTAAATAACACTAGTTCTTTAACCCAGTAAAAGGAGTTTTAACGAATCTGCAATTAGATTGAAATGTAAATCTATAATCTAAATTATCAAATTTAGAAATGAGCGAGAATGGAGTATCGCCAGTTTTGCTCCAAAGCGATAGTTAAATCTTTAATTAGATTTGAACGTGAAATGGTAATTAATCTTACCGATAACACCATAGTATTAGATATGGAGTATTACCAGTTTTGCTTCATGGGATGAATAGGTTGGGATTGGGAAATAAAATAAATAATTACTTCGTTGTGGTTCGCTAATCTCGACTAGTTTGAAAAACCATAATTTGGTTTGAAATGTCATCCAAATGAAGATTAAAGGATAAATTTTAAAGAATTTATCTTGGATAAAATTAATGGGAACCTTTCCCTAAGAATGTGATTTTGTGAATAAAAGAATATCCTGAATTGGAATGAGACGTATGTTGAGTTTGTGTAACATTTGTTTTAAATATACGCGGGTTGTTCGGAAAGTCCGGGTTTATACCCATTCTGAATAACCGATTCGACGACAAGTCGAAGATGAAGACGGTGATTGAAGACCGGAAGTCTTCACATCGTTTGGATAATTACTGACGATCCTGATTGGGCTGTACACCCAAGAGGATGGAAATAGTTGGTGGTCGTCCAGACGTACTTGGAGATGGATGGATATGCGAGGAAAGTGCCTCCAGTTTCGTTCAGACCTAGAACGGACTTGTAAATGGATGGTGTGTCTGACATTGTATTCCTTTATATTGTATTTGTTGATCTCTGCTAAATATATATCTGTTTGGCGGCGGAGAATTTATTCTCTTGCTTAACGCCCTTCTCTGAGACATATGAGCTCAGAGGTTATATATTGGCAGAAATCAGTGGTACGATATGGATTGATAGTGTGGCATGCTGAGATGCAGTGATCCAGACTTTTGTTGAAAAGCAAAGTTTGGTGGTTGATGATCAAAGCGCAGCTGATATAGCATGGCTTTGTGTATAGCGTTGATCCGCGAGCCTCACACCCCGGTATGGTGGTAAACTGGTGGTTTGATCAGTATGCTTTTTAGTGGATGGGCACCTTAGTGGTGTCGTGGATTCGGTCGACCGAGATGAGCCTAGTGCTCAGGGATATATAGAGTAGGCGGTGTTTTCTCTCGCTGGGACGTAAGCCGCGGTGGTACTCTGGTCCCAAATGTGCGGATGTGCAGACGGTGTTTTCTCTTGTTGGGACGTAAGCCGTGGTGAATTGCATTACGCGATCGATCTTTCGAATCAGGAGCCACCATGATGGAAATCCAATTTCCAATACGTGTATTTCGGTTTTATTTGTAGAGCCTAGTATGGCGACATAGTGGGATGGGGCACTTATGCCGTCTATAATTGATACTTATGATTTGAAGATATTCTATACAATATGCACTTATAATAGTATCAAATGATTTGTTTTAAACGTATCAAGCATTCTTGGCTATTATAAGGTAAAAACCCTATCCTCCGGCTTGCGTTGCATTGTGTGATGGGACCTGGGTCTTATAATAGCTTCATTTTTCTTTATTTAGCATTGCGCTGTTGTTTTATGCACTGGTGTTCTTGGGAGGAAACCCGTTCCATGTTATGCGGCGTGGTCTCTGGATTTACCTAACTTTGAAAATAAAGATAAATAACTGTTTTAGTTCTCACACCAGTCACATGACTGACCTGGAGTTTATTGTTTTAACCTAAACTCTGGGTGCCCTTATTTTGACACGGGCAACTAGTAGTTTTGGTTTTGCAGATTTATATTCACAGGATCCTGGTTTACAGCTGGAACGATATCCGGAAAGCTTTGTATCCGTATATCTCTTCTAGTTGTGTATTGTATTATTTTCCGCTGCCATGTATTTAAATGTAATTTAAATCTCTGATATTTCTGTGTAATATTCATTTATACTATGTATATTCTTGTAATCTGATGTATTGTTGTAATATACAATGAAATGTTCTTCTGTTTGTGTTCTGATTTTCTTGTCCTCACAGTAATTCGTTCTTTCTCATCTCTTCGGAGACCGGGGAAGTTCGGGTCGCTTCATTTGGTATCAGAGCCTTGGTTTACATAGCTCGAGAACAAGACACATTAGAACCATACGAAAGAATTCATCAAATATTGGATTAGTAATATCCAATTAGAATGACTCGTTAGAGATAGGATCAGTAGTATCCTAGAACGAGTGTGAAGAGTATATCTTTCAAATGAAAACAATTTTGTTTTGAAATTTAAATCGTTTTATACGTATTTGAATAATTTATTTATTTTGAATATGGACGATCTAGTATATAAAGATTTCGCGTATACGCGTCATGAACGTATATTCGAAGTTTTAATATACTGGATAGATATAGAGTCACATTCTAGACACCCGGGGATAATTCTGATGATGTGGCCACATCATCGGTATTTATGTTCGTGTTTCGAAGGTGTGATATATATATATTTCCATTAGACTGGTGTGAGAACCAAAACTAATATAGATAGATTTATTGTTGTGAATTGGCATCAAAAACATGAGACTTTGTATATGTATCAAAATTTATGAATTTGAAACTCTAATTCACTAATTGATTGATGTTTGTGTTGTTTGTTTACTTGGTTGATAATTTTTGAACCATTATGCCTAATTGAACCAAATATTTAACTGTATTGAAAATTAGTCGCATTTGCTTGCATATACATATACTTACATTGAACATGTCATAGCAAGGAGGCTAGAGCCGAAGAATAAAATTTGTTTGCCCGACAAATAGGTACATGTTTATCATAATTTACTGTTTTGTTTGGGTGATGATGATTTTATGAGCCTATTGGCTAGCCGCTTGGCTTTTTCTTTTTCTTTTTGAGATCAGAAAGCCTATATGGCAATTTCGGGATTTTCCCGTGGCTCCCGGTGCAGGGAAGGTTATGGCGAAATTTTTCAAAAATTTAGGGTGTTAGCCAAATTTTTGAAAATTTGAAAATTCTCAGAAACTGAAAAGTTGGAGAATGAAAGCCAGATCGAATGTAGAGTTGATTAATCAAACCACTTTCGACTTTGTTCCTTTTCGGGGACGAAAAGTTTTAAGTGGGGGAGATTGTAACAACCCGAAATTCTGAACCAGTTTAAAAATTTTATTTTGGCAATTTTAGCGAATTTTGAATATTTAAAATGAATTATTTTAAAGAATATCGACGAGAAATTTATTTTGAATATAATTCGAACGTATATACTATATACGTCGTCGTTAGAATATAAATAATTATTTATAATTATAAATAGAATTGAAAATGGTGCGGTAGTTCGATAATTCGATTTCAAACTTCAATTGAATGTACCGGGTGTAAAACAATCCGGATTTTAGTGAAACCAAAAACATTAGAATCTAATTGATAATATCTTTCCAGCGAATCCGAAAAATTGAAATTTCATAGCGGGAATCAAAAGATATGCCCAGTTGAAAATTCTGAATAGTCGCTATGGAATTTAGGCCCTTAAAAATAGACATTTTGCAAACGACCTCGGATTTCGACGAAACCACTTTTGTTGGGTCCGTGATGTTAAATTATTGCTAGGTTTCAAATTTCATAATTTTTCGATTCAATATGTGAGCGTGGCAAAGGAAAACGCGTTTGACCAGTTTCAGTTGATTTTAATCGACTGGAAATTGGCCATTTTTCAAACAGTCTCAAAATTCGACGAAACTAGTTTTGTTAGGACCGTATCGTTAATACGAAGCTAGAAAATATTTTTCTGCAATTTTTAGAGTTGGTATGTGACCCCGATAAATTGAAATGCGCGTTTAAAATTCAATATAATGATTTAAATGTAAATTCAATGAAAACTGATCGAAACGATCAAATCAGCTTGCGATACGTATCCCATTGAGTTCGGAATGGGGGTAATACGCTATGGACGACAGGTGGTGGGCCTCGTTTTGAGGTCATATGTAAAAGTCAACTTTTTCATAATTAAAATAATTAAAAATTGGAATCCTCTCTCCTCTCCCCTTAAATCTCTCTGGCCCCTCCCCCTTTCTGATTTTTAATCGACAGTCAAACAAAAAAAAAAGAAGAAGAAGAAGAAGAGAAGCGCTGCTGCGCTGCCGACGCCGTGCGAAGACCCCCCCTCCTCCTCGTCAGAACGGAATCCCCCCCCCCAAGGCGCCAGAGGCGCCGCGACAACCCTAGCCCCTTTTTGTTCTGTAATCCGCCGACTCCCCTACTGGCCCCGCCACCGCACCCATCCAGCCCCTCCTCCTCGCCCTGACACCGCCTCCTCCTCCCTCCCTTCGACGAGCACAGCCCCCTTTGCCCCTAATTGGACCAGCGCCCCCCTTCGAGTCCACAGGTGCAACCAGCGTGCCGCCCACCTCCGCAGCCCGCCATGGATCGCCGGCAACTCCGACGGTAGCAGACTTTCCCCCCTACAATTCGGTGAGTTCCCTTAGTTTTAATTTTATTTTTAACCCTGTTTTTATATGTTAAAGGCATAGTTTAAACTCAAATTTTTATGAAGTTAAAGCTATAAACTTTAGGGACATAAAGATTAGATTTTTATAATGCTAAAGATTAGATTTTTATAATGCAAAAGATTAGATTTTTATAATGCAAAAGATTAGATTTTTAAAAGGCAAAAGATTATATTTTTATAAAGGCGAAATCTTTACTTTATTGAAGGCGAAATCTATATTTTTATAAAGGCGAAATCTTTATTTTTATAAAGGCGAAATCTATATTTTTGAAAAGGCGAAATCTTTATTTTTATAAAGGCGAAATCTATATTTTTGAAAAGGCGAAATCTTTATTTTTATAAAGGAGAAATCTATATTTTTGAAAAGGCAAAATCTTTATTTTTATGAAGGCGAAATCTATATTTTTGAAAAGGCTAAATCTTTATTGTTATAAAGGCGAAATCTATATTTTTGAAATGGAATTTTTATCTATATGACATCGAAGTAAAAATTCGATTTTTATATATTGAATAACATAGTAAAAATTCGATTTTTATATATTGAATAACGAAGTAAAAATTCGATTTTTACATATGTAGTGGCTACAGCAACGAAGATGACAAAAATGCGATAACGATGAAGATTTCTATCAAAGAAGAGTCAAGATGATTGGATGGCTATTGGTGAGAATTTCTCACTCTTCAATTTCTTTTCTAGTTATATTTATATACTAGGATGCAGACGGTGTAGCACCCGACACAATCGTCCACAGACCATGGACTTGTTTGTTTGGTTGCATAAATTAGTTAGATGATTTGATTTGAATTTGGTTGTTTGTTGAATTTGATTGATGTGTGAATGGCGTGGGCCTTCACTAGACCGGGGATAAGACTAGGCCTTGTCCCGTTTCTAGTATCGTGCCGTTATGCCGCCGAAATTTTCTAAAATAAGTTAGAAAATAGAAATATCATTTTATTTAAAGAATGAACTGAATATAAATTCATATGTTAAAATAAAATGTTTTATCGTTAAAAATATAATTTTTAACGTGAATTTGAATATAGTGAATGTGAATAAATAAATATTCATTTACAAACCGGACGGTTTGTTTATGTACACCTATTTGAAGGACATTGATTGGGTCGATAAATTTTACACATCGCCCAACTGCACAAATAAAAATCTGTGTTTGTTGATTTGAAACCCCACACGGGTATTGGGATGAAATTTGAAGTTCACTCATCCTGATTGATTAAATGTGTCGATCGATTGATTGACAGGCTGTTATAAGCGTTAGATATCTATATTTGATGCTTATACAGTGTAGTGCACTTTGGTTGATGGTTGATTATTTTTCAATGCTATCATATTCGTGTGATGTGTGAAAATCCATATAATTAACTTTATATGGTAATTGATTGGGCCTCATTCCAATTTTGAAAATAAAGAATATTATAAAGTAAAGGTTCATGTGTTGACTGTACTCATCCGTTGAGATTAGTCATGTGTTGAACGAAATATTTTAATAATAAAGTTTACATCTTTATCAATATAAAGTAAAGGTTCATGTGTTGACTGTACTCATCCGTTGAGATTAGTCATGTGTTGAACGAAATATTTTAATATTAAAGTTTACATCTTTATCAATATAAAATAAAGGTTCATGTGTTGACTGTACTCATCCGTTGAGATTAGTCATGTGTTGAACGAAATATTTTAATAATAAAGTTTACATCTTTATCACTATAAAATAAAGGTTCATGTGTTGACTGTACTCATCCGTTGAGATTAGTCATGTGTTGAACGAAATAATTTAACAAAAATTGTCACACGTGGACAGTACTCATTCGTTGAGATTAGTCGTGTGTTGACAAAAATAAATATTCATTTGTTGAATAGAATAAATGAATATATGAAGCCGTGTTGTTTAGATTGACGCCATTTTGACGTGAACGATATTTATATCGATTTTATTCATTTTGAAATGAATTGAATATAAAGTGATTTTGAAATGAATTGAATATACAGTGATTTCGAAATGAATTGAATATAAAGTGATTTCGAAATGAATTAAATATAAAATGATTTCGAAATGAAGTGAATATAAAATGATTTCGAAATGAATTGAATATAAAGTGATTTCGAAATGAATTGAATAAAAAATGATTTTGAAATGAATTGAATATAAAATGATTTCGAAATGAATTGAATATAAAATGATTTCGAAATGAATTGAATATAAAATGATTTCGAAATGAATTGAATATAAAGTGATTTCGAAATGAATTGAATATAAAACGATTTCGAATTGAATTGAATAGAAAGCAAATTTGATTTTAATTGAATATATAACGAATTTGATTTGAATAGAAAGCAAATTTGATTTCAATTGAATATATAACGAATTTGATTTGAATAGAAAACGAATTTGATTTCAATTGAATATATAACGAATTTGAATCGAATAGAAAACCACTTTGAATTGAATCGAATTGAGAACGAATTCGAATTGAATTGGAAACGAATTGAAATGAATTCAAATTGAATTTAAATTTGAATTGAATAGAAATGAATTTTAAAACGAATTTATAAGGAAAGATTCAATTTTGATTTGAATTGAGACGGAAGTTGAAATTGTTTTTGAAACGAATTTAAAACTATTTATAAAATTCGTTTTAAAAGGAAATCGACGAAATATATAATATATATATTATATATATAATATAATGGCCTGAATAGAACGCGCCGCGCCGCGGCAGTTCGTGAATTTCGACCATTTATTTCAAACGGACATTACGGGAGATCCGACCGTCGGATTCTCCTAAAACCGGAACCGTTAGGTTCGTATCGAAAAGAGCTTTCTAACGAATATTTGAAATTTGAAATCTAACGGTTGGATTTGGAGTTACGTCCAAATCAAATTTGAAAAAGGTCGCTGTAAGTGCAGTTCGATGGCCATTGTTGGAAATCGACTGTACGGGCCTTGATAAAATTATTAAAAATAGTAATAATTTGTGTAAAATCATAAGAAATGACTTGGGAAAATTTGGGATGAAAAACTCCATATTTGAAAAGATAAAAATAGATTTTTATCAAAATGAACTAGTTTGAACTAAATTTAAAACCCGATTTGTTTTTAAATAAATAAATTAGATTTAAAAAGGGGTTTTAAATAATCGGAATTCCTAATATATTTTATTTGAATTAAATAGAATTGATTCAATGGTTTATCGTGAACTGTGTTTTAAATAACACTAGTTCTTTAACCCAGTAAAAGGAGTTTTAACGAATCTGCAATTAGATTGAAATGTAAATCTATAATCTAAATTATCAAATTTAGAAATGAGCGAGAATGGAGTATCGCCAGTTTTGCTCCAAAGCGATAGTTAAATCTTTAATTAGATTTGAACGTGAAATGGTAATTAATCTTACCGATAACACCATAGTATTAGATATGAAGTATTACCAGTTTTGCTTCATGGGATGAATAGGTTGGGATTGGGAAATAAAATAAATAATTACTTCGTTGTGGTTTGCTAATCTCGACTAGTTTGAAAAACCATAATTTGGTTTGAAATGTCGTCCAAAGGAAGATTAAAGGATAAATTTTAAAGAATCTATCTTGGATAAAATTAATGGGAACCTTTCCCTAAGAATGTGATTTTGTGAATAAAAGAATATCCTGAATTGGAATGAGGCGTATGTTGAGTTTGTGTAACATTTGTTTTAAATATACGCGGGTTGTTCGGAAAGTCCGGGTTTATACCCGTTCTGAATAACCGATTCGACGACAAGTCGAAGATGAAGACGGTGATTGAAGACCGGAAGTCTTCACATCGTTTGGATAATTACTGACGATCCTGATTGGGCTGTACACCCAAGAGGATGGAAATAGTTGGTGGTCGTCCAGACGTACTTGGAGATGGATGGATATGCGAGGAAAGTGCCTCCGGTTTCATTCAGACCTAGAATGGACTTGTAAATGGATGGTGTGTCTGACATTGTATTCCTTTATATTGTATTTGTTGATCTCTGCTGAATATATATCTGTTTGGCGGCGGAGAATTTATTCTCTTGCTTAACGCCCTTCTCTGAGACATATGAGCTCAGAGGTTATATATTGGCAGAAATCAGTGGTACGATATGGATTGATAGTGTGGCATGCTGAGATGCAGTGATCCAGACTTTTGTTGAAAAGCAAAGTTTGGTGGTTGATGATCAAAGCGCAGCTGATATAGCATGGCTTTGTGTATAGCGTTGATCCGCGAGCCTCACACCCCGGTATGGTGGTAAACTGGTGGTTTGATCAGTATGCTTTTTAGTGGATGGGCACCTTAGTGGTGTCGTGGATTCGGTCGACCGAGATGAGCCTAGTGCTCAGGGATATATAGAGTAGGCGGTGTTTTCTCTCGCTGGGACGTAAGCCGCGGTGGTACTCTGGTCCCAAATGTGCGGATGTGCAGACGGTGTTTTCTCTTGTTGGGACGTAAGCCGTGGTGAATTGCATTACGCGATCGATCTTTTGAATCAGGAGCCACCATGATGGAAATCCAATTTCCAATACGTGTATTTCGGTTTTATTTGTAGAGCCTAGTATGGCGACATAGTGGGATGGGGCACTTATGCCGTCTATGATTGATACTTATGATTTGAAGATATTCTATACAATATGCACTTATAATAGTATCAGATGATTTGTTTTAAACGTATCAAGCATTCTTGGCTATTATAAGGTAAAAACCCTATCCTCCGGCTTGCGTTGCATTGTGTGATGGGACCTGGGTCTTATAATAGCTTCATTTTTCTTTATTTAGCATTGCGCTGTTGTTTTATGCACTGGTGTTCTTGGGAGGAAACCCGTTCCGTGTTATGCGGCGTGGTCCCTTGATTTACCTAACTTTGAAAATAAAGATAAATAACTGTTTTAGTTCTCACACCAGTCACATGACTGACCTGGAGTTTATTGTTTTAACCTAAACTCTGGGTGCCCTTATTTTGACACGGGCAGCTAGTAGTTTTGGTTTTGCAGATTTATATTCACAGGATCCTGGTTTACAGCTGGAACGATATCCGGAAAGCTTTGTATCCGTATATCTCTTCTAGTTGTGTATTGTATTATTTTCCGCTGCCATGTATTTAAATGTAATTTAAATCTCTGATATTTCTGTGTAATATTCATTTATACTCTGTATATTCTTGTAATCTGATGTATTGTTGTAATATACAATGAAATGTTCTTCTGTTTGTGTTTTTATTTGTCTTGTCCTCACAGTAATTCGTTCTTTCTCATCTCTTCGGAGACCGGGGAAGTTCGGGTCGCTTCATTGTAATGTGTTAATATTTTGATCACCTTCATACTATGTTTGCTCCATTTACCGTTAAGGATATAGCTGTCTAATTTTGTAATGCACCCAGTGCTACACGGATGACTACATTGGACGGTACTGTAACCTTCCTTTACTATTTAATTATATTTCCAGCTAATGAAACCATGCTATAAATAGTGTAATCTGCTATGTTCGTGTTTATTGTTCCAGCAAGTGGTTAAACTCACATCAGATGCAAAGTTCATGGAAAACATAAGCTGGATGTGCAATATAATAAGCTTCAATAATAAAACATTAATATTAAATAACTAACATTGTGCTGTATGTAGTTACAAAATAGCTCATTGAAATGTGTAACCCCGAAAAAATAAAAAAGTAGGAAAATTGATAAAATAGTTCATATGTGTGTAGCAATATGCAAATCATTGCCAAATGTCAAGGCTTTCTTCACTTTGCTTTCACACTTCTTTTTCCTTTGCCATTTGCCAAATTTTGCCTGCATTTTCTGTTTTCAATTTTAGTTTTATGATAATGTATTTCAAGTTTTCAATCTACATATACACCTGTATCCCAAAAAAATTAAAGCCATCAATTTTTCCAAGCCTGCAAATCAAAACATACGTTTTAGGATCAATGCATATACATTGGGCAATACAATACATGCTAAATTGGTACTATGTATCTCAATAATTTATATTCATAACTATATCTCTAATGCTAGATTTTTGTTTACAAACTCAGGTACATGTAACTGCCGTCACATTTGATCAACGAAACAAACTCAGCTTGGTCCACAAAGCTTAGTAATCTTTTAACTAAACCTTGCTTATAAACTTTTAGGTGACCAGTCAAAGAATGATCACCAAACTATGCAAGAATAGATAACAGTTGTGCATACGGCATATCAGTTTACTGTTTTACTATAGTTGCAAGCAAAAACAATATTTTTTGTTAGTAAATACTTACATAGCTCATTATAGTAGGTGTGCAAATCATATTGTAAAACTTCTATTAGACATGACATCTATAAATTTTTATTTTACCTGTAAACTAATAATGTTTATTTGCTCTGAACTAACTTAAAGTGGGGTGCTGTATAGATTTGAGATAGGATGAAGTAATGTTTACCTGTAAACTATTGTGTGTTTTTTTGGTAAAATGGTATTATATTTCTGGATGCCATAAGCACGTCTCTTTAGATAAGATGTGCTTATTGTCACCACACTCCTAACACGACTGACTTAAAAATGCATATGTCCATTTGTTTTCCATATGATACTTTGCACTGCATAACCAGCTCATGTATTTCCATAATGGAAAATTATACATGCTCAGTATGTTTATATTTTTTCTATATTATTTGTTTGGATATATATATATATATCTATATATATATTACACAGTATTTGTGGTACAATGGACCACGCGCGAAGCGCGTACCTCGATCACGCGCGAAGCGCGTGCCATTATCACGAATAATATAAAACATGAATGGTAAAGAAGGTTTGTGCCTATATGTATATGTATGTAATTTAAATATATGGTAAAGAAGGTTTGTGCCTATATTTAAATATTACCATACAGCAGAGATACAACCTAGGAAAACGTAAAATAGAAAACATGAATGAAAAATTATAAATGAAAAAATATGAAAGGATGGAAAGTTAATGACATTTATTACAATGAAAGCATATCATATAGACATTAATTAGAAACAAATTCTTTTTGTTTATAGGATATTTATATAAAAAGGATTTATTTCCTTCCTTCTAAAGGCCTTGCACTGTATTTCTCTGCCTTATAAATAAGTGTAGCAAACATCATAACATCAAGAGGAGGAAACGATCCGTAAGAATATCAAAATACATGGCGACTAGCAAAGGAAAATTGAACTTTATCATGTTATTTGCTATATTGCACTTTTGTTTAGTTGGTGGGAGCATTGCAGACTTTGGAAAGTGCAACGAGTGCTGTCGCAAGAGCTGTAGTTCCTTTCACTGTTTTCTCGAATGTATTACTGTGCCAACTTCAAATTGTTGCGATAAAGAGTGCTGCTGATTTTAGCCTTTAATTCCTAAATGGTTGTCATGTGTGATCTTTTGTATTGCTAAGTCGTATTATCTGAAAAGGTTCACATGTGGTAAGAAGGATTTGAAGAGTATTATTGATAAGTATGTATGTGCAGAGATCCCTGATGAAGAGAAAGATCCATATGGATATGCGGTTGTTAAACAATTTATGATACATGGTCCCTGCGGACCTGGATTTCAATCACCTTGCATGAAGGGTTCTAAATGTACAAGAAAATTCCCAAAAAAGTATGATCAAAAACTTTATTCAACTCTAAACTATAAATTAATTTTTTTTGTATTTAAATCTAATTTTTCTTTTTCTTTTTCAGATATTGTTCAAGTACAATGTTTGATGATTGCGGATTTCCAATTTATAGGAGAAAAAAAACCAAACATACTGTCAGAGTTAAAAATACAGATTTAGATAACCAGTGGGTGGTTCCTTTTAATAGGATCTTTTGGTTCGATACCAGTGTCACATTAATGTTGAGATCTACAATCACGGGTGTTGCATGGAATATCTTTTCAAACATTGTCTGAAGGGTCATGACCGTGCCACTGTGTTAGTACAGTCCGAAAACCAAAATGATCGACAATCTGGGATGAAGAAAACAGTAAATGAGATTAAAACATACTTAGATGGGAGGTAATTTATACTAAAAGAATTATATTTTAATTTACTTATGATCTTATATTTATTTTGCTTTGAAAGCTACTATTGATTCATGTATTTTTCTGATATGAATGTTTATTTTTATGTTGTAATTTGATTTTTTTTAAAGTTAGAATGCCTCTTATACATAAAAAAACCGATTTAAAACTTAATAACAAATCATATATAGAGCGACAACTGCTCATGCATTGTTTAGAATGTCATATAAATGTAACTATCTAATACTAATTACAATACTTTTTTTTTTATATTTAATCATTACAATATTTTTTTTAATAACATAAATTTTAATGTCCTGCAAAAGCGGGCGAAAATACTAGTAATATTATTGTGTGCGCTTGTATATTCCGTTAGCAGTCTAAACGTTTTGAACGCCGTAATCAGCTATTGCCGTCAACTTCAGTCCAGAGGCGACCTTTCTAATTGGAAACCTTTTTATATTCTTCTATTATAATAGAAATAAGCGTTGACTGACAGCTCCGCAATTCCACTCTTCCTCGTTTCCTCGGAAAAGTAGGAAAATCAAAAGACGCCTTCAAAGGAGTACATACTTAAAACAATGGTGACAAAAAACTTGAAGGGTCTTTATGCGAAAGAAGCCAAAGAGTTTTTGAATCATGTAATCGAAGACAAGCCTCTGCTTCCGTTTTTGATTCCTTTAGGATTCATTGCTTGGATCATTGAGAGGTGGCTAGTTCCTTTCTCAAATTGGATTCCTCTCGCCTTTGCTGTTTGGGCTACGATTCAGGTGCCTTCTTTTGTTTTGTTTCTGTTATTTTGATTTGTGAGTAATTTAGTTTGATTAGTTGATAAATGATAATGGAGCGATATTTTGTCGTCATTCGTCGGTTTGCCCGACTTAGTGCTGTCGAAGAAAGTAAGTGTTTTTCGGGACGCACTCCACTGGACTTAAATCTGTTGATTTTTTTTGTTAATGCTACGGTGTTTACTGTTTACAGTATTGAGTGGATTAATTGATATGTCCATCATCCTTCATGATGAAAGTGCAATTATCATGCATTTGAGTTATTGTGTATTGGCCTGCCGGTTGACATAGCTAACCTTTAGAGCATCCCAGGCTCCCAGCAAGAATTAGTTTACCATCTACCTCTCTTCTAGGTGGCGCTTTTTTTTTTGCTGCCCCAATCCCCAAAGCAAAGCTTTTGAGGTCGCAAGAAATATGCATCATACAATGTACATTCAGAAGCAAAGAAAATTGCTCCCTAATGCATTTGTTCCCTGATCAAGTTATGTTGGTTTAGGCCAAATCTTCAATGTTGCATGTTAGTACGAGTCGGAAGAATTTAATTCATATCCAAGATCCAACCTAATACGAGGTTAGTTTGGATGGTGGGCGTTTCAGGTTGGACCAAATACTTCATCTGGCTTACAATTTTAATTGGAGGGAGAGTTCTATCCATATTCAACCTATACGAGGATGGGTTGGGTTAGGTTGGATCAAATAAATAGTGTTGGATTGAGTTATAAAAGTCTAGTTAAAAAAATGCTCAAAATTCATAATATTTTGACAAAATATTTTATGCAAAAATTCAAAATTTTGTTTCCCATAACACATTAGCATATAATTCATTGTAGAAATATATTTGATGATTAGAACCGAGATATATAGATCCAAATCGAATCCAAAAGACTCAATACAGTCTTTAAAAATTGAATAAAAATTATTAAAATGTATACATGAATCAGCGGTTTTCCCCGATCCGATCCTATTTGGTTTGGGTCAACCTAAGTTTTGATATCTATAGTTTGGATTTGAGGAAACCTGATCCAGCTAGATGTGGATTCCACCGAGTTGGTGAGTCTGATATGGGTTGTCAAGTTGTCTTATTGCCACGTCTATATTGAATTGACTCATGATGTTTTCATACTTTTACATTACATATTTCACTACAGATGTTTTAGATGGTTATAGAATGTTAGAATGTTGATTGATGAAATGCATGTCTAGTGGTGAGCATTTTTTTTGGAACATGGCCTGATTATTGGATTTTTATTTTAAATGCTGATAAGATACGATAGTTTTTATTTTGTAAAGAGGACGAAGTTGGGTTAATTAAACTGCCACATCCAATCTATAGTATAGACTGTAAATTGTACTTCATGTCCGATGCGAAATGGATTGAGCTAGATTGGGTTTATGTTGGCTGAGTTTAATCGATTGGTTGAATGGGTTTATAATGATTTTTGTGCAACCCTAGATAACATATACTTTGCAAAATACTAATTTAGAACACAATAAAACTAGTACTTTGGCGTGATGCAATGAGTATTAAAGGCATGTTTGTACTGAAACAATTACATACATGAAAAATACAATAATTTGAAGTCTTTGACATTGGTTTAGAAATAAAACGAGCTATATGATTGTTTCAAAATTCATGATGTTGAAACAACAAAAACAAATTAATTAATTAAATGGTCAAGTATCATCATATCTCAAAGGATGGATGCATGATAAGACGTCAAAATAAGAAACCAAGCCCTGTATCAACTGTTAGAAAATGAAAGCTGATTGGTTTTAGGTTTAGAGGGATATTAAAAAATGGATTTTGATATGATTAATAAACAGAACTACTTCAATTAAAGAAAAGAAAAATTAGAATGTGATAACTAACACTACAATTATACAAAGAAGGGTATTTCAGTTTTGTGACATTACTTGTTAACAAAATCATTAATCATTGACTAGATTATATTTGTTATATCAAGTGTTACACCGAACTTCTTGACTATCAAATCCAGGAGTGTTTTTAGTGAAGTATTGCATATTAAATTGTGATAAATATATCGAGTCTTTTAGCTTGTTTCCCAAATGTACAATATGTCATGCGTATAAGAAGATTATTTGATGTATATTGTTTTCCTTGCAGTATGGGAACTTCCAACGTCAGATTCTTTTAGAAAACCTGAATGGAAGGTGGAAGCAGCTTATATTAAATACATCAGTAAGTTCATTACCTATATCTGTTTTGGCTAGGTATCTTTTAACTAACATGAGTTACAGTACTCGAAATAGTGGCATCGAACTATCGAATGTTGGAATTACACAATGATTTTTTTATATTAAATAGCTACCCTAGCTACCCCAAAGGCAGATGGTTTTTGAAGTGTGTCTTTGTGAAATAACCATTGACCAGTTACCAAACCTAGTATACATATTTCTGCTGAAAATATAAAAGCCAAGTCCACCGCAGTTAAATTAGAGTCATTTAATTCATGTTGATTACCGTTATCATTTGGAAAGCTCAATTTAGTGGTAAACATACAGACTACTTTATTTGCATTTATCCTATTATTGCATATGGAATTGCTCTTAGTTCAATGAAATGTGACAGCCAATAACAGCATTGGAACCTTGTGAATGGTTGAACAAATTGGTGCTAGATGTTTGGCCGAATTATTTGGAGCCAAAAATCTCAAAAAGGATTTCTTCAATCGTAGAGGTAAGTAGTATTGATATTCATTTTACATACTGAAATTATTTGCTTTATAGAAAGCTAAATTGTCAAAAAATGAGGGAGTTACTCATAATACCCCACCTTTTCTCAAAAGATAGTAGTACCAACTCATGAACAAGCATTTAATAAACTTCCTA
This sequence comes from Allium sativum, assembly GCA_030737875.1. Classification (NCBI taxonomy): domain Eukaryota; kingdom Viridiplantae; phylum Streptophyta; class Magnoliopsida; order Asparagales; family Amaryllidaceae; genus Allium; species Allium sativum. The sequence continues at coordinate 108,971,170 of CM060914.1, forward strand.
TGTATTATTCTTCTTATCCTAATCTTGATGGTTTAACGAGCTAATATTTTATAAACTTTGTACTAAACGTTGGTATTTGCTAACTCATACTTTATCGCAAGTTGAACATACACTATAGATAAATCTTGTGAAATGTCCTGAAATAAACTTAGTGTAATGCTAAAGGCACCTCGTTTTCTTCTTTTTATTACTATTACTAAAAAAATACCATACAGTTTTATACTACATCCTTCCTAATACCATACTTTTTAAGGGGCTATCAAATGTATCATTTTTATGTTTTTCGCACGGCAAACAACCGTCGATCAATACCGTTTTCTGTGGCGATCTTCAAGAGAGTGACTTTGTCCACGACTCAGCCGTTGTTTTCAACATTTTCACATGTATTCACTTTTCAAACAAAGTTCTCATATAATATTCAACTAAAGGTTACTGTGTATTTTCACTTTCTCATTCCACAAATATTTGTATTTTATTGTAATAATCTATGTAACAGATCATCTTGTCTACCAAAACTTAAGATGAAAATCCTTTTTCACTGTGAAATCTTACACACTATATTCTTTACAATTTCGTGTCTATTGCATATTGTACAAAAATGTATAAAAGCTATCAGTTCATGAACAATGTACTGTAAAAAGTATAATGATGATTTTGATTTTATTTTGCAGAAACGTATGAAGCGTCAGAAACCAAAACTTATCGTAAGTTCAATTTGATAAAGCTTGATAACAGCTTTTGATAATGATGACTAACAAATGCACATGTGCTGTGCTAGCAGGAAAAAATAGAGATGCAGGAATTCTCACTAGGCTCATGTCCGCCAAACTTGGGAAGAAATGGGATGCGATGGGTTACTTCAGGCGACCAGGTTCGTTTGTTCAGATATGAATGATTCCTCTAATGCTTTTGATTCCCTGCCAATAAATTCTCTTTCTGTTGTTCTTGGTTTGGTAATTCGTCACTTTGGTTAGTTATCATTTTCAGATAATATTATACTTCATGATATCTTTTCATTATTAAACACGTCTGTACATATATATGTACATACATACAAAATACATACATGCATGCATGCATGCATTCATGTATATTAATTGTTATCGTTGTGCTTATTAATGAAAATCAACTGATTTTTTTGATCAGTTTGTACTTGCACATGGTTTCAAATGTCGTATCTCCGACTTTGGAATTCTGCACACTATCACATGTTGGACGAGATCTCGGATGAGATGAGAGTGTATCTTGGGTGCACGACTCGGATTGACATCTGGGTCTCGGGATTATCTCAGATTAACTCAAGCGGCCAAAATTGACATTTTAAAGATTTTTTGATAATTTTTTTGTCCTTAAGTGGAGGGGTGGAATTCAGGGACGATCTAATGGTGGAGATCAATTGTGTCAAAATTTTGTGTCTAAATAGATTTTCTCATAAACTTATTAACGCACACAATTCACAAGAAAACAGTAGTACAAATTATTTTTTAGGTAAGAGTGGTTACATGGTTATTTTGATATTTGCTTAAATGAATTATACTTATTTGAATATTAGAAACAAAAAGTCATCTATTTTTTGCATCTGTAAAAAATAAATAAAATAAAATTAGAGAGCTAGTAAAAAGTTATCAAAGTGCAATTTCGTTTTGGACCCGCATAACAAATTAAATAAATCTGTAAATGAAAAAACATCTTTGAGCGAGATCTTCTAATAACATATATTTTGAATTTCATTTGAGATATTAATAATTTAATGTCTTAGAGGTGATGACTGATGAGTGTCAAATATGGTATGAAAAAAATTTAATGTCTTAGTCCGCTCAATCTAGCATTGCCTAAGTTCGAAAATGAGATCTCAACGGGTGAGATAAACGAGATCTGGAAGAGTGTATTTGCATGATATAGGATTTTTGCAGTTAAGCTAATATGGTAACCACTGTTTCAAATATCGCCCGAGATCTCCTTCGAGATCTCGTTTTGGGCTCCTTCCGAAACGAAACAGCAAATTCACTCTAAATCTCCTTTCGAACATATCGCCCGAGATATTGCAATATCGAACGATATATCGGCCGAGACGAAATACCGGAATATCGTCCAAGATCTTAGTTTTTTTGGTTAAAATTTAAATCTGTGCCTGAACTAGAATAATAATTAAAAAACTCAAATCTAGCCATAACAATCTTTTGTTATTTTACATTCTGCATGTTAAATGACTATATTGTATGTTCATATATGTTTTACAATGCTTATGATTTTCATATTCGTCTTTTTACATACATGTTAATTATGAAATTATGTATTTTATGGTTTAATTATGCTGAATTTTTTAATGTTTTGGATTCTTTTAATGTTTCTTGTCTAACAATATTTCTGTTTTAAGCATATTACGATTTAGAGTATGAACGATCTTTCACAAAATAAAGAATAATAAAGTTATTTTGCATTTTAAGTTTAAGTTACTATGTTTTTAACAGCATTCATAAAAATCATTTTGTTAAAATATCATTTTTAACAAATCATGTACCCCGAGATTGTTCCGATATGAACTTTCAGACCCGAGATGAAAATCCGAGATCCCGAGATAGACTCATCTCGTCCGAGATCTCCCCCGATACGAGACCGAGTCTATAAAATCACCGAGGTAAAACGTCACCGATATCCGAGATTTAAAACCTTGATGGTAACAGAAATTCTATGCATTTTTAGCTTCTTAATAATATTTCACATATTTTTATGAAGGAACACGTCCAACTCATCATCGTACGATAAATTCCCTTAATCTAATGAAATAATTAAAGTTTAGATCATTTAAAAAATGTTTCTGACATGCAAATGATTTCTTGCCTTATTTGTTTTTATGTGTTTTTTGGTCACCGTAACTAACTTATCTCTTCTTAATGTGAATTTGCAGAAAGTATTGCAGCTAGGGTTTGACTGGGACACAAATGAAATGAGTATAATGTTGCTTGCAAAATTATCTAAGCCTTTGATGGGGACTGCTCGTATCGTCATTAACCAAATTCATATTAAAGGAGATGTAAATTTTGCTATGCACTCTTTGTTCGTTATATTGTGATGATTATGATTTTCCTATTCCAATTAACTGTGCTTTATGATAGGATTTGCTCAGCAGCATTTCGAATAAGTATCTGGTCGTTATAACAACGACGTCGATGCTAAGTAGGTGGAAACACCACAATCATATTTAGATATACAAGTTCTTCATGAAATGTTGAAAGCGATAATAAAAGCTAAAAAGAAATATCTCATTTCACATAGAGAAGACTGTCTAAACTGGAGACCTACTGATACACAATTGGTTTTAAACCAAACATCAAATAAAAATTTAAGACCTTTTTAATGTATAAAATATGTAGATGAGTATTAGGAAGTTCTACTGGGACACAAGCTAGTGACATAATGGATCTCAACCATAGGTTTGTTGCCTGATTTCAACTCCGTATGTGGTCAAGATTTATTGTGTCATATTTGATGTTTTATTTTTGACCAAATAGCAGCCCCCCTATAATATTAATAATAATCAGTTTCCTTGGATCGTTTTCACAGTCGAAAATAAAATAAGATGATTTATCTTGTAACATTGCGTGTCTACGAGATTTAAGAAAACACACTACGGATTGCATCATACTAGGATAACTAGTTTTCTTATGTGATCATTGTAAAGTTTCAGTTATCCCCCATATATTTAAGTTTTCACTAACTGAACTTCACATACTTCAGCTTCTTTTATTTCCAATTCTTGATGGCCAAGCAATACTTTACTCTTTCGAATCTACTCCTGAAGTTCGACTAGGTGTGGCTTTTGGAAACGGGACACAGACTCTTCCTGCCACAGAACTTCCTGGTGTTTCAACATGGCTGGTATTCTTTATTTACTACTTATGCACTGCTATAATTTCGTTTCACTCTGATTTCAATTATTAATATTAGCAAACCAATCTGCACTATGTGTGTATGTAGGTATACATCACTTACCATATCCAATTCTAATTAGCTTCTATGGTAAAATGTAAATATAAGTCAGTTATCACAACTGTTTGGATTCTACAAATCATACGAATTGATGGATAGAATTTCGTTGAATATTTTCTTGAATGTATTCTAGGCTTGAGCAAAAGCTCAGATTGGAGAAGAATATCAATGTTGGGTTACCTTTATTGGAACCTTGATCCCATTTATTAGTGTTTCAATTATCCCATTTTTTGGGAGGGGGTGGCTGCCATCACGAGTGATATAAATACGTTTGGCATATTTTTATGCTGGTCTTACCGTAGAAGGATGTTAAAATTTAACGACACTATATGGTGAATTGAAATGGTTGAGAATGACTTGGTATCGGCTAAAACGGTTTGCGAACTGGAGCACATATGCTCAAGATACGGTGAGTTGAAGCTGGAGATGTGCACATGAGTGTGCACAGGAAACCAGACGTTTGGATGGGGTTCCTAGACGTTTTGCTTCAGGGACTGAACAAACCGAAAATTTGTTCAGACGTCTAGTTGAAGAACCAGACCTCTAGGGGTTCCCTACCCGAATTTTTAATAAGACATCTGGTGGAGATAAGTTGACGTATGATCACATGTAGCAGAACCTGGATTCATAAGTGTGAATCCATTGGTCAGGAGTCTGACCAGCTATGAAATAACTATTTTGCTTGGCTTGCTAGTAAATTTTTATGAAGGCTTCAAGGAGCAAAATGATAATATATTTCATAATGAAAATGCTTTCTATATAAGTTATTTTCAGATTCAAAAAGAGAGCTCTCCTAACTTATTCAAGGGTTCATTTCAAGGAAATTAGAGTTTTAATGTTAGTTTTATTTCTTTAATTCTAATATCCACAAATCTTACTCTTCAGTGATTATTGAGTGATTCATTGATTCTATGTCTTGTGCTCTTCTCAACGTGGTAGTGAAATCTCTTTCCAAAGTGAATGTGCACTAAGAAGTCATTAGTGAAACCACTATAAATTTTATGTGTGGTTTATTTAATTGTTATTGCTTGTGGTTGAGTCATATTTGGATTGGTTAATTTCTGTTTTGGTGATAGAGATATTGAGGTTGATTGTTTTTGCAAGCTTATTATCTATCTCTTTCCAAAGGATTGGCTTATATTTTTGTTCCTGGCTATACAAGTACTACTTGTGTTTTGTGATGTTAAATCACATATACATTGAAGACGGTGTGAGATTTTGGAGCTAGGGTGCTCGAGATATTGCAGGACGAAACTTAGAGGAATTGCAATATGTAGAAAGGATTCCAAACGTCTGGATGTTTGTAGGGGACTTTCTCGAAAGCAATTCCAGATGTCTGGTCTTTAATTATAGAAGTCTGAATGCAAAGTTAGACGTCTAAGCCGGAAAATTTTAAGTTTGACTATGTTTTTCTTTAGAATATATTCGTGATATTTTAAAGGAGCAGTTTGAGTATTTGCCTACGTCTTCTATACTTCTATATAAGCAGCTTTCAGGATTGGATTAAAGGACGAGATTATGGCTTTTGATCGAAATTCGATGTGATCAAGGGTTTGCTGTCATTCTTCAATGTTATTCAATAATATTAGTATCTAGATATACTTTCTCTTTCTCAATTAGACCTTTTTTTTTTTTTTTTTGCTCGTTCCAGTAAATGTAAAAAAAAATTATTTTTGGTTAATCAATAAAAAGAGTGGTCGATGGAATATCTTGTGTTAGTATTTTGATTGCGTTTCCGTTTTGTTTTCAATCAAAGTTATCTTTTTGTGATTTGTGTGACTAAGATCTTGGTGCATTCTTCCACAAAGTATTAATTTTTCACTACAATTGGTATCAGAGCAGATCATCGCAAAGCTTAGAGTAATTTTGGTTTGGGAAAAAAAAAGTTTTTTGATGCTGGATGTGATTTCGTTTTCGAAGATGACTATTTTTTTATGGGAGATATTGGAGGATTTGAATGCTTAAGATGAAGGATGTTGTATACCTCAATGATTTGCATGATTCGATTGATGAAGATGAGAAGAAGTCCTCTGATGTGGGTGAGGAAAAATGGAAGAATATAGATAAGAGACGATTGCTTTGATTTGCCAATACTTTGATGATTCGGTTTTTTATCATGTAGCTAATTGTGAATCCGCGAAGGATTTGTCAGACAAGTTAGTATGTGAGTCAAGGAGTGCCACAAGTAAGACTTTTCTGGTTCGAAAGTTGGTACAACTGAAATTAGATTGAGAAAAGTCTGTTGCAGTTGCAGAGTATTTGAATGAATTTCAAGATATAATCAATTGGCAGATTTAAAGATCAATTTTGATAATAAGTAACATGCTCTTTGATTATGAGTTCACTTTCAGAAAGTTGGAAACTTTGGTTGTTTCATTAAATAATTCCAATTCCAATGCTAATGAAGCTATCTCTTTGAAAACTATATAAAGTAACCTTTTGAATGAGGAGCTTAAAAGAAAATTGTCGGTTCAGAAATTAGTTCAAAATGAGATTATGTTGGCAAATGACTCAAGGAAAGATGCAACGTGGAAGAAGAAGAAAGAAGCTAACGATAAAGGTGCTTTCGTCTATCATTATTGTAATAAGAAAGGTCATGCAGCAAGTGTCATTCTTATAAGAGAGACCCGAAGAAGGCTGCGCATGATGATAGCAGTGATGAAGTACATGCATTGTTTCGCTGAAGGTACCAATAGTGTTGCTTCTTGTGATTTTCTCTTTAGTGAAGCTAAGCCTTGGAAGATGGATTCGAGAGGTAATTTTCACATTTGTAGAGATGTGAATTGTTTTTCCTTTTATGAGAAGAATGTTAGCATAATTAGGACGACCAATGGAGTAAAACTCTCAGTTTGTGGTATTGGATCTATCTGGTTTTGTATACATGATGGTGTGGTAAAGAAAGTGTCTGGAGTCAGACAGTACCCACTTGCTCGCATAACCTTACTTTCGGTCAGTTGGATCGTCGTGATTGCATTTATGAGACTCAAGGAGGAGTTTCGAGAGCGATAAATGTGGTCATGTAAAGATGAGAGAAGTATTTAGGAAGATTTTTTTTTATAATTTGGTTGGTTCTGTAGTCTACGGTGGAAGAAGAGCGATGATTGAGGAACCTAGTACACTGCAAGGTGGATATGTTAATGTGTCACTGCTAATGGTTTTAGGATAGAAAAATATATTTCAAACAATGTTCTTTATGCTGACAACGCTCGAGGTATCTTGGATGATTATGTAATGGGCTCAGGTCATGTGATAGAAAGATGTTGACTTGGAAAATTTACAAAGTTAAGATAAAGATTTTTATGGTATTACAAACGTTTTTAGACCGGTTTTGTGTGGTGCACCTCATGCGGGAGATGCATTACTTGCAAACGGTGGTTGATGTTTGTAATGTAGTTTTATTGAGATTTGGTGATATGTGAAAAACTAGTGATGACTTATTGTTGATTGTTGGAATGCTGATATGATTTCATATAAAGGTAGAGTGTTGTGATTTGTGATATTAAATCACATGTAGATTGAAGACGACATAGATTTGGAGTTAGAGAACTCGATATGTCGCTGGACGAAGCTGAAAGGAATTGCAATATATAGCACAGGATTCTAGACGTCTCGATGTTCTCAGGGGACTTTCTCGAAAGCAATTCCAGACATCTGAATGCAGAGTTGGACTTCTAAAATTTGAAACAAGACTTTTGAGTTGGAAAATTCTGGGTTTGATTAGGTTTTTCTCTGTAATATATTTGTGATAATTTTGAAAGGACAATTTGAGTATTTGCCACGTCTTTTATTCTTTTACATGAGCTACTTTCGGGATTGGATCAAAGAATGAGATTATGGCTTGTGATTGAAATTAGACGTGATCAAGGATTTGCCATCGTTTTTCATGGTTCTTTTTTTTCCAACATTATTAGTCATTTAGATATATTTTTTTCTCAATTAGGTTATTATTTCAATTGTGATTTATTTATTTTTGGATCGTTCCAATAAGTGTAAACAAAATTTATTTTTGGTGAATTAATAAAGAGAGTGGTTGGGTGAAATATCTTGTGTTAGCGTTTTGATTGCATTTCCATTTTGTTTTCAATCAAAGTTATCCTTTGTGGTTTTGGTGACTAAGATCCTGGGGCATGCTTCCGCAAAGTGTTAAATTACCACAACAGTACATAGAGAGTTGGGAGTGAAAATCAATTTACATAGAGAAAATCAAATGGAGACGGCATGAATTCAAGGATAATCCAGAGAGGAAAAGATAGAGCAAATAAGCACAGTGACATTTGGAGTGGATTTTTTATAAGGAAATAGCAGGAATTGGTTATATTTCTTGTTTCTTATTTTTGGTTTATTCCAGTTTTCTTTTCTTTTTCTACCGTGTAGACAGTTTCAGGATAAAAATATTTTACGTCGTTTTATTTCTGTGCTAGTTCCTTTTATTATCAACAAATTTGAAATTGTGAGTATAAAAAATGTTTAAACCCAGGGTGGGCTTCCAATAAAACTTCCCATGTCAAATTGTGACGTCTCTTGTATGCTGAAGCATGTGTTTTGAAGTATTAATGTCGATAAATTTTATCTGAATTGCCTTTTTCTCAAATTACATGGTACTTTTTGTATTTTCAGGTAAAGCTCTTTACAGAAACCATCGTTAGGACAATGGTCGAGCCTCGTCGCATGTGCTACTCTTTACCATCTGTTGATTTAAGAAAAACAGCTGTCAGTGGTGTACTTTCTGTAACCGTGATTTCAGCTGGAAAATTTGGCATTAATTCAACTCCAAGTAATGTAGACCTACGTCAAAGTTCGAATGCAAGCAGCCATTCATCTGGAAGTAACAGAAATCAAGTTCCGCAAACGGTCGTCGAAGTCGAACTTGGAAGTTTGACACGAAAAATAAATTTTACTCAAGGACAAAATCCTAAGCGGAACAGCACTCATAATTTGGTATTGCATGGAAATTCAGGAATAATTAAATTTAATCTTTATGAAAAAGATCAAAGCAGCGTGAAGTTAAACTATCTGACGAGCTGTGAGATCAAGGTACTTACAGTGACTTGATTTTTTTTCGTGAACTACAGTAGTTTCTTTCTATTTTAGAATGTCCTTTGCTATTTAGAAGAGTTACAACCTTCTAAATCAGTTTTGTTGTACAAAAGGAAAGTGTCAACTACTTCAAGATTGGCATTTTTAAGTAGTAAATAATTTGGTAAGGGTAAGTAAGCACCATTCACATTTTGGGCAGTTTACTACGTTTAGCGTTTTGTGCGTGTTGAATGAGGCTAATCTTTATTTTGATTACATATAATAATTCTTTCCAACACATTTCGCAAAATACTTTGTATTTGAACTAATTTATGGGTAACATTAGCGAAATAATTGGAATTGAAGGCAATGTAAAACAGTGTGATTTACATGATTGTTTTGTTATACATTCAAAACTTGAAGTCTTGCCAAGCAGTTTAGAGTACTTAAAAATTTCTAACTTAAAAATTATTATTGGTTGAGCAGATGAAATATGTTGCAGATGACTCTACTACATTTTGGGCTATTGGTAAAGGAAATAAAGCCTTGGCTAAACAAGCTGAATATTGTGGCAAAGTAGTTGAAATGGTTGTTCCTTTTGAGGATGCTATTTATGGTGAGGTATGCAACTATATATTGATTAGGTTACAAATCAGTGTCCTGTACTTTTATTTATTTATTTTATACAATACAAGTTTGATGTCTTATCATTTTATTTTATTGTTCTTTTTTAGACTACATGCTTGATGTCTTGTATATCTTCTGTTCTTGATAACCAGACCAATATTTAAACTTTTATCCTTTTTTTTTTTTTTAGTTAACTGTACAGGTAGTTTTAAAAGAATGGCAATATTCAGATGGTTTTGTTGGCTCGCTCGACTCTACGAGCAACCAATCTGTACCTTCTATTTATAGTTCCTCTTCAATTCAATCAAGAACAGGTCGAAAACTCATGGTAACCGTTGTTGAAGGAAGGAATCTTTTTAATAAATCTGGAAAATGTGATCCTTATGTAAAACTACAGTATGGAAAGGTTAGTTTGGTTACACCAAAACTATCGAGTTATAGTATCCAAAAACATTGACAATTTATAAGAGTATTATAATCAACTGTAACCCTCTTATAACCATGCAATATATTCCTGGCTTCGTAAAAATAAATTTAATCCTTCGTTGATTAAGTTTCTTATGTTTGGCAGGCTGTTCATAGGACAAAAACAATTCCTCACACATCGAATCCTGTGTGGAACCAAATGTTCGATTTAGATGAGATAGGAGACAGTGAATTTCTTAGAATAAAATGTTACAGTGCAGATAAATTTGGTGATGATAATATTGGGAGTGCCCATGTAAATATGGAGGGAATTCATGAAGGCGATTGTAGAGATGTGTGGGTTCCGTTAGAAAAGGTCAATTCAGGGGAAATAAGACTTCAAATAGAAGCTGTGAAGAGTTATGACTATGAGGGCTACAAAGTAATCAAACTTCTAATCTTGTGTAAGGTTTTGGCATTATGCATCGAGCTTCTATATCTCAATTTTTGCATTTGTGTAGAATTCTCCAGCACGAGATGGAATTATCGAACTGGTCTTAATTGAAGGCAGGGATCTTATTGCTGCTGATCTTAGAGGAACCAGTGATCCTTATGTAAGAGTGCAATATGGACACACCAAGAAAAGAACAAAGGTTATTTATCCTCTTGAAATTCCTTTTTTGGATCACTCTATCTAGGAAAAAGCTTCTAATTTCAAGATTTTGCTTGGTGCTTTGGAATTTTCTGCTTTTGTTAGTAGTAAATTCTACACTGTGATGGGACGTGCGCGCGTGCGCACACACACACACAATGTGTGCATGTATATCAATAAATTCTCATCTTCATCGATACCAATACTCTGTCAGTGGCTATATTTTTTACTCTCTCCATTCTCATTTCTCGTCATCTGCAGCCTTTCAGTCTATTAAATTGTTGTTCCCTTGAAATGCCCCAGTTCTTAATTATTGAAGATGAGTGGTATTTTGCATAGTCATGGCATATCATTGAAATTCTGACATCTGGTTACATTTAGTGTAGATAGTCTATGGTGTTAGCAATTGGTATGCCCTGTATTGTTGTTAAGCTGAATTCCTGGATTATCTACTTTGTTTTGTTAACGGACCATAAAATATAACAAACGTTTTCATTTTTGTGGTTCGAAAAGATTATAATGACAAGGGCTGAACCTGACCTGAAAAGGTGATATCTTGATCAGTCAAATACTCTACTAAGCTATGGAACATTACTAAATGCTGCAAATATGGATCCACTGAATCATGTTTACTGCATTGCCAACATGTTTTTGAAAGGAATTCTTGATTAAATAAGTGAAAAAAAGCACAATACAAGTGATAATTTGATTGATTACGTATTAGCATATCGACCACCATCTACCAACGCTCTACCTCTAATTTCCAAGAAGTGTTGTTTTTGAAAGTTGAAGCTGTCTATATTCTATTTTAAGTAATAGTTAGAAAGGGAATTTTTATATAGATAAAGTGCGCAACTGAAACTGTGCTTTGAAGAAATGAAAATAACATTTTTACCATTTCCCTTTTTATGTTCAGAATTGTTTGAGAACTGTGGATTTTTCTTTTTCTATTTTTTGGCTGGATTTATGTTCTTGTCTTACATTACAATTCACAAGTAAACTTGGGTTATACAGAATTAATGGACAAAATAGGCCTGCATCCATGTTACTTCTTTTCCCAATATGGGGAGCCTCTATAACTCAAATAAAAACAAAGCTGCATCTACTTACCTTTCAGGTTATCCACAAAACATTAAACCCTCAATGGAACCAAACCTTAGAATTTCCTAACACAGGCGATCGTCTAATTCTACATGTGAGGGATCATAACGCTTTGCTGCCCACATATAACATTGGAGTCTGTGTAGTGGAATATGAACGAATGGCACCAAATCTAACAGTAGATAAGTGGATACCCCTCCAGGGAGTTAAAAGCGGAGAGATCCACATACAAGTGACAAAAAGAGTTCCAGAGCTACTGAAAAAATCCAATGTGTCTACTACTGACTTATCTTCATTGAGCAATGGATCTAAAATATCTGGAAAGGTACGATACTATTATAGAAGTTTCACGCACTTCTGTTGATGTTATGTTATACAATGATGTAATGGCCCACTCTTAAGTTTTATGCTTTTTTTTTTGTCATTCAGTGTCCATTTGCTGATTGTTGGTTGTACTCGTAGACCAGCATCTGGGCTAGCGAGTAGAACATTAACATCACAGTAGTGATCATCTGATCTTTTTTCTGAATGAGAGAGTGTATATTTTCATTCGAAGACCATATACATGTATATATATACACATAGGAGCACACCGCGTCACCTCAAATATTGCATGCTTTCTCTTTCCACTACTACTGTCACTTAAATCAGAGCTTGTGGTGAAAATAAGAGACATTTGAGATGCTGCTTTGTTTAGGGTGTCATTGAACCTTTCTATATACATAAATATACGCATATGTTATGTATACGTATGTAAATGTATATGTACATGTGTGTGTACACACACACAAAGGTTATACATTCCATGTGAACTAATTAGGAAACAAATAAAATGCTACATTTCGAATACCATGATTTTTTTTAATTTATTTATTGTTTTTCGCGTTTCCTTCTGGTAACTAATGCAGATTCGAGGAATACTGAGCAAGTTTCAAGGTTTAGTCGAAGATGGAGATCTAGAAGGGTTGTCGTTGGCCTTAAGTGAGATAGAAAGCATCGAGGATGCCCAAGAAGAGTACATGCTTCAACTGGAGAGAGAAAAGGCCATGCTTCTAGATAAAATAGATCTGATAGGACATGAGATAAGCAGAACTTCGTCTGCGCCAGGCAAGATTCCAATGTAAATCTTAATTTTCATCACCCCCTGTTGTTCTCACTGTGTATACATGTTTACACGTCTAATAAAATGTGTATGTACAATTGAACCGCAACTTATAAAATATAGCAATTCTCCATCCTGGAGGTTTGTGCACGGTTGGTTATGTACTTAATTCTGTAGTGATTAGCAATTAGCTACATGGTTGTAGGTGTACATCTTTATTGCTTGTGACTTGTAGGCCAATGCATCACAAATCTTACATGGTTCTGAGCTACCATGTGTTGTGTTTGTATTTAATATTGCGTTATCTTTTGTTTAAGGCTGTTTTATTTTATGTATGTATGTATGTACACGCTTGTGTAATTTTTAAGTCAACACCGATTCATTCTTGGTTCTAAAAATGAAATATCAACTGAAATCAGCAATGAAAACAAGAAGACCAGTACAAACACTTCCAAACAAATAGCTAAGAATGATACTCTCATATAGAACTCTGCGTCAAATATATAGAACTTCGGCTAGCATAATGTGATAGAGTTGGTTATGCCATACAGACATTCATATATTTTGGTTATGCATGTGTATAGACTTAACTCTTTTAGAGAATCCTGTTCAAAATAATAATATGCTGTATGATTTTATTTTTAGTGTATTGTCAAGTGCATCATGCATCTCTCCTACTAGTATCATTGAAAAAATAATAAGTACAACAAAATTTATACGCTTCTTAATACCAAAGTCATTTCACATAATAATCAACCACCATATAAAGTTGTTTTGTACAACGATCAACTGCCAATCATTACCATTTTCCATGGTCATCTACCACAAAAATATTGTTATTGGATAATTAATTACAATGAAAAACTCCATTTGTCGACGGTTGTTCACCAAGAAAAAAAAATCGAAAATAATATTTTTGGTAGCCTTCTAAAATATCAAGTAGAATATAACATAAAATTAAATGGTAATCTGTAATAATGGTAACAAAAAAAGGAAAATGAGGTCTTTAATTAGCAACATAATTTTTTCTGTTATATGTTATTATAATTTATAGATGATGTTATCAGCACATTCAAAAACATAACATAAATCCCTTGAAAGATCGATCGATTGTAGTTAAAATTGGTATGTAACCATGAGTATTGAACCACATCATTAAAGTCATTTATTCTTAAATATTACTACTAAGGGCACACTAAGAAAAGACATTAACGTATCCATTAATAATAGCGTATACAATGCTTTCTATAGGATGAATGTGTATCATCCATGAGTGTTGGGGGCATTACAGGGCTATGTATGTGTAATTGGTTGAAAAATTGTAGGACATGGTCATCGAGAATTCTATATGGGTTATTGTGTCCAAATCAAATAAATGATCTCAAGTATGGGTCAACCAACTTTAGGGTACAGTGGGTCTTTACATGAGTGACTTACTTTGATTATGGAATTCACTTGTTATTACTTCGAGTTACGACCATTGATAGGTATGTTTTAACTATAAGGAGTGATGATGATAATTCATAGCTTGATGAAGAAGATGCGGTGTTTTTGGCGTAGAACTATAGAAAGTTTAATACTGTTCGAATACAAAATCCTGATAACTCAAATGACACATCCTCTTTCAAATTTTGTCGTAATAAATTTAGACATATAAAGAAAGATTGCAACCAGTGAGTGAAGATTAAAAAAGAAATTCAAAAATGAAAAGAATCGAAAAGGAACCAAGTGTGTTTTCCAAGTGATTTGGGATGATTTATCTGTAGCAGTAATAACGATAACAGTGGAAAGCAGGCTAATGCTTTCTTTATGACCGCAAACAGAAGGTACTTTCTGATTTATATTTCAGAATTAGATGATAAATTTATAAACTTAATAAAATCTCATAAAGAATGTCCAATAAAGATAAATTTATCATAATTAGAAAATGTAATGCTTAAAGATGAAAAAGCAATTTCAAAAGAAGAGAGATTATAATTACAAACTCTTTGTAAAAACTCTGATTTTAGTGAAGACATTCAAGTTATTAAAAAAGAGATTTTATATTTTCCTAATAATAACAGTGACTTAAAGAAAACAATTAATATCTTTAAAAATAAAGTAAAATATTAATGATGGTATTTTTTACAAAGGATAAGTTATTATATTAGAAAATAAGATAAAGTATTTATCTAACAATAATTCTAAATTTTAGAAAGGAAAGGATAATTTATGTCATTTGATTAGTATACCAAAATCTACTAAAAATAAAAATAGTTTACGATTTAAAAAGTTAAATGAACTAAAATGGGATTTTCATTTAAAGACTTCTTAGTTTAGGATAATAAATTTTAAAGATATCACTCCAGAAAAACTAATTTTAAGAATGATTTACAGGAAATAAAATAAATGAATTTATCATTTTCAATAATTCAAAAAAAAATGGTAAATAAATTTATCATTCTCCTGTAAATTGCCCGAAGGCTAATTATTCAGAGGTGTTGTCCTTAAAAATTGTTATATTGAAATGAGTTGCACTTGAACCTGAATTTTAAACCACAACCTAAGTATGCTATATTATATACTAATTTTAGAAACCCGCGAGTAATCAACCAAAGTAGACTATAAAAAATTATTAAAATATGAGTACCTAATAGTATTATTATTAGGAAGAAGTATATGGATAAATTTTTTTTCTAATGAAGTACATTATAATAGTGATTTTTATTTTAAAGGTTTTATTAAATCCACATGTACGGTTACTTTCTGCTTAATCTCGAGGATTATAATGCAGGAAGTGGGTATCGATAAATTATTCTGTATTTTTTGCAGGTATCCCGACATTAGAAGAAAAAAGGGATCCTCGACGGTGGATGCTATAAACATATGACTAAAAAACAGAGTAAGAATGATGTGATTAAGAATCTTAAGGCTACATTAAAACAAGGGAGGAGGGTGAATATTGTTTACTTAAGTTTTATGAATCTTTTCGAAATCTTTTGGATTATGTGTATAAGTAAGTATTGAATGATCACAGAATCAATCACAAATATAAATAATAAGTAAAGTAAATATAGTAAAGTAAAAAGGAAATAACACTCCATATTTTATACTGGTTTAGATTTACTCTACATCCAGTCCAATACTTCATACGACATTTAATCACTATCAGTTCAATTACACTTCTGGATTTCAAGGCTACAAGAAGGCACCCTCCAGAATCTCGGCCTCTAGGACATCCAACTTGATTTTCGGGTAAAAAAGTCACTCCCAATTGCTTTTCCGAGAATAATCATATCCAGCTTGATTTAAAGCAACCAAGTCATACCCTTATAATTTGTTTGATATTGGTTTTATAAAGCATGCAAACTTGAATATTTCATTCTTGATTACAATTGCTTCTATAACTCAGAATTGCACTTTGATCTTGAGCAAATGGTGGGAGTTCGATATAGAATTAAATCAGAGTTAAAGTGACTTGATTCGGCTTGAATTTCCCTAGGGTATAGTTGTAGATTTATTAGAAAATAAGAGAGGGAGAGGGAGAGGGGGGAGAGAGAGAGAGGTAAAGATGAAGAAAATGAAATTTTCTGTTGTAAATACGTTTATGGAAGAAGACTATTTTAGGGGTAAAGAGAAGTGACTACTTACGAGTGGTTATAATGAATAGATACTTCAATTCAAATTTGAATTTTGAAAAAATCGGTAATTATGTCTACATACATGTTATGCCTATGTCGACATACATATAGTTCATGTGAAAATAATTTGTTTAAAAAGTGTTTTGAAAAATCTAAAACTACATAACTTTATGAAACTATTTAAACATAGTAAATGTATATTTTAAACATCATAAAGCTTAAGAAAATTTGTCAAAAATAATTTTAAAGAATTTAAACTAAAGTATTATATATTTATTCAATATATATAATCAATATATTTCACATAAATATAAATATTTAAACTATAGTATCAAACTAAAATATTAAATCATGATTATTAAGGCTAAGACCAAGTTCTAAAGAATAACTTAAATCACGGTATAAGTATACAAATTTATGATATAAAATCAAAGTCTATAGTTTAAAATGTAAAACCAAAGCAAAAATATTGAAATCAAAAGTATAATATTAAAATCAAAACTTATGCATAAAAACAAAAATATTTGAAGTCAAAATTAATATTGTATATAGTATTTCAAAGTAAGATAATAAAACGTAAAATTTCTTTATGAAAATACTTCGAAAATCATTTTAAAAACTAGGTATGTCTGAAATAAATTTGTAAAGGGATTTAAAGACAGGAATACTTTTGAAAACATATTATAAAATGGATAGAGTGAGGTCAACTGAGCGTAATTAGTGTTTTAACATTTAATCTAAGACCCGATAATATATCTGGATCATCTTGAACACTTGAACTCTTTAATACTAATAAGTCTTCATTCTTTGACTTTTGAATCTTTATATCAGCATCAATCCGGATCTTTTATCTTGATACCGTACAATCTTCATTATCAGTATTGTCTAGTAACCTATACTATATGCAATATATATCAAGATAATCATTCGTATATGTGTAATTGTAATTAATATCATTATATGAGGTTGTTATCATCAAAACCACTATTCACGGCATTAATAGTCTCTTCCTTTTTTTACAATGACAACCTTTTTGTAAGGTATATCTTAACTCCGCCGCATTCCGCAACCCTCCCTTAATATAAACTCCCCCCAGTAGCTGCATATTTTATGTTTCTCCCTTTTTTTCATTAGCAAAACTACTATTATTCCAAAAATAACATATGACTCAAATATTATCTATCCGAAATACTAACTTAATTTTTGACTCTAATATTGAATCAACACGATGTTGACTCTAATACTGACTGACTTAATACTATCTATAAAAATATGCAAAGAAAGAAATTAAAGCATGCAACTTAAAAATAAGCATTTCAATCCAATTCATTTTTTTTTTGATTTGTTCAAGAGAGAAACCGACCGGAGTTGTAAAACCCTCCCTAGTGCACCTAGCCCGGTCCGCAAGCACCACATAAGTGGTTGATCTTAGCGTATGCATGTGGTAAGCTCTTAGCAAACCATTCCGGGTTTCGAACCCGCACCACTGTTACCATGGTGCAAGTCTTAACCGTTGGGCTACTGCTGCGGACAATCACAAATACTAACAATCAAACCAATCAAATGTTTAAACAATAAAACTAATAATTCAATCCAATCATAAGTCTTAAATAGTTATTTCAAAATAAATATTAAACAATCGAATTTGAATATTACGAGGCATTTTAAATCAATCATCTTTGCCAAAGACAGGATCTACCCTTACAACATCCCATTCATTATTGTCTTTGGTTGTGGCATTCTTAGGATTAGTTATTAGTCCATCATTGATAAGAGAATATATCATCCATGAAATCACAACCAACCGCCTCTCATGCTTCTTGATTATCTAGGTTTGACCTAACTCTAAATGCATCTAATTTCGAAGAATTAAAGAGAGTACAGTCTTGAAGTATTCAAGTGTTTGTTCAAGATTTTCGGTTAAACTACTGATGGAGTGCCCATTATTTTGATTTAGGGATCAAAGGATAAAGAGAATATAATGATAAAGTTTTATTTTTTTTTCTTTTCTAAACTGGTATTTATAAGTGTGGAAAATCATTTGAAATGAATAGATATAAGTTAGTTATTTAAATTTTGAATTTAAAAAAGTTGGAAATCTGCAGTTATATGTCAACATGATTGGCCTATGTATGTCAACATACCTTGTACAATTTTAGATTCTATTTTTTGAGTTTTTGAGTTAGTTATCGATGGTTTAGAAATTTCCACATGGTATTTATAGTAACTTAACAGAGAAAATGAAGATTTTAATTAGCATTAAAAATTAATTGTGTACAATATTAGAGACTTAAGTAATATAATGCTTAATAAACTAAAACAAGAAGCTAATACAACGTTCATTTTGAATACAAGGATAATAAGCTAGAAGGTAGTGGATGATGATACTAATCCAATTTTTCCAAAAAAGTTATTCATTTTGTTTTTTTTTTCCAGAATTTCTTACTCATGGATCTCCTAAGTGTCTTTTGGCTTGTTAACAATCTTCTTTTGGTTCATAAGAAATGATTAACATGTAAAAATGCCTATTTTTATGCTCATAACTTATCTTATTATATATATATATATATAAGTAAATACTACTTTGCCAAATTTTTTTTATGTTTTCAAAAATTGTTCAATGAAAGTCTTCTTCATCTCAATTAAAGACCAGCTACATATAAAACACACTTCACCATATTAATACTAGTTCAATCTTAAAGGATGTTGTAGCTTACTGGTAAAGCCTTGAAAATTAGGATAAAGTATGTTGAGTTCAATCACCGTCGGTGTCATATTTTTATCTAAAGAAATGAAAGATGAATATTGTACACGTACCCCTATAATCGGATGAACACTAGTGATATATTATATATACATATGTATATTCATATGTATATACACACATACTGGTAAAGAGTTGGGAATTTGGCATATTTTATGGGAAAAATCTAATCATGTACATTTACATTAATCACAAATAGATTATTTCTAATTAGTAAATCACATCTTAATCTACACCAATGATGACAGAAAGATTAGCGAAGTAAATCTTTAATTAAAATCTTCTCATAAAGATAATGTTTCTTTTTTGTAAAGAAAATTATTTTTAGAGTTTTTATCTAGACAACAAGTTCATGTAGAGAGGAAGACTCATCCCATATAAATACATAATGTATTCTTTGTTTGAATCAAGAAGATCTTTGTTTATTGGATGGGACGGAAGGTTAATGCTCTTCAAAGAAGCTTAATCTTCTCATTCTTCTTCAATTTCCATCCCTTATCGTTTTTTTATCCTCTTCTTCCACTTCTTCCCCATGAGCAAGCCTTTGATCTTTTTCGGCAAGTGTAACGACTGCTATACACCACTTGTGCTAATATAACCTAATAACACGCTGCACAAGCACCCGATCGATGTAAAACGTTTGTCAAGAGAAGAAATAGAAGGAAAGAAGAGAATTGTGAAAGAAAAGAAGAAAATATAAGAGAAAGGAAACAAAGGAACGTAACATAAACAAAATTGCAGAACCTGCCATATATCTCACAACGCATCAGGTAAATGTTATTAGCAATTGTCGTAGATATAAAATAGGCGAGATAGTGATAACTACCTAAACCATATAATCAGAGTATACAGTCTCATATTGTTATACAAAATAGGAATATACCTTATACAAACGATTAATAAATTCAACTGATAAACCGTCTCTAATAAGAATACTTAACACCATCAAGACTACACAGTGTAACAAAGTAGAATAAATAATAGTAATACAAGTGTAAGTATGAAAGACATCACTTCTTGTTAATCCGCCTGCTTAGCTTTGGTAATACTCATACATGCTACCTGACTTCCTCATCAGCATCGTCGATGAGCACCTATGGTAATAACAGAGAAATAAAACATTGGGTCAGAAAACAGTATGGTATGGGTGGTAAAAAAATGTCGAAGATTTGTAAAAGTTGTAACAGTAAATGACACAAAGGGTACGGAGAATCACACTTTTCCTACCCCCTTGCATCCACAGACTTAGCACATAACAATAGATGCTGCTGTATACAAAACAGATAAAGAGGGTGTGATAGATGTCCGATGCTAAATGGTGATAACAGTTAAAAAAACCATAGCATCCATCATCCATCCTTACACTCATTCATTCAGTGTGTAAAGCATATAGTACTTAATACTTTGGCCATATAATCCACTTAAAGACTGACAGGTCGAAAATGCAAACTGACTCTACCAAACTACTCACTACGTCAATGTTGATGTGGAAAATGGTTCTTCCAGGTACAACACCCAAATACAGTCACAATAACAAGAATATCAATCACAGAGTATAGTAAATAAAAGGGGCACAAAAATATTACAGTGGTTCAACAATCAGGCCCACATCCACTTATTGTAATCTATCTTTTATTATACTGTATGATTATAACACAATTAGCTTTTATGAATGAAATTTAGAGAAAAGAGAAAGTATTTCAACAGCAGCAAAGTCCTTGCTAATGTCAGCCAGAGAAAATGGAGTTCATCCCCTTAAAATGAGGCATTGGAAGCATAGTTAAGATGTGCATGAATCTGACTTGGCGATTACACATGGCATCCGATCCAGAGTTCGCGGCGTAGTAAGTGGATCACATTCAGGCAGTTGAATGAGTCTCCATAAAATATCCAAAGTCCGATTCGGCATACTCCGATTCGACATAGTCAACCGAGCATACCGAGCTGTAGTTGTGCTTGATTATGGTGATAAAGTGGCTTTTCAGAAGCGTGGGCTTGTTTCAATTGCTCTTGAAACCACTCCTTCTCATGCTTATAAGTATTTGCTGCTTTAACCTATTTCTCCTCAGCGTGTTTCTTAAACTCCTTAGCTTCTTCATTTGCTTTGATGAGATATTCAATTTTAACATCATGCTCCTTGACGACCTTCGTCCAGTCTTCTTGATCACTCTCATGGTTCAAGATCTCGATATAATTCATATAACTGATTCGTTAAAGCTCATGAACCAGTTTCTACTAACCCGACACCTTCTCTACATTGCTCTTAAAGGCCTTCGAATTTTTAGGGAGGATTATTGGTCTAACACATTCAAATCCAAGTTTAATCTAAACCCTTTAAGAAACCACCTTAGGATATTTTGGGTCAGGAAGGCAAGACCCAGGAGGAAGTGAATAGTGCTATCTTTATAGGACTTTGTAAAGGTCAGTAGCGGGGTCGATGACAACAGAAAAAGCATGAACCGAAGGACTAGCGGGAAACATATCAGTTGTTACTATGGATTTTTAGTCCCTTGACAGAACTTAGTCATCTTGGCACGCGTCGATGGTTCATCACCCCTGGTTACCTACTTTTCCTATGCCCTCTTCCTCTTTCTATACCTTTCTCCCTCCTTTCCTTTATCTCCATCCTATAGCTCGTTGTCTTCTCGATCTTTCCTTTCCTACTCTTTCCTCTTTCTCTCTCTCTCCCCCCTTTCTCTTCCTCATTTCCTCTCTGTTTCTATATAAGTCAGAGATTATCGTTTTTAGTCATGGAGGTCTTTGGAGTAGCATTGTTTGAAGTCACTATATTATCTACGACTCATAATGCAATCTGAAACAAAGGAAAAATAAGCCATGTCAAATTCATAACAAAACATAAGCATTTAAGAAGAGGGTTTGTGCGAAGTGCTAATGGTCCTAAGTGTGCATGAGGTGTTATCAAAAACCTGATACCTCATGAACCACTTGTCTTTGTGAGAATTATTGAAGTTAGGATAGAATTCAAAGTAACTTGACTAGCGCATAAGTTGTAAGATGGATTGACAGACGTGACAGAGATGGAAGTGGCCAGAGTGATCGATACAAATGGTTGCTTGACAAGCTCACTAGGAATAATATGGATATTGCTTAAATCCGTGAAAATATCATAGTTATGTCTGCCTAATTGAACCAGAGAAACAAGATGACTAGGATCCCCCGAAATATCGGTCTCTTCTCGGCCTATGCTAACATCAGAAGTTTTGTCAACTGACTCTACGGTTTCATAATTTTCGTTATCTTCCCTTGCATAAGAGTCATGGTAACTTCCCAAGATTTCACCATCCTCTTTAAAATTTAATGGCATCACAACCTTCCCTTTGCATTGGACAAAATCTCCTTCTTCTCTCTCTTAATTGGGGGAAACTTGCCATTGACTCCATACTTAACTTCAACTCTCCTATCCAAGATTTCACCTTCGAGGTCTCCCCTGATGAAATTTCTATAAGGACACCTCCTCTAATGCTCCAAACAGAAGAAGTTGTGATTCGAGGTCGAACATAAATCGGAATCTCCTTGGAAATCACACATCTAGAAAGATGAAGAAACCCAAATCTGTGGAG
Organism: Allium sativum; assembly: GCA_030737875.1. Taxonomy (NCBI): domain Eukaryota; kingdom Viridiplantae; phylum Streptophyta; class Magnoliopsida; order Asparagales; family Amaryllidaceae; genus Allium; species Allium sativum. Next base: position 108,994,028 of record CM060914.1, read on the forward strand.
ATGCTCACCTTGTAACAAGAAATTTTTCCTCCTCTCTGCATCCAGAAAAACTTACAAGGTGTCAACATGGTCTGGTGGACAGGGGTTTTTAACGAAAGAAGGTAAATCTATGGGGAACTTAAGTGCGAAATGAGTTAAAATCTCGAGCCTTAAACTTGAACAAAATGGGACACTAAACTCAGATGAACCATTTGACACCACCTGTACTTAGAACTAAAAATTCGCGATACACAAGCACCCGATCGATGTGAAGTGGTCATCAAGAAAGAGAAATAGTAGAGTAAAAGAGAAAAAGGAAAGGAAAGAAGGAAATGGAGGAGAGGAGAAAGAAAAGAACATAAAACTCAATCATAAAATATGTCATATATCTCACAACACATCAGATAAAATATAATAATCAAATCATAGATATAATTCAAGCGAGACAGTAATAATTACATAAACTAGATAATCAGTGTAAACATGCTCACACAGTTATGCATGAAAATAATAGAGTTTATACAAGATATATATAAATTCAGCTGATACACTGTCTCTCACAGAACACATAACACTGTCAAGGCTCCAATAGTGTGACACAATGGAATAAACAATAATTGTACAAGTATATATATACATATATAAATCCCCGCCTCATGCGAATCCACCTGTGCAGCTCCAAACTATACCTACACCTATCATCTGATCTACTCATCAGCATCGCCGATGAGCAGCTAAAGTAATAAGAGGGAAATAAAACTTTGGGTCAGAAAAAATCTCGATGTAAGTGATAAACATATCTCAAAGTATGGTAAAAGTCGTAATAGTATATACGACATGGAGGGTATGGTGAATCATACATGCACTTCCTCTGCTCCCACAGAGTTAGCACATAACAGTGGATATATGCTTTACTTTGGTCAACATCATATAAATAGGGTGATAGATGTCTGAATACTAAATAACGAGAAATAGATAAACAACCACAACATCCACCAACCATCCTCACATTCACTCACTCAATGCTTCATATATACGATGTCGCTCGATCGTCCTGATATCCTTGGGTATGGACTCCACTTGGTCTATGTGCCACTAAAAGTTCACACCTAGAGATAAGAGGAAATCACACCTGTTCCAATGGCTCATAAACTACCACTAGTTTCCAGTACCCAAGACCAACCTTACGCATCGATGTTCCCTTAACATATGTTCTCTATAGAAGAATTCCATCACTAGACAATCCACAAGACTCCAGCAAAAACGCGTCCTGGAGGCTCCCCATCACTGCCTGGAAGAGGCTTTTCACTTTTGGTGACGTTTCTCGATCAAAGTTTGGCCGTAAGTGCCTCTTCCCATCACGAACCCGAATCTGTAGTTGCTTTATGTAATTGTCGCTTGAATTATGAGATATTTTCAACCCTAGTTGTCCACTTGCTCATGTGGGTTTCAAAGACCATAACCGCACCTTCCAAAAATAATACAGGCATGTAGAGGAAATCAACCAAGAATTTATGGACTGATTTCATGATTTTAGGATGAGAGATAGGGAGATCAGAATTATTGAAGATAAGGGAAATTCAGCCATTGCCCGTGGATAAGAAGAGAAGCTACAGTATATCGGCTAATCACTTTTTAGGGTTTTGGATAATGGGCCTTAATTATATTATTATTTTTATCTTTATACCCCGTTTTAATTCAACTAAAATGATGTGCGCGTTTAAACTCGCCACGAACAAATGACCAATCCAAATGCTATGAAACTTAACTACATGAATCACTACAACAATACGATTCCGATAGTACAAGTTTCATCGAAATCCGAGACTGTTGCCCGAAATGATAATTTTACGTGTATTTCGAGATTGATATGACCACCAACTGATCTAAACTCGAAATATAGCGATCCTTATTCTTTTTATTAATGTAAAGAATCATACAAACTCAACGAAACTAGTCTCGAGTCCCAATTTGATATTTTGTGAAAAATAACCTTTTGGAACTGTCAGTTGAATAATTAATGATCAATATTTAAATATCCATTCGTTAAAATACGGGTCGTTACATTCTTCCCCTTAAAGGACAAAACAACATAACCCCATACTCTAGAATAAGTGATGATATAAGACAAATCATCATGTAACGCTCTCTGCGGCAAACATTGAAAATAATTATAACAAAGGAAATCGACTCGGAATTTCGCATGAAGCCAACATACCCTTTCCTTTGTACAACCACAATCAAACTCGGTATAAATGTAGCCGAGCCAAACACCTAACTTATACACTTATTTTCCAAACCAATATAATCTAGAGTATGAAAGTGACAACTTACTGTTTGAAAGACAATTCAACATAACATCGCATATTGAATTTCTTTCCAAATATGGCAAAATTCATGGAAAATTTCGGCAGCATCTCCCATGTATGGCTTGATCCGGAAAAATCCCAAATCTCCATGCAAGGCTCATCCCAACAAAAGAAAATAAGGGTCCAAAAGTGGCTACCCATACATGGGGCAAAAATCATGAAAACACACCAAATGGCAAAAACCACAACTCTATATCTACTACATACCTCTTTTCAATGCATATAAAAGCGAATTAGCATCCAAACAAATCAACTCTTTCTTCTTTGTACCTGGGCATGTACTCAACAAAGAGGATTAGATACAATAGTTTAAATAACAACGAGGGTATAAACATGTTAAATAAATTAAAATTATGTAGCACAACATGTCAAGTCATGTATGGATTTTATTTCGAATAAACAAACAATACATCAATACAACTACCCCGCATGCCTAACAATCATAGAAATGAAAATATCATCAATCAATATGTATAGGCAAAACAATGACAATTATAGAAAGTAACACCTATACCTATCCTAGCATGCAGGATAGTAATACGAGATATCCAATATTAATTTTAATCCACATATGACCCGACCACTTGGTTGCCTTTTCAGAATTAGAGAATAGTAATTCTAGCATCTCTCATCAATAAATCGATTATGACTCGAACGCTATCTTACTATTCCTAATTTCCGTGGCAACTTATCGATGGAAACCATCGACAACTATTCTTGCATCCATTAGAAAATCCCATATAGTTACAAAAATTATTCGATCCATCCCATTCAGCTATAGCAAGCTGACATCGCATTTATTATAAAATGAATGCGTAACCAACCCCTTCTCATGATGCTGGGGACAATAACAATTACTCTATATGGAACCAACCATCATGATCAAGTCCATACCACCTCTCCTCAAGTCATGGAGTCATTACCAGTAAATAAACACAAGCGACGTTCCTTAATGAAATATCTCTTTTGAACTGGCACATCTCCAAGTCGACACACACAACAACTACATTTCCTATATGTAACTATAGGAAATCGCATGCTCCTCGGAGGCCAATAAATAGAGTGCCTCTGACTCTCCAAACGAACTCTATCGCCATTGACTCCAAATCGTGAGTCGAATACCCATTCTTGCACTATTTTTGGTTATTGACTAAAATGAGATAACCTCTCATTCGAAAATGAACTAACTTTAAACCACTTATAAAACCAAGTGAGTACCATCACCTTCTCGTTCTTGCTTGAAATGAGAAATCAAAACACTCATGGGTCAACCTCAACTTCCATGTCATCAAAACCCTCGTAGGACATATATCAACATCCTACTTGAGACGTCATGAGCTAAGCACTCCCCAATAGAAAGTGAAACCTCCATGAACCAAGCACAGGATATGCTAATTCACTGGTTGGTCTGAACAACCCAACCAATCAATCCAGATCAAAACAACCTACAAAGCGCTGTAATCGGCATATACCAACTATCCATTCATAATCGATAAAATCCCCTAGGGATTTCCAACCGAAAGAATATCCATAACTAGATCGATACAGAACTCGACTCAAACATGGTGGCAATCTGGTCACCTCATAGAATGTGTCTAGATACTCACAAGCTAAAAGCTTAGGTAATGACTCGGTATTAGAGAACTATCTCGGTTCTCTCTGATCCAATCATGAGCGACTCGCCTACTGAAGATCTAAGTCTCAGTCCATTATCGCTAACTCGAAGATGACTCACTACCGTGCTTTGTCTTAGTCAACTATCGTCATCGACAACCTCTCATAACCACTTATATTCCATATCCTCCTAGTAATTGAACTAATAGACTAAAATATTAAGTCCAGTTAATCTCAACAACCAACAAGCAAACAATTTATTAAACATGCACCATGACTTGACGAATTTAATTTTTGACGAACCTTGTATACTTTCAAGTACAGATTAACTATGTCATAACACTCTCCCACCTCAAGATTCGACATTAATAGCTATAAATGTTGCAGTCGCCCTTAGTGTTAAGTTCAAGCGACCAAACACGAGATGTTACACACATATATAATTTAACTGAGCCTTCAACACGGTAAGTCACAATCACAAGAGACAAATCAATCCATGAGTCCCAATCACGTTCCATCCATCGAATCGTGATTAGATGAAACAATGAAATTTGGATACCAAACTGGAACACGTATGGAAATGCCATTAATGGAAACATAATTCAAGCGATGACGTAGTTATTTCCCGCTTCATCGAGGGAGCACAACGCATAATGGAAATTGCAATCAACACATACGTCTCCATGATTCGTCCCGATGAAGTAGGCCAAACATCTATATTGGGCACAAACTCGAACATCGCGATCTTACTCGTTCGAATCCTCCAATAATCATCTGTTCAGAATAAATTAATCACCCTCCAAGTCGAACACTGAACCCATTCACGAACTCCAAACTTCGGAGTGACTAAGGAGAGAAATAACCTTACTTCGAAATCACATCGAACTCTCAAATTCTCCAACACAAACATATCGCCTAAATCGGTGAACTTTCATCGACTCCTAAGAAGTCGATGCGAAACTTATTCGAAACAAATCATGAAATGATCTCGAGCGAATTGATTTCAAGAACACAAAAGCGATGAGATTCTCAACCAATTTAGGCCCAACCTTGGAGTCTCTTAAAAGTAAACTCCTAATTGATTCAACTTTAACTCCAAGTCTCCAAAGAAAGCCCTTACGAGAACCTAAACAACTCTCGCACCACAAAAGCCAATTTTGTTTCAAGGAACGGTATCCCACATGGATACTTAAGTGTCCACACATCGCAACATATTCGACTCGCCGCACTTGAACGCCATAATTATTTAGAGGTTAAATGGGCATTTCAAATAATTGATTGTACCATTTCTAAAAACAAAACTATAAATCGAGGAAAATAATTACTGATTATGCCCAACTCTCAACTCCAGAAATGGAGTATTAAGAAGTATTCCTCATTCGCCAGATCGTCTCGAATAAGTCATCGGGACGATCAATTGCTAAATAGAGGAAATCATTCCAATGGCATTCGTGTGCAAAACAACAAATACTATATATAATAATATTATATAGATTTGAAAACCAAACTATATACATATACATACTCTATCGTATATATCTCGAATTCAGTACAGCTTAAGTTAAACAACACAACCTAATCTCTGATACCAAGTGTGACGACCGCCTTTACATCACCGATGCTCAAAGCTAAAAATCATGTTATACAAGCACCCGATTGATGTAAAGCGATCATCAAGAGAAAGAAATAGTAGAATAGAAGAGAAAAAGGAAAGAAGGAAAAAGGAGGAGAAGAGAAAGGAAAGAACATAAAACACAATCACAAAACATGTCGTATATCTCACAGTGCATCAGATAACATATACTAATCAAATCAAAAATATAAAATAGGTGAGACAGTAATAACTATATAAACGAGATAATCAGAGTAAGCAGGCTCATACAGTGATGCATGATAATTTAATATAAGAGATATATAAACTTAACTGATAAACCGTCTCAAACTGCAGACATAATATTATCAAGGCTTCACAGTGTGACACAATGGAATAAACAATAATGGTTCAAGTATATATATATATATGTGTGTGTGTGTGTATATATATATATATATGGGAGTGACTATTGGGACAAAAAATAAGGCACACAAATCATGAACTGTTGGAATTCTTTGTCTTTATGTGGAAAGTGAGATTTCATGGAAGGATTTAGTGGTTGAGATTTGTTGTGTGCGATTTTGTGTCATCAATTTTTGTTCAAATAAAGTTTCCCTATATATATATATATATCATTGCCCCTTGTGAATCCACCTACGCAGCTCCGAACAATACCTACACCTATCACCTGGTCAACTCATCGGCATCGTTGATAGCACCTAAAGTAATAAGAAGGAAATAAAACTTTAGTCCAAACAAAAGTATGGTATGAGCGTTAAACATATCTCAAAGTATGGTAAAATTCGTAATAGTATATACGACGTGAAAGGTATGGAGAATCATACCTACCATGCCCTTGCATTCACAGAGTTAACACATAACAGTGATATATGCTTCACTATGATCAACATGATATAAATAGGGTGATAAATGTCTGAATAATAAATAAAGATAAATAGATAAAAAAACCATAGCATCCACTAACCATCCTCGCATTCACTCACTCAATTATTCAGACGTACGACTTCGCTCGATCGTCCTAGTACCCTTGGGTATGGACACGCGCCTGTTCTATGTACCACTAAATCTCCACACTTGGAGAAAGGAGGAATTCACACCTACTCCAATGGCTCATGAACTATCACTAGCCCCTGGTACCCTAGACCAACCTTACGCGTCAACGTTCCCTTAACATATGTTCTCCGCAATAGAATTCCATCACTAGACTGTCCATAGGACTCCATCCTAAGTCATCTCAATATGAGAACTATCCCCAACGATCATCGTATATCATAAGATATCATCCGGTGTCGCCCATCTCCGTGCCACTGACAATTGACTCAATATGACTCCATGACGTCTCTTTGCATCTTGGAGAAAAACAATTCATAAATGTAGCCTTACTCCTTGTCTTGAAACCATGTCATTGAATGACGCATCACTGCATAGAAGCATGACAACCTCGTCTCAAGCCAAAGCCATTGATCGAAGAACCATCGTCTAGAAACCACTACATGATGAACCATTATATCCTGCTTCTCGAAATCGAATCGTCATCGATGCCAAATTTGTCGAAGTGGCCAATAACAATATTAATCAATATCGATCACTTCGTAGAAATAAATAATGACTACCCAAATATTGTATTTAACCAAATTGGTTAAATACACACTCAGGGAAAACGTCCGACATTCGTCAAGAAATCCAACTTGTCGTCAATAAGAAATAACGCCATGAAGAACTCCTTTCCATAAGGCCACCATCGTCACCTTTCCCCGGATCAGCCGAATCTGGGTCGACCCAACTTTGGGTGACCAAGTCCGAATCGACTTAGTCAACCCAGCTTGGTTACCATCCCCAGATTGACTTTGTCGACCCGGGCTTAGTTGCTATCTTCGGATCGACTTGGTCGGCTCGGGCTTACCACTATACTTAGGTCGACATAGCCGACCCCCACCTAACTCAACCCGGGATTAGCTTCTAAATAGGGTTGTGTGTGTTTACTCCATCCTTCGACTTCGTTGCTCCATCTAAGCCTTCAATTTGGTGTCAAACTCCAATGCTACTCTGTCATCGAATCCATTCACGCACTCTGAAGCTCCACCGAAATATATCTCACCCGTTCGAATCTACCATCCTTATGCACTCAATCAATGTACACCGACATGTATGTTTGATTGATAAACACCCCAAATTCTAACGATCAAAATACTTCCTAATACTAGATCGCCTTCGAATGGCGTTTTAATCTAAACTAAACACATGAATCAACCATGCAACCAATAGTCAAACAAAATCCTAAACTAGCATGCAAACATCCATAACGACCATAATAAATCAAATAGATCCTATCTATAACGATCAGGATAGAATATATGTCCAAATAGCTCATATCTAGCTATATGGTCGAAATAGTGCTTAATAGCGTATAAACAGTTAATTATCGCATACAATAGTGCTCAACTGGGTAAAATATGATAATCATAGCTAAAACTATCTAAATTACTTTCTTACAATTTTATTTATTACTTACTAGGTTCCACAATCCTGAATATTACATTTTATAATCACATGTCATTTATAATGTCCAATTTATACTATACGAACCAATAAAGTCCAGTGAGAGATAATATCACTCACCCGAGACAAATTAACCCAAACCAGCTCTAGAACATATAGCTCGTTAACACGATTCTATTGGAAGAAACGACGCTCAATTCTGACCTAGTATGCAAAAGTTATAAAGGATATAAGTTTCACACTTTAATTAAATAATTAAATTTCTTGATTATAATTTATTTAGTTAATTAAACAACTAATCTGTCTTCCCCAACATGAAATTCCTTAGGCCATATCATACACTTAAGCAACCCCATGTTACCAATGCATTAAATTAGGTGATATAGAGCTTCACTCGACGGTTTTTTGAACGTTTTCATCGTTGGACTCCCCTTCGAATCCCCGACAGGCTCATACGCAAGTCAAGACACTCGGACCCACCAACAAAAACATGTATTGGAGACTCCCCTTCACTTCCTGGAACAGGCGCTTCACTTTTGGTGATATTTCTTGGTCAAAGTTCGGCTGTAGGTGCCTCTTCCCATCACGAACTTGAATCTGAGTCGCTTTATCTAATTGGTTTCTGAATCACGAGTAATCTTCAACCCTAGTCACCTACTTGCTCACGCAGGTTTCAAAGATCATAACCGCACCTTCCAAAAATAATACAGGCATGTACAGGAAATCAATCCGAGAATTTATGGACTAATTTCGTGATTTTAGGATGAGAGATGTGGGAGATCAAAAATTTTGAAGATGAGGGAAATTCATCCATTACCCATGGAGAAGAAGAGATGCTATAGTATGCTAGCCATTCACCTTTTAGGGTTTCGGATAATGGGCCTTAATTATATTATCTGTTTTTATCTTTATGTCCATTTCAATTCAACTATAATGATGTCATGTTTTCACTCGCCATGAACAAATGACCCATACAAATGCTACGAAACTTGACTGTGGGCATCACTACAACAATACGGTTTCAATAGTACAAGTTTCGTCGAAATCCAAGACTGTTGCCCGAAATGATAATTTTATGCGTATTTCGAGATCGATATGACCATCAACTGATCCGAACTCAAAATATAGTGATCCTTATACTTTTTATTAATGTAAGAAAATATACGAACTCAACTGAACTAGTTTCGAATCCTGATTCGATTGTTTGTGAAAAATCATCAATCAAATAATTAACGTCCAATATTTAAATAAATATTTAAATATCCAATCATTAAAATACGGGTCGTTACAGCTCACCACCATAAGTCCATAACCGGTTAAACCCTTTCGGGCATTGTACAAAGAAGAACTGGTTCATGCATAGGTGTTGAAACAAGGCGTTGTTCTACTGGTAAATTTTCCCTGAGCTGGCAGCTGCATATCGCCATCCGAGATCCCAAACTAAACACATACGTGCTGAACTATCCAGTATGTGACCACTGGCATACACTTCGTAGTCAGATGGGAAATTAATCTAAATGCATGATGTGAGAAGTCTACTATAGGTCGTGATGCTATCATGGCCCTTTCAAATGGGAAGTGAGTCGAAGACTCAACATGAACTAATGTGGACCGCATAGTTAAAGTTGATTCAGCCTAAGAGTAAGAGGAAGCGCCTTCCCCTGAACATCGGCGAGTTGGATATCGAGAAGTCACTCTACACAAGGTAGTTCACATTTAAAAAAATCAGGTACCCTTCAATATTAACTGTTGTTTTTACTTAATAGATGGCATTCGAAGCTCGAAGTCAGCATGTGTCGATTAGTGAGTCCCGAGCATTGTTCAAGGACAGGTGTAGTGTTGCATCTACGTGATTTATATCCAGTGAGCCCTAAGATCTCAAATGGTACCATCTCATGAAGAAATCCGACTCGAGCCTATAAGCGTTTCCCATTCCATTTCTTTTGTCTAGATTTCCTCATTATTGATTCAAAAAATCAACAACGAATTTGTTGCCTGTATCGACATGAGAAGCTCTTTGTTACATGAACATTGGATGAGCTAATGCGCTATGAGAAGAACTTTAGAAATCCAGCTCAACTATGATACACTTGGCTATCCAAACTTTGTTAAAGTAGTTTAAAACACATAAAAGCGCTGTGAATTCCAGATTATAAAATTTCAAGTTATTAAAGTCAATTCTAGTTACAAACTGTCTTTGTTTATTTAAAAAGATAATCTAGGAAACAAACACCATTCAATATTTCAAGGCAGTTAGAATTTAGTCCGCGAGTTCATGCACTTCCAATTAGTCCGTAGGTGCATCCAATGCTCCATTGGTGTCTTAAGTTCAACTTGGTCAATTATTTTGAGTTCAAGTTCGTCTTGTTTTCATACTTAAGTGAAAATTTTAAGTGAATTCAAGTCCGAAATGCAAATCCAAAGTTGCTCTAAATTTGAAACTTTAATTAGATTCAAATCTAAGTCCTGCTTTCAACTAAGTCGAAGAATTGAAGACTCAAGCTCAAAATCCTAAGTATTACATCTATGTTACAAAAATAAGACTTAAGGAAAAATTCAACTCCAAATTCAAGACCCAGTTGTGCAAATATCAAATCCACAAGTAGATAGTGCTCTGGAGATGTGCTTCAGTGATAGGATAGTCAGAGATTGTTCCGTAGGTTGATGGAGCGAATGGTAGTGGTCAAATTTAGGGTTTGAGGAAAAATTGATTGAACTAAGCTAAATTAGGCAAGGCAAATTCTGGTAGATGTCATCGCCGTTGCCAGATGGTTAAGGCGTCGGGCGCAGTAGTTGGATGGACAGTGGAGATCAAGGGTTGGATTAGATCGGCTAGTGAACTTGATAGATCGAAAGCTAAAGGTCGTGGACCGAAACCTTAGGAAAAGAAAAGTAGAAAATAACATAAAAAGGGATGGACCGGACCCCTATATAAGACAGAAAAGTTTCTCTTGAAAGGTTTCTAAATCTTAGGGCTGGCACCGGTCCATGCCCTATTTGATCGATACCGGTTCATCAAGACAACATTCCAGGCCACTCAAATTTTGTGTACAGTAATAACACTACATATGGAAGAATGTGGGTATATGTTTAGTACTACATGTGCATGTCAACTAAGATATTCGAAATCATGGACTGACAGTCAGCAACAAACCTTCAGAAATAACAGCTGTTTTAGTCCAGGAAACTAATATATTGGAGTTCATCGGTGTATTAGTCCAGAGCACATCTTGTTTTCAATGAAAATTTACTTTGAAGGGTAAATAACCTATTTTTTGACCCAAAGAAGATATTACAAAGAAACGAAGATAACATGACCTCGGATTCGATCCAAACTCCACACGAAGGTTCAAAATAAGGAATAAGTAAGATCTAAGAAGTCATAACTCCTAAATACACTAAGTATATGGGTCAATATTGGTCTATACCCTATGGATCAACGCTGGTGCATAGAATTGCACTTTGCACTAAACGCCATAAACGGCCTAATGCAACGATTTTGCAAGGTATTGCCAGCCAAAATGTGATCATAGCTATACTATTTTACTCCTACTGCAAAGTTTTATATTTAGTGTTACCTTAGCCATAAAAATGTGTTGCTCTAGATAAATAAGTGTAACACGATGCAACAATTTGTACAGTGTTGCTATATCAGACCTTTCCATGTTCTACATGGCGATCCACACCATTAGTTAAAACAATATACCAGCCGTCCATCCACGCCATCAATCCACATCTCACTTATTTCAATTTCCCAGTTTTATTTTCATTCACTCGTTTTTGTTCTAACCCCCAAAATTTAAAAATCTTCAATCCCTAATTTTCATTTCGTTAAACCTCAAAATTTCAAAATCTTCAATCCCTAATTTTTATTTCGTTAGCCCCCAAAATTTAAAAATCTTTAATCCCTAATCTTCGATCTGGGGGCACACATCTCCAATCGGTCCTTAGCAAAATCTGATACGGGTTTCTAGTGATTCAATCATTGTTTCGAAAATAAAATCGGGGTCAACGCATTAGAGAAATTGAGTTATTCGGCGTATTCAACTTTCAAATTCTTGCTGAATTTGTTATTACCGTAGCTTTTGATCATTTTTCATAGGGTAAGAATTTTATTATTGGATTTAAATAGTTAGATTTGGGGCTTTAATTTTGTTTGTGGTATGCTGGTACTAACAGTGACAATCCTTAAAATGTTGTTGTAAGGATTGGTATCAGTTCGATGTTGTTGTAAGGATTTGGGGCTTCTGTTTCGTTTGTTATAATGCACATTTCTATTCACTATTTTCTTCATGTGCTAAGTCTTCTTTGAGTAAACCTGTAAGGAGCATAACATCAATAAGCAGCTCCTTGGCTTTATTTCAAACTTCACCATTTTTCTTTTCAATATGCCCTATACTTTGTGTTTTCTCATCTTGGTTGACATTGTGACTTCCATGTCATGCAATATGGTTAAAGTTTTGCTTTAGTAATGCATCAGGTGGTTCAGGTAATATCATTTCCTATTAATTCATGACTTTATGCTTTATTTAATCTTCTATTATTTGGCAACCAGTCAGTTCAATCACTGTTTGCACATTTCCATGACCCATAGTCTCAGCAGCAATAGTTTCAAATGACCCATTCTCTCTAACTATAATTCATTCATCTGACTTTGTTGGATTATCAATATCACTCCTATTAATCTTTTTATCACTCAACACTTTCCCATTGTTATTTTCTTCAACAACTAAGTCCTTCATCTTTGCAAGACCACCAACTTCACACTGTGATAAAGAAATGTTTAACCTATCTACCATGCCAATCTAATCTATTTCAACTTTAATTTCGTTTGTTCGTTTATGGCTTTGTAAGTATATGTTAAAATATGAAAATGGGTCTGGTAGACCGTACCTGTTAGCAATGGGCCATCCAAAATCACCCAGTTAATACTGATAAATAAAATATGTTGTTTGTCCATTACCCTGTTTGTTTTTTTGAAAAACAAAAATGTGTGAACTTCTGATAAGAAGAGAGCACACATACATATAATAAATCAAAAATACAAAGTCCGAGTATAGAACAAAAATACAAGATAAAGCATAACACGACTATAGTGAAGTAAAGGATCGTAGATAGATGAGCTCCGGATAAACCACCACCCATCTACTCCAATATCGAGTTCCGGCAAGGCCACTACCCGATATTGAAGTATATCTACTCCAATACAATGACCCATACTCTCTATGTAATAGCAAAGATAATGAAGTACAACATCCAAATAACTCTCTAACAATAAGCCCAAAAGACAACAAATGAAATGCAAATCTTCAATCCAAACATCGATCTTCAAAGCTCCACAAATAATATCCATCAACCTGAATACCTGAAATAACACTAAAAAAACAAAAACGTAAGTACCCTTCACATATATTCATTACCCTGTTTGTTGTTCGAGAGCTTGCGTAATTGATCTGTCCATCTTCTTGAACATGTATAGTTGTTAAAAAATTAATTCATACACACAAGTATAGATGCATATATTCATATTCACATGTTTGCGTATATACATGTAGTTGATATGTCCATCTTCGAGTTCAATGACCACTCAATCAATTTCTACTTCAACTTCAACAACAACGGCGGGAAGTAAGCATTGCCACCACAAAATCCAGCGAAGATGAGGACTGTGAAGGTAGGGTCGAATGCGGGGAAGAAGTTTTTTGGTTGCTCCATGTGGCCTGTAAGTATAAATTATGTACTTTTGGTTGCTTTGTCGATTATCATATTTTCCAGTGATGTTTTAGTCGAGAATTTAACATATGTGCAGAATGGCGATTGTGGGTATCTTATGTGGCACGACAAACTGTATGAAATCAATAGCAATGATTAAATGGAAGATAATACTGTTAAATTGATGGAAAAAGAAAATAATATATCGCAATTGCTTATAGAAAGGAAGACACTTGAAGACAAGCTGCTGAAGCAAAAGCAAAAGAGGGCAAAAGCCGATGAATTTGTGGCTGATATAAAGGTAGAGTTGGCCTTAATGCGCGCTAAATGTGGAAAGCATTAGAAAGGTGAAATTTTTTTTGCAAGAGCTTTAGCTATGTCCTGGATTATGAATGGGATTGTTTTGTGTATACTTATGGCAATGTAGTGCAGTGAAATATCATCCAAGTGAAATAGCAGATCTTTATATTTTTTTTATGTTTCGTCGTTTTGGAGTTGTTGATGATGAATTGTGATGTGTACTGCTATATGTTATGAAATGAATCTACGAATTGTGTTTTATGCAAGTGGCGTATGTGACATTATGCAAGTAGCTTTAGTACTATTGTATGTGGTATTATGCAAGTAGTTATCATACTATTGTATGTGATACTATGCAAGTAGCTCACCTAAACAAATTCAGAAATTTAATATCTGTAGCAACATTTTTGGATGTTGCTACAGACAGCTAAGGATGTTGCTAGAGACCTAAATATGGTTCTACTGTAACAATATTTGTTGTGTTGTCGTAGATAGTCAAAATGTTACCTTTGAGGTCTCTAGCAATGGTGAAAATTGCATCACCCTAAAAACGTTGCCAAAGACCTATGCCAACATTTTTTGGGCATGTGTCAACTTTTTTTTGCGTTGCATTAGGACGTTTATAGCGTAGTGTTTGCACATCGATACCCATATCATTGTGTTGCATATCATACGACTAGCCTATCTATGAAGTCTTAACTCAATTGGACCCCCCTAGCTAATACAACTTGGAGGACTAAACTAAAACTATGCATGCCAGCACGATAGACTTGCAAGTACAATTTGCAGGGAAGGTCATTAGAGCATAAGCGAGCAAGAAGTGAAAACCACATTACAATTGATTTAAGTCTATAGACCGGTTCCAGTCCATCGGTAGGGGTGGCAACTAGACCCGACCTGTTGAACTCGGACCCGACCCAATGGGTCTCGGTTCTAGGCTGGTTGGATTTTGTCGGGTCTAAACTACACATTTCATAAATTTAGACACGACCCGACCTGAGCTTCAGTTCGGGTCGGGTCGGATTGGTTCGGGTTTGGTTGGATAATAGTACTGAAAATACATATATTTTAAAGCTTTTGGATCAGGTCTTTCGGGTCTGCTTTGATCGGGTCTTTATCGTAGTTTTCATCACCAAGACCCGACTGTTAGCACCGTTAATATAACGCAATCCCAGAATTGATCATCGTGAGTGTGACACTTCGTGTATCACCGAACGGGTATCACAGGTCGAATACTGTGGCTCGAGCACCCTGGGTTAAACACCATGGGTCGAACATCACCCGTATCGAGCCGGGAGCAACTTATTCAATGATATGGGTTGATCAAAGGTCACTCGCTCGCACACAAATGTTGGTCGAGCACAGAAACTTGTTCACTCATTGCTTACCACCTAGCTCAAGCGTCTCCATCAACACTGCACTTAAGCATCAGTGGTCGAGCACCTTCTTATGTGTTTGTATGTGAACCTCAATGTATTCGTGAGCATAAAGTAACATGGTGAGTACCTTGAATGCTAAAGAAGTCTGCAAACAAAAAGAAAACAAATAATGGTTCGGCATCAAATGATTCAATATGGAATAGACACATTATAAGTCGCATCACGTGGAACACGTAGAAGCCAATATCATGCAAGAAACAGTGTTCCTCAGCAATACAAAAATATGAAGTAGGCCATGTTACATGCATTTTGCACATAGAATGACGTGGCACTTTAGTCGAACAACGTGTGCGAGTGCACCAGCTTGGGTCGGGCAACACCCTTGGTCGTGCATGGCCTTACACGGTCGAGCAACATCTATGAACATTGGGTCGACTACTAGATGAAAGGCGGATAAGCACACTATATTATATAATAATATATCAGGTTGGAATAAAGAAGCACGTGGCCAACAAGTTCGAGAAGGTTGGTTATCAGTATTTGTTAATATACACATTGGCTCGAGCAATATGCCACAAAACAGAAAGGGTCAGAAGCTTCAAGAAGAGAAGTATCGGTCTTCAAGTGAGGAACGACTTTAATGTAATTCATTTGGTCAGTCTCATGCAGTACAATACGTGAGAACGTGAAGCATATATGAAAATATATGGATTGGCCGGCCTTATAAAGCTCCCACATGTACAAGCTGAAGTTGTATAAAAGCAGGGCCGATCTACTCCGTGCACTGGTCGGTCGTGAGCCTCCCATTAGCTGGTTGATCATGAAGATCACAAAGCGGTTAGCATGTGCATGGCGTGATAAATAGGCTTAGTTAAACGGTTTAATGTGAATTATAAAATATATGAGAATGTCTTTACACGTTGTCAACGTGCATGAGTAAGAGTTTATGTGGAAGTAACACGTCTTCGTAGTTGATATACGTGACAGGCGAAGATAATAAGAGGATTGATCTTAGCAAATAATCAAATGCATTTTGGGTCGGTCAGTAGAACGTATTATAAGGGTCGATCACATGCTTTAATATATGGGGCGCTCGCATGTTCAAAATCTGGGTCGCGCATGGATGCTAGGGACGAACAAGGTCCAATAGCACTGATGTAATTTTCTGGTCGGACATACTTTTTGGGTCGGGCACGACAGCTGTTGCCAGCTGTCTAGTGGCAGTTCTGTAAATACCCTTACGCTCGACCCAAACCTTGTAGACCATAATTACGACTTTGCCACTTGGTTCAAACTTCTCCTATAAATACCCAATTTCACTACACTTCAAGGAACGGATTCTTCCACCCTGAAAGGCTGCCCAAATCACTTCTCCACCACTCTAAAGCTCCTTAAAGTTCCATTAATGGCCCCCAAATCTCTCTCCTTCTTCCTCCAACAACACTTCAAGGAACGGATTCTTCCACCGTTTGAACATCACCCTTGTCGAGCCGGGAGCAACTTATTCAATGATATGGGTTGATCAAAGGTAACTCGCTCGCACACAAATGTTGGTCGAGCACAGCAACTCGTTCACTCATTGCTCATCACTTCGCTTAAGCGTCTCCATCAACACTGCACTTAAGCATCAGTGGTCGAGCACCTTCTTATGTGTTTGTATGTGAACCTCAATGTATTCGTGAGCATAAAGCAACATGGTGAGTACCTTGAATGCTAAAGAAGTCTGCAAACAAAAGGAAAACAGATAACGGTTCGGCATGAAATGATTCAATATGGAATAGACACATTATAAGTTGCATCACGTGGAACACGTAGAAGCCAATATCATGCAAGAACCAATGTTCCTCAGCAATACAAAAATATGAAGTAGGCAATGTTATATGCATTTTGCACATAGAATGACGTGGCACTTTGGTCGAACAACGTGTGCGAGTGCACCAACTTGGGTCGGGCAACACCCTTGGTCGTGCATGGCCTTACACGGTCGAGCAACATCTATGAACATTGGGTCGACTACTAGATGAAAGGCGGATAAGCACGCTATATTATATAATAATATATCAGGTTGGAATAAAGAAGCACGTGGCCAACAAGTCCGAGAAGATTGGTTATCAGTTTATATTAATATACACATTGGCTTGAGCAATATGCCACAAAACAGAAAGGGTCAGAAGCTTCGAGAAGAGAAGTATCGGTCTTCAAGTAATGAACGAATTTAATGTAATTCATCCGGTCAGTCTCAAGTAATCCAATACGTGAGCACGTAAAGCATACATGAAAATATATGGATTGGCCCTTACAAAGTTGCCACATGTCCAAGCTGAAGTTGTATAAAAGCAGGGCCAATCTGCTCCATGCACTGGTCGGTCGTGAGCCTCCTATCAGCTGGTCGGTCATGAAGATCACAAAGTGGTTAGCGTGTGCATGGCATGATAAATCAGCTTGGTTAAATGGTTCAATTTGAATTATAAAATACGTGAGAATGTCTTTACACGTTGTCAGCATGTATGAGTAAGAGTTTATGTGGAAGTAACACGTGTTCGTAGTTGATATACGATAGGCGAAGAGAATTAGAGGATTGATCTCAGCAAATAATCAAATGCATTTTCGGTTGGTCAGTAGAACGTAGTATAAGGGTCGATCACATGCTTTAATATATGGGGCGCTCGCACGTTCAAAATCTGGGTCGCGCATGGATGCTAAGGTTGAACAAGGTCCAATGGCATTGTTGTAATTTTCTGGTCGGGCATGACAACTGTTGCCAGCTATCCAATGGCAGTTCTGTAAATATGTTTACGCTCGACCCAAACCTTTTACACCATAATTATGACTTTGTCACTTGGTCCAAACTTCTCCTATAAATACCCCATTTCACCACACTTCAAGGGACCGATTCTTCCACCCTGAAGGGCTGCCCAAATCACTTCTCCACCATTCTAAAGCTCCTTAAAGCTCCATTAATGGCCGCCAAATCTCTCTCCTACTTCCTCCAACAACATGAAGATCAAATCACATCCATTATCCATCCAAAATGGCTATTCTAGTGCTGTCCAACCGCCATTAATCTTCTCTTAAAACCCGGATTTAACACAAACCACATCACAGAATCAAGGAAAAGCATCTACGCCAAAGTGATCGAAGATCTACAAGATAACTTTTACAATTTGCGAGATCTAATCCATTCCTCTACGAATTCAAGTGAGATCTAAAGCTAAAAGAGAGAGAGAAAGTGGAGAATCATTGTAAGGAGAATTAGCAAATGATATAAATGAGATGTATAAGATGATGCTATATGTAATTGTCTCTGTGATAATGAAGAACACTTCAAAAGTGGACGCAGATCTATCCTAGATCGAACCACTATAAAATCCCTTGTCTTTTTACTTACTTTTTCCCGCTTTTTACTTGCATTTGAATTTATGGCCCCATTTTCATTTAGCATACCATTTAATGAAGTGTGATTTCACACCTTTGGTGTTTGAACCATTTTTGATTCAAACACCGACCTGAGACCCACTGAGTTCAGTTCAGGTCCGAGTTGGTTCGATTCAGTTTTTCGATTCTCGGTTCTAATTGTCAGCCCTATTCATAGGCCATGGATTGGCATTGGTCCATAGGGCATGGACAAACACTGGTCTGTAGTACTAAGTCATATGTGCATGGGACTCAGTGCGTGGATTCATGGGGGTCTTTTGGCCCTACAGATGACTCGTCCTAACACAATTCCTTTACGAACTCTTATAAATACCCCATGCTATCCTACGTAAGAGGAATAAGAATTCAGCTTGCCAAAACTCTTCTGAAATGCATCCTCAACCATTTACAAACTCTAAAGACAACAAACTCTCTTCACCTAAACTAGTTATCGTGATATACTCGGATAGTAAGTGGTATTTGTGATACTTATAGCCTTACTTTGAATATCATTGTATTCATTGTAATCATAGCATTGTATTCGACATGGATAATAAAGAAATAAATATATTCAAACTGAATGTAGGTCTTATCAATTGCCGAATCACTGTAAGCCTTGTCTCTTCTTCCTCTATTTGCAATTTCTTTTATTTTCTTTTTATTTTATTTAATTTGTATTATTTTTCCTGAAAGGGATGGTACTTTTGCATTAACTCGATGCTAGTGTCAATTTTGACGTTGACACACTCATCCATCAACGAAATACCATCAACGATTTGCTATTTCCACTGGCATCCTTTTTCTGACACCAACAACATAATTTTATTATTAATTTATCACTGATATCACCAGTAAGACAACTTGAAATTAAAATTGTGATTACCAAAACATATACACTTACGATACACATCCTTTCACTTGTACATTTATTAAATAAAATGCAAGTATTTTTCTATATTAGACGCACTTACTTTTGTTTTGTACTAAAATTGCATATGTATTATGTGCAGTGCACTGTATACTGCTTTATGTTGCTTGCTTCAAGCAAGACTTGATCATCTAGGAAAGAGTACCCACTTACACTTGCCCATAAAGGAAAAAACGTTATTTTTTCTCCTACAAGAAAGAATGAGGTGATTTGCCACTTAATTAGTGAAAATGAGTTGACACCAATCATTAACTATATAATACTAAAAACTATCAATCCATTTCCACCAATTTGGTGGTAAGTACAAACTCACTATACCTAAAAGAGAGTGTGTTTAATATTTGTCTGCCTGCAAAGGTGAATTGATTTTCATCCTATAAATAAATTGAATTATATTAAATTTTATGATCCGGATGTTATAAAAAAATAAAATAAAATAAAAGGTTATTGCTATGACTTCTGTAGCCCGGCCTGCGTGACTTACGGCTACTGGTTACAGCAGTTCCTGAGAGCAAAAAACATAAACAGACTGCCGAGTTACACTTGTCAACTTACCCATACAAGAGAAAAATGTCACTCTTCGCGGTATTCACCAAAAACAAACTGTGCTGAAACCGATGACATGTAAAAACACAAAGAGGCCGCAAACTCCTACAAATCCGTTGCTTCTCACAATCATCTCCCTTTCTTCCTCCCTCACCATCTCCCATCATTTTATAACCTGGCAACAAAAAACGCAATCGTCTTCACAAATAGCAAGCAGCACAGACCTCTACCCATACAGTAATTTCATTCACTTCTCCCTGCGTGCACAATGAGCCCTTCCTCCCGTGAAACCATCAACAACAACTCCAATGCAGCCCTGCGCTCAAAGCTCAAAACTTGCAAAGAGTCGCATTCCATTCATAAGCCATCCTCCTCGTCGGCGTCTTCCACCATAAGCCAACCTGTCATCATCTACACCTCTTCTCCTAAAGTCATCCACACCAAAGCTCGAGACTTCAAGGCTTTGGTTCAGAAACTAACCGGCCTTGAAGCTAACCGCGATCATTGTGATAATGTTATCAATTGTGGTGTACAAGAGCATCATCCAGTACAACCACCTGCTCCTCCTCCTCCACCACCGCCTTTTGTAAGTCCGGCCATGGAGGATGACTATAGCGACGTTTTACAGCTGACTTCTTCTTCTATTGCTTCTTCGTGCTCGGTGTCGCCTTCTGAAGGGGCGTCGAATGTGGAGATTTTGAAAGGGCAGTCGGATAATTCTTGTCTTTCATGTTTGGAACTGCAGGAAATTGGATCCCCAGAAGACTGGTTCAATAACTTCGATCGCCTTTAAGCTGGTTTTCCTTTGTATTAGGTTAATTAACATTTTTCATAATAATATTTGGCATGGCTGATTATGCACCATTTTAACTTCCATGCGATTAGATTTTTTTTTTTTTTTTTTTTTTTTTTTTTTTTTTTTTTTTTTTTTTGCTGAGTGTGGAATCAAACAGTCTTTCTTTTCTGGATATTCAAAAGTCGTTTGTTCATTCTTGATGCTTTAGATCAGTTATAATTGGTTAGGTCTTCATTTGCAATATTGGTCCTAATACTAGTGTATTCTCTGGTTTAATAGATCTGTAAAGTAATAGGAAATCAAGTTGTTACCAATCCACTCACCACTCTTTGCTTTTAAGACAGTTCTGAATACGGATATATGTCCGATGCAATTTACTAAATGATGTCCTTAATATAAAATTTTGTATAATGGTATTAAATAATATTTTATATTTGTAACTTAAGTTTATCATTGGCAATGGGACTGGTAACCAGTAAGCACCAAGTGTTGGTCATTTAGCATAAACAACTAGATAAACAATGAGCTCTCAATGCATGGCCAACACATTTTTTGGTTTCAAACTTATTTAGGAGTGGTGCACTGCAATAATGAATTTTCATATTCAACTTCTACTATGGTTGCACAATTCGCAATGATAAATAATTTCCACCTTACCGTCTGCAATTATATATTGATATTTTTATGATAGCACAAAGCAAGATAAAAAATTCCCACATTATCGTTTGTGTAAGCATTGAAAAGAATTCCATATCAAGAAATAATATCGGAAAAAAAATGGAAATGCAAAGTGATCATTTTTCGTTTGGTTAATGTTTGTACGTAATTAAGCTGATTTTTATGCTTACCACCATTTCAGTGGATTTTCATGATTACAAAGGCAAATTTTCTTAATGTATGTATCTTGATAATCCACGAATTACAAGAACATTCTGCTATATATGCTATATATGAAGGTCAATAACAACCAATATTTTGTCCATGTACTAAATTATATCTTTTTACACTCTTTTCATGTCCAATGCTAGTAGTTCATTCCCTTTCGGTGAATTGAAAGTTGCCTACTGATAATATCATATAAACAATTAAGTATTGACGATAGTGTGCTTTATACAGAATCTACAAAACAAGTGCGCACTCCTGCTTCGCACACGGTCTCGAGAAGTTGTTAATTCAAAATTAACGATTGAAAACATACTGAATATTGACGATAGTGTTGCTATTACTATTTTGTTAGTAACCTTTGTCTTTACAGTTCTTTTCTTAAGAGTCATATGTCACAATAAAGTCCAAAATACAATGTTTCAATGGCTTATTTATAAATATACATCCATTTAAACTTTATCTTATGAGATTTCAATTATTATTTTCATATTCATATCTATATAATTAGATAACCACATTCCATGTAGTAATCTAAGAGACAATAGCTTAAATCAAACTTCAAATTGGAACTAATATACACTTACATTTTCAAATATAATATTTACCATTACATCAGATAATTATGAGATACCTTATTATTATTAGAAGAAGAAAATTGTCCATCATCATACTACAAAAGTAGGTTTGAACATAGATTGCTCATCATTTACTACAATGGTGAGTTTAAACATTGATTTTCCATCACTTAAATTTTTTTCTATCATCTATTACTAAACAATGGATATCATAGGCCTATGGTGGTTGAATAAAAATAAACATTTTTAGCGACATATATTAGACAAATGGAATAATAATTTTTATTGGAGTGACTGGTTATCTTGTAAGATACATGCCGATATAAATAACTCAGAAGATCAATTATTTGGCAGAAACTAAGACAGAAAACTTGATTTATCAATCATATTGGAAATTGCAGGACACAGAAGATATTAATGCAAAAGGAATGATAAAAATAATCTTTAAGCAACAATAATAGCATTTGCCCAAAAGATTTTATTCCAAGTGTGGTGCCAAGGGCACCCCAATTTGCTCTTCCTAACACCGCAATTAAAAAAATAAAACTTACTAAATTTTGTAACTTCCTAATACCACATTACCTCTTCATTCTAATCTCTCACTAAATCATTAATTGCTGAACTAATCACGTACTAAGCTAATCTAAAAACTCTATTCTCTCTTAATAGTTGTCTTCTTCGCATCTCTCGTGGGAAAATTCAAATACCCGGTAATCTCCCAATTGTTTGGTGATCTGAAAACCTTAATCTCTCACTTCCTCTTCTAGTTTGCTTAATTCAAACCTTATTCAAGACTTATGTATATTCCTCGGTGTTGCGACGTCGAATTCGTTGATCGGTTATAGATCTAGGGTTTAACTTGTTGATCTTTTTTAGAAATGAGGACGAGCGAATATCGAGCGAAATAGAAATAAGATAAAACAGTGTGGTAGTCCCTATTTTTTCAAGTGTGTGGTATTAAGAAGAGTATAATATTAATTCTTGTGGTATTTTTTAGTTGCGGTATTAACAAAAACATATTGGAGTGCCATTAACACTACACTATTCTAATTATTTTTTAATGGCAAAACACTAAAATTATTATGCATCTGTATAAAATGGTTTTTTTGCCCAAGCCTGTAGCTTTACTCCATCAATTTAGCTTATGTTCCCCAAACTTCAAAAGTTACTTCATCAAATATTCAACCCAACATTGTAAGCTTGAATTCATGTCAGGTTAAATGTTCCCAACAGACTTTAAATTCTTTTGCATCTACATATAACAAAACAGTCCATGTATAAGAGTGAATAATTTCACTTCCATGCTTATATTTTAGTAAATATGAAATATACGAACATGGACACAAACAAATGGTAGCAATTTACGTATTACATTTAGCCTTGTATTGATCTAGCTTTGGAGACATTTGGTAAGATAATTGTTGCGTAAAGCCTAACAAAGGATAAAATGTTGTGAAGACCTGTCAGTTCTTATATCTTCCAAGTCACAAAGAAGGATAAATATAATACGATGAGCACAAACAAAGGTGACAGTTCCGAACCATAAAGAATAGGAAGAACCAATATATAAGATTATCGTCAACCACTCTTTATACTGATTCTAAGAAAAATAATCATCTACAAATAATCTTTCAAAATAAAAGTAAATAAAAAATATATAATTAACAATTCGAGCACAAAGACTTAGTTTATATGGCAATGACTTCTGAGTACCGATAGAAAGGGGTAAAGATGGAATATGAGAGAAACACTTAATATCTATTTACACTTTTATAATCTCTTTTAGACTATATTTATAACAATCATTACTTAAATGACAAATATAATGTAATTAACAAAAAAAAAAACCAGTTATCTAATTAAAAAGAGAAATAACTAGTATTACCGGTGGGAAAACCGACCGTTAAGGTGTACAATATAAAATAAAAATTATTTATTAAAATATATCTCTAATTATATTTTATTTGAAAAATTATTATTTGAAAAAATATAGTGCACTTTAAGAGAGAATGGAAGCAACTAATAAAATAGAAATTCGATTAAACTAAATTTCACCCTCTCATCCACGCTGGGATATTCAAAGTCAAATTCTTCTGTTTTGCTACCTTTTCTGCATTATTTCAGAAGAGTGTCGATACAATCTGCAAGTATATTCAACTCTTCAATGCGTTTTGTAGTAGGAGAGCGGGTGCCATGCCTAGCCTGGTGACCGTTGATAGATGCTTTCGTACATCAAATGCCACGTCAACAGCTGGGACGGAGAAGGACAACGTCAACAGAAGCGCGCTGTGAGGAACGACGCCATTATAGTAGTTTTTATATTACAACAAGCGGCCAAGTGTATTTTTTGGTGTTCACAGAAGATGGCTTCTTGAAAAGTTGGATGTGTTCCATCAACAAGGGAGAGCAAGAAGGGTTTTTGCGAGCATGAATTTCTTACAGAGCTTACCGCAAACCTAAATACCAAAAGCATTTTATATGTTGGAAAATTTGTGTTGCTCTGATACCACTTTGTTAAGAATATTTATGTGGAGGAAGAGAAACAAATTAGAAGAAAGTAGAATATTTTAAGGGAGGAGAAAAAATATTTTATTGCTTGATTCTTTTTTCTTGATTGATCATTGATTGATTGATACAAATGAGTGATTACATCATAATTTATATAATAGAGAATCTCTAGACTGTTCTTTCTCTAGACTTTTCTTCATTTTACATATTTGTTTAGTCTAGATTCTTCTCTAATCTTATTTTGATAACTCTAATATTTATTACCATTTATTTTGTGCTTCCCTAAATACAAGAATAAAATTTGTCACATAATCAATGTTTCCTTAAAAACCAAGTTTATTTCCAACATCCCCCCGTAAACTTGGTTTTGCAAATTGATGCATGATTTTGATTCTTTGTATTTTACGTGTTTTGGTAGGACTAAAGAAATTATCCAAATTTTCTTTTTTCGTTTCTTTCTCTTTCCCAATATGAAGATCTTCGATGCAATTTCTTCAATAGTGCTCCATTCATTTTGTCCTCCTTCATTTGCACAAGACGTTCCAAAAAGTGTGTATTCTAGTCTCCATCTTATTCCGGTGTCATAAACTTTGAATGAATCATATATGGCATCTTCAAATTCTTTAAAAAATTCACTTTTACAATATTTGATCAATTCAATTTTTTTGTTTGTTTTCCAAATTTCTTCAAAGTTTTGCTTGTGCTTCAAATTTTCACCTAGCTCATCAGTTTCTCCTTGTTTCATCTGTTCTTCATTTTCGGTACCTTTCCATTCACACTTTTTGTCATTGGCATCATCTTCATCTACTTTATTTCCTTTCATATTTAATTCTTTGGCGCTCTCTTTCTTCACTTCATTTGTTTTGGTATGTTCTTCAACTTGTTCATCTTTGACTTTCTCTTTGATTTCTTCTTTGATTACTAGTGACTTCTTATTTTTAATTTCTTTAATCAAGATTCCAGCTCTCTCTTGTCCATCTTTGAAGTTTTCTTCATGGTTTGCATCCCTATTGATAGCCTTAGCCTTTTCTTCTCTTTTGTTCTCCGCTAGTGCCACATCAATATGGTTAGTGGTATTCTCCACTGCAGCTTCTTGCTTTTCTTCAGCAATTGCATCTTCTTCTTCTTTATTCTCTAAAAGTTTTTCTTTATCCAACTTCTCCTCCTCTGTCTCATCCATCATCTCTTCTTTCATAGGCTCTGGCACAGTCTCTTCTTTCTTCTTCTCTTGCTCCTTCTCGTTCACACTCTGGCTATCCTTCTTTTCATCTTTCTCATTAATCAACTTATCTTCATTCATTATTTTTGCATCATCTTTTCCGTACACCTTTTTCAGGAGATTCCATGAATCTTTTGTACACCTTCCTCTAAAAATGAGATCCGAAGCTTTTTCATCGACGTTCTCAGCAATCACAGAAAGAGCACGATAATCATTTCGTTTTAATTTCGCAAAGGCTTTCTTGTCCATTTGCGACATGCTTGCGACGTCTTTACGCCATTCGTAGCCATTTTCAACAATTTCCCAAAGACCTTTTGAGATTAGCTCCTCTTTTTTTCTACTGCTCCATTCCTCAAAATTCTCTTTTGTGAGAACAAACGACGAAAGAAATAGAAATGCCATAATTTCAATCAGGCTCTGATACCACTTTGTTGGAAATTTGTGTTGCTCTGATACCACTTTGTTAAGAATATTTATGTGGAGGAAGAGAAACAAATTAGAAGAAAGTAGAATATTTTAAGGGAGGAGAAAAAATATTTTATTGCTTGATTCTTTTTTCTTGATTGATCATTGATTGATTGATTGATTGATACAAATGAGTGATTACATCATAATTTATATAAGAGAGAATCTCTAGACTGTTCTTTCTCTAGACTTTTCTTCATTTTACATATTTGTTTAGTCTAGATTCTTCTCTAATCTTATTTTGATAACTCTAATATTTATTACCATTTATTTTGTGCTTCCCTAAATACAAGAATAAAATTTGTCACATAATCAATGTTTCCTTAAAAACCAAGTTTATTTCCAACATTATATTTCTTACAGAGCTTGCCAAACCAAAATACCAAAAGCTGCAGCATGAATTTCTTTTTCATGTTTCACATAACGTCAAATCTTCAAAAACGCGCAATAAAGTCTTCATATTGGTGTACTAAGAAAGAACCAACATAATATTCACACTTGCAATATCATTTTTTCATGCCAGCATTGCCTTGACCAAAAAAGGTAAGTGCTTTAGTATAGAATATATATATACCAAAAGCTGCAGCCTTGAAATTTTGTCCACTGCACACTTAATTAGATGGATAAAAGTCAGTACCTGAGAGAACATGTGCAATCTATTTAAATCCAAATATCAAATATTGTAAACTGCCAAGTGCCAACAGTAGCACAATTGAAGAGCTGGTGAGCAGAATAGGAAAAAATAGTGTATATCAAATTAGCAATATGGGGAATAGCTGAATAGGTTTTTTTTTAATGAATTTCAGTTATGTTTAATGAGTTGATGCAAAATTCTATCAACCACATAGTTGAATGCAACGATCAAAGTTGCAATTAATATTAGGTGGTATTTGGTATTTTCATGCATTCAGATATTTTTCTTGTAAAGCACTTACACAAAATCATGTGGTTTGCACATACACAAATATCATAATTAATAAATCAATTAAAATGACTAATTAAATATTTGGTGGCTAATAAGTAAAACAAAATAACATGAAATAATAAATAAAATATACATCATATAAATAGCTACATTTTACATCCCAAATTCAACCACCATTTTATATTCACTGAATCATAGCTTTATCACTCTCGTGTTCAAAGGCTTGTGTGCAAAATTGAGATTCAACAAGATATTCGAGATGATGCTATAACCAGCATACTAAGAATTGGCATGAAAATAACAAAAATAAAAATAAAATTTATTAGCTATGAGTTGTTATCTAAATCCTAAATGCAAAGAAAAGAGCATTTAATGCTGACCACACTTCACCTTTACTGTAACACAATTCACTTATCTCATTCTGGTGTTCATAAAATGCACCTTTCCATTTAATGAGAGTGTTCTAAGGGCTCTCTAAGAATTCAATGTAACCAATGCTACAATTTTAAACTTTCAAATAAAATACCTGGCATAAACTCCACAACCTCCCAGACCTCTTGTAGCTGCATCAAACTCCATTGCATAATGCTTACCCTGCAACAATAATCAAGCAATTTGATAATAATTAATAAAATGACTAACCCAACAGAATCGGACTCAAACAAAAATCCTAAGTAATCTCTTACACAGAGCATATCCCAATCTAGAACAACAAACTCCCCAAGAAACATGCTATTAAATGCAACACCGGCAATATGCAGCATTTTTGAAGTCTCGGTTTTGGGCATTTAATTTTCTGATGCTCTGGTAATATCACTTGGAACTGCAAAATTTATCAAATTAATAGACTATTGTATTATCTAGAAAAAGAAAACTCAAGATAAATTATATGCACCCAAAGAAATCCTAAGTAATCTCTTACACAGAGCATATCCCAATCTAGAACAACAAACTCCCCAAGAAACATGCTATTAAATGCAACACCGGCAATATGCAGCATTTTTGAAGTCTCGGTTTTGGGCATTTAATTTTCTGATGCTCTGGTAATATCACTTGGAACTGCAAAATTTATCAAATTAATAGACTATTGTATTATCTAGAAAAAGAAAACTCAAGATAAATTATATGCACCCAAAGAAATCCTAAGTAATGGGTGGTGCTAAATGCAGTAAAAATTTCCTTCATGCAGTAATCAAAAATTGGTCTAATTTACTATAATATCCTTCACTTGTTTTCTGTGCCCTTGCTAAATGCAGTAAACATTTCCTCCATGCAGTAATCACCATCAGTGTTTTTTTGGAAATGGTGTCGCTCAGTTGTCTACTCCAATAATGAGCCATCAGGTCATTTAATATTAGCAAGGGCTAATCTGTAATTGCCGTTTACTGTATGGAGAAATTTTTTATTGCATTTAGCAGTCATGTAATCTCTTACACAGAGCATATCCCAATCTAGAACAACAAACTCCCCAAGAAACATGCTATTAAATGCAACACCGGCAATATGCAGCATTTTTGAAGTCTCGGTTTTGGGCATTTAATTTTCTGATGCTCTGGTAATATCACTTGTAACTGCAAAATTTATCAAATTAATAGACTATTGTATTATCTAGAAAAAGAAAACTCAAGATAAATTATATGCACCCAAAGAAATCCTAAGTAATCTCTTACACAGAGCATATCCCAATCTAGAACAACAAACTCCCCAAGAAACATGCTATTAAATGCAACACTAGCAATATGACGAGGCGGAAGAAAACAATAATTTGATCTTTTTTGACGTCCACATTCTGGAACGTATGCTCCCTTCACTAAGCACGCGGCTATCGATCTGCGGTGATTTGGGCAGTTCCTGTAAGGCAAATTGCATTCATTTTCTTCTTTTGGATCACTATATATTCATGCCGCTAATTAAGAAATTACCAATATATACATCTCAAGTGTGTTTGGCCAAATCTTCAAACATTTGAACCATTTTTATTTTTTTGCTGATCAGTTTTATTCCAGCCTTGTCTTCCTGATCAATACGTCAAAGATTAGGTGGTCTTTTCAGTAATTTTGCGATTGAAACTAACTAAGAACAATAAAATAAGTCTGTATAATAATGACCTGTAGTCAGTTAGCTGCACTTACCTCAAATTACTTAAAACAGAAGTTCCTTTTTGTTAGC
Organism: Allium sativum; assembly: GCA_030737875.1. Lineage (NCBI taxonomy): Eukaryota > Viridiplantae > Streptophyta > Magnoliopsida > Asparagales > Amaryllidaceae > Allium > Allium sativum. The sequence goes on from CM060914.1 coordinate 109,023,925, forward strand.
TGGCCATGAATATGGCTTGTACCACATTGTAAGGCGATCTTAAATAGATAGATTACTCATTATGTATACAACTACTTGAGCACAGATGCTTATACCACAATGGAGAAACGATCGTTATTGCTGACTTTTTAGATCAGAAATTCCATGGCACGGTGCTTTTCCAGCCTTGCCCGATCCCCAATATTAACGATTGCTCGATCAAGTGTGAGTCCTTGACTTTTATGTATCGTTATTGCCCAACATAAGACCAAAGGTACTTGAGTTCTCACACATGATGTACCAGAAGAAGTTTTCCAATGTACCGTTTGAGGAGTTATTGGAATAATGTTTGTTCCCTCACGAAATCGAGTACCGTGATAATTACCAAAATCCACCATCACTGCCAGCGGTTGATCATTAGGAGAGCTTGATGAATGAGAATACACGATATCCACAATAGTACTCATTGCACCGTTAACTAACCCATTCTGCACTGAAAGATTTGACCGCAACATCACTCGTGCACCTACTGAGAGATAAACATATTTTTCTAAACCTTTTGCATCATCAGAAGAAGCGTTAGATGTTGTTTCACAATTATTTATTGAAGGAACACGTGCAATGGGTTTTTCAAGTTCAATTAGACAATTTCTGTTGTGTTCATTAGCATCCGTCCTTGTTGGAAAAAGATAAAGAGCGTTCTTAAAAGTTTCTTTAACTTCGTTTGATAGCAACGCCCAATCTCTTGTTTTGAATAGTTTCCAATCGTCTAAAGTAGACGCACCTCTACTTAATCTTTCTAAAGCTTACCGTAAAGGTAGCTGCTTATCTCCAGCTTGGCGGAATATATATGATAGTCTTACGCACTTATTGAAACCTGAATATGCAACTCCTCCACGTTGTTGCAAGAGATTTCCACCTTTCAGGTACAATGGACTATCACACACAGGAGACAGTTGTCGTATATCACCAATTAAGACAACTGAAACACCACCGAACAAGTCATTCACTGAAAATATATCACGGCAACGTAAATCAACATTCGCAATCATCATTCTACCAAGCATGCTATATTCATCAATTATAATCAACTTGGTATCCTTAAATTCTTCTTGCATACGACGACATTGCTCTCCTGAAATTTCTTTATAGCTTGACTTTCTTTCTGTAGAGATTGAAAGTTCATGATGGATAGTGCTACCCCCAATGTTGAATGCGGCCACTCCGGTTGGAGCTATAATGCTAACCGCTTTACTACTTCCAAAATGAGTAATAATTGTACGAACAATTGCATTTATAAGAGTTGATTTTCCTGTACCATCTCCACCACATATGATCATTCGAATTGACTTTCCTTGCGATATAGTTTTATATACTATATCATGTGCAATTTGTTGATCGTTCGATAACATGTGTAAAGGAATGTCAGTGCAATTGTTCATAGTTTCATTTGTACATTCAGTAGTTGAACACAAATTGACATGTATAAAATTGCGTTCAACATCTATATTAGGATACCGTTGAAGCGATTCATTCCAATTATGCGAGGTATCAAAATCTCTTAAACCCATTTCTACCTCTCCTCCATCAACAAATAGAGGTCCCATCGATGATGCAATCATCCATTCCTCTTGCCGATTTTCTTCATTATCATTTGTAATATCATCATCAACTTCAAAGTCGTCTTCAATAGCATTTGGAAATGCATCAGGTTGAATTAAACCCAAATCAACGTATCTTTGAGACCATTTCTCGAAGCTTCCTCTTGCTTCATTTAGATTTCGATAGTGATGATGCAATAACACTTGTATGTAATGATTAGAAGTAAGAGTAATAATCCAGAATTGTGTAAATATTTGGAATTATAAAACACGATTAACCGTGTGACATACATGTAAGAACATATGATGTTTTGAGAAGAATTCATAAAAAGTAGAAAAGCTGAAATAACAAAGAGTATAAATGCAGTAAATAATGAATACCTGCTGTTCACAGAAAAGTTCCCATTTATCGCTAAGTAGAGAAATTTTACTACTTAGATCTGGTATAATTCGAACCACCGCCTCAGTTCGAAGCTTATGCCAACATTTATTATAGTAGCGATAGTTTTTTGCCATATCAAAAAGTGAAAGATTTTCATATTCGCTTGGTCGATCCATATACCTTGCATTAAAATTTGGATCTGATTCGACCGTATCTTCATCTGTTGCACCATTTCGACGTCGTATAATTGTTGATAACATGTTTTTCTCACTTACTGTAAGTTGCACCATGGTTCTAGATGACTGTACAAGTGGGTAAGATATTAAAAGATGACATACCTCTTGTGCAGAAATATCTCGTTCTGATACACTTTTAAGTAGAAGTTTTTTTATTGCAGACGTAGAAGTTTGACATGGACGATGAATGTTTTCGACTATTGCTCTGAACGTATCTGTGAAGGTCTTTGATACTCGCTCTGCTTTTGCCGCATATTTTCCAATATAATTTACCACTGCATGAACAGATAGGACCGGAGACCAATCAATATTCGCACGCCAAACTTGAAGGACTTTTCTATTATGTGAACACACAAAAGGATCATTCCGTTTTGATTGAAACCGGAAAATTTTACTATGTGGAGGGTCTTCTACAATCTGAGACTGTGGCAACACGTCAAATGGATATTTAAAGCGACATGTCATTTGTTTGGTTTTTTTACGTAATCGTAAACAATGATTTCCACATCTAGAATGACGCATAACCCAAGTTATCAAGTTTGCGTAATCATCATCATCGATATCTAAATTAGCATCAAGCGGAACAACTCTTGCACAATGGTGTTCTTGTTCATGTAAAGGTTCTAAGATATGAGGGTTTGTTGTGCAAACAAGACGATCAAAATACTCGATAACTATATCATTATTAAGCAAATTTCCAGAATTAAAAGATAGGTTTTGTGCACCGTGCAGCCAAAGAAAGCCATGAATATGTCCACTTCCACGATTTTGCCATTCAAATCGATAACAATAGTCTTTAATAGAAAACTCAGGTATTAGGAAATATTTTATGAACATATGAACCCTCGCTTGGAAAAACCATGCAGCAACAAGTGGGTTTTCATTTAACAATTGTGCTTTTCTTTTTCTTTTCTCGGCAGGATTTAAATTTTACAATTCATTTGCTGCATCGAGAAGTTTATAAAGTTCCGGCCATTGCATATCCGCTGAACTCAATGTGAAAAATATCATTGGTGCCCTTAATTGTTTTACCATAACTGTAAGCTCTTTCAATCTTGCAAACCAATAAGAACGACTTCCACGGATGCCTTTGGCAAAATAGGAAATGCGTTGAGACAACTGCCGATCTCCCGATTTTAACATTTCACAAATATCCTGAATTGTCAAATTTCCATCTTCGGGTTTTTTTCACATAGATATTACCAATATCTAGTGCACGCCATCTACTAACAGAATTGTAAGCAAAATAACGAAATCGAGCATCTTTTGCAAATCTTTGATCATGATATTTCATTAAGTATTGGAAATACTGAAGAGGTCTAATTTTTCTTGGTCGTGCTTGTCTCAAATCGGCATTCCCTAGTGGAAATAATGTAGGAAATGCCATCGAGATATACCCGGAAGTATTAAACTCATCGATAACATTAGATGAAATAGGCATTTCAACTACTGTTTCATTATTTTGTTGACTTTGTAGAATGGATAATACACAGGCTTGTTGATTGGGTTGTACCATATTCGTTATTGCTCCTGATGATTCAAATTCTTCAATGTCAATTATTTCATTTTCAATCTCTGAAGGCCCAGTTGGATCCAAATTATAGCTATGGGTTGAAATGTTTTCTGAATCATCTTGAATATGTGGAAGTGTAATAGGTACGCCGTCTTCTGGTAATTCATTGAGAGACACATCGTTGATGTGTATATCAGCATAAAAAGTATTATGAGTTTTAAGCCAAAGTAGAGTTTGTCTTACGTGTTCACGTCTTACTCGAAACTCCTTGTTTTCATATACTCCACTTCTATTAACAACTAAGACCGCCGTTAAATCATCTAGCTTATACGGAAGAGAAGATGCAATTGCATTGACGTCTTGTGGAAAATTAATAACATTTCCGCTGTATTTATATTGTTGCCCTTTAAAACGATAAACTGACATCATCAGATGAATGCGTGCTATAAGTATATGCTCCAAGCTTGTAAGGCTAGATAATTCAGGTGGAACATGTCCAGGATCCATTAAATTTTTAGAACTAAACATGGATGGAAGGTCATGCAGTGGTTTATCATTGTGACAATCAGAACAAGAAGAAGATGAGACAATTAGATCTGGAAAATATCGAGTGCAAACACGACAATATCTCCATTGCATATCTTGGCATAATTTTCTAAATTTGTGGGCATTGGTAATTTTTGCAGCTGAAGATTCTGATATCGAAGTAGGAACGGATGAGTTTTTTGTGTTTGAACTTCTACGTTGAGCTGTGGTTTGCCTATGTCGTGTGGCATCCATGGATTTTCGACGTTGTTGTTGTTGGTTAGTTTCTCTCAAATGTCTAGCTCGTTGATTAGATGCACGATTTCTATTATACTTATCATTTCTTTCAGCATGGTTGTCCAACGTAATGAAGCTTCTGTTTAGGTAATGATTATCAGTTACAAGTAAATAAAAAATAATATATGAGACAAAATCACAAAGACAAAAGGTTTTACATACATGATGCATGAGCAAATTTTTTTAATGTATTAGTACGAGAAAATTGTGGTATTATCCATGGATGTGATGCATATTTTTGCATAAATATATTTAAAGTCTAAAAATTGTCATAAATAAGCATATGTAAAGAAAATTAGGTGAAAAAAACGTATAATTGTGAAAGAATTGAAAGAAAAATGAAAACTAATAATTCACATTAAATAACTCTTACATTTAAAAAAACTTTAGTTAACTATGAAGGAATTAATTTTGAATTTGATAATATAATATCGCGTGTGTGTATATATACACACATATAAAATGATTTTAAAGTACGATTTTAATCTAAACTATGTAGATATATAATTACATCGAGCAACATTATCGCTAATTGTAATTGTATATACCTGTGCGAGGAACATGATAGATGATGTGGAGACAAGGCACCCAGATTGTTCTCAAGACTGAACGCAGTAGACGTTTCACTCATAACTTCATGCGGCCTCTACATACACATGCACATTGTAAAAATACTTGGTGATTTTAATTATATCAGGGTACATTATTCAGTATTGTTGGATGTAATACAAGCTTTATTTTGGAAACGAGTAACATGGAAGTCATAAGAATCAGATAACACTTAAAAAAGAATAATAAGCTTGTATATTTACCTTACGCGAATTAGTCATAGCCTTTGGAGATCTTTGCACATAATATATTAAATCCTCAAATGATTGTACGTCATCATCAGAAGATGGTAAGGTGTTCAAATCAAAACTACACCTACCTGCAATTGTGATGAATGAAAGATGTCATATTTGTACAAACTATGTTACAAGCACATACGACATTTGTGATACTTATAAAAGAGTCACCTTGAACAGGAGCTTGTGTTTTTTTTGAACCTCTTCAAGTAATAAACCGTTTGTGAAGGCTTTTGAGCCTTGTAACATAGTAGGTTCATCTGTTAATTCATGTGGAATCTAAAAATGAAGCGAAAACAAAATAATGTAAGAATGTCATATCAATAAAATTTGAAACTATGCAATTTAAATTCATCTGCATTTATATTTTAATCATGGTCTAAATTCATTTTAATACAATTTAAGAGTAAGTTTAAATGTAGAATGGAAAATAATCACCATATGCGAAAGGGATGATATTGACGATTGTTGCACATGAGCATCTTCAAATGGTTGGTCATCGATGCTAGATAAGGGTGATACATTTAAGTCAAACGTATGCTTGATGCCTGCATTTATATAAGATATCACATTTTATCAATTAATAAAAAAATTGATTTACATTTTATCAATTAATAAAAAATTTGATTTATATATTATGGAAAGATGCATTACTTATTAAGGAAGACATAAAGCAAAAAATGATCTTGAAAAAGAATAGCTGGTTGGTTTGAAAGATTACCTTGCCGAGTAGATTTTGTAGTTGCAACTTCTTGCATATGACTGATATGATTCTTAAATTGTTGCTGTTCATTGATAGGCAGACAATATGATTCATATTAGGTGTATGATAAAAGTATAAAAAATAAAAATTGGTTAGTTTGACAAAAATACCATATGATTGGTTAACTCCAACGTGGACACCTGTGTAGATTCAACATGATGCTTGAATGATTGCTCATCAGTGTCATGTAAAGGCATAACATTCAAATCAATATGAACCATTTTTGATGCTATGTTTTTCTGCACATCGAAAAAATTATGTACACATAATTAACTAAATAGGAATAACTAAAATAAAATAATTTAAAAATTATGTGCATATAAAATAGTTAAAAACAATGTTTTTTCACAAAATCTCACATCCGAAAGCATAGCATTAATAAAGATAGAATTATCTGCACATCAAATCACCTGTGTAGATTCAACATGATGCTTGAATGTTTGCTCATCAGTGTTATGTAAAGCCAAAGGCATAACATTCAAATCAATATGAACCATTTTTGATGCTATGTTTTTCTGCACATCGAAAAAATTATGTACACATAATTAACTTAATAGGAATAACTAAAATAAAATAATTTAAAAATTATGTGCATATAAAATAGTTAAAAACAATGTTTTTTCACAAAATCTCACATCCGAAAGCATAGCATTAATAAAGATAGAATTATCTACACATCAAATCACCTATGTAGATTCAACATGATGCTTGAATGTTTGCTCATCAGTGTCATGTAAAAGCATAACATTCAAATCAATATGAACCATTTTTTGATGCTATGTTTTCTGCACATCGAAAAAATTATGTACACATAATTAATTAAATAGGAATAACTATAAAAATTATGAAAACATAGTTAATTAAATAGGAATAACTAAAATAAAATAATTTAAAAACTATGTGCATATAAAATAGTCAAAAACAATGTTTTTTCACAAAATCTCACATCCGAAAGCATAGCATTGATAAAGATAGAATTATCTACACATTAAACCATTCATTGGACTTCAAATACCAAGTTCTGACTATGTTGGGATTTTCATCACTTTAAGATTTAAACTCTTATACACTGTGAGGACTAATGCTTTTGGACTAGCCCATGAAAAGAAATGGTTTAATCATTAAATCAACCTTCATAAAATAGTGGAATAAAATAACAACAGTTACTGCATTGAATCCCTAGCTATGGGAATAAAAAACTTAGTGATATATAATAATATCATTACACTATTTAATAATATTGGAAATTCTGCATTAAGATAAGTAGAAAATTGTTATTTTTGATTTATCTTTATTTAGACAGTAACAACGGAATCTAGTGTTGTTGCATGCACATGTTTGAAAAATGGAATTGTCAAATACTGATAATGTATTAATGTGATAATATGGTAAACAAAAATATCATTAACCATCTTTATTGGTCTAGATTTACTTTCAGCAGGATCTCCAGCATTTACTATGGTTGTAAATTTGCTAATGCCAAAATATTGTTTTATCTTCTTAAAATCCAATTAAATTTTATAAAGTAAAATTCAGAAGTGGTAAGTCCCAAAATTTTATTCAGTCTGCAGTAGACATGGTACAAATTTCACTATGTTATGAAATGATAGGCATTTTGATAATCAACGTTACCTAATCTACAAAGTAAAAAATAGATATTTTTACATGATAAATATCAAAAGACAGTGTAAAATCATATTTGTTAATGCTTGACAGAGAATAGATTAAATTTTTTATCAGTTACACAGGAGCAAAAGAAATGGAAAAGGAAATTATAGTAATAAATTTTAATTAGGGATACTGTACACGTAATATGGTCAGTCATCAGAAATTGAGTTTCTACGAGACAAAAATTCAAATAGCTAAATAGAGGATCTCGCCATCACAAGGTAATCATAAACTAAAATTGAATACAATCTGAAAAGCGAAGATCCACTGAAACTGGGAGTAGAAAATACCTGTAATTTTATAATACAATCATTAGAATGACAAAGTTAAATTTTAAATTTTTACTTTGATTAGAGAAAACATGAATCCTTACCTCCTTCACAACACCCCCCACCCCCCTCCGGCCCAAAAAAAAATCCAAAAAAAGAAAGAATAAAAAACAAAATTCTTTATTCTAGAAATGCCCATGTCCTTCAAGATGCTTGGCAATTGACTGTGTGTTCTGATTCCATATGAATATATAATACTTATTCTTTCCCATGGATTATGATATAACATCTTAGTTATTCAAATTATGCTAAATCGTATTATGCCATTTATATATTAAGCTTGGCAATTACCTTGACTATCAGAACATACACCAATCCAAGATCAAAAAAATTGACCGTGCTCATAATAAAGGCTATGGATCCAGTACCGAGCTCTGCTTATTGCAAAGGCTATAAGGAAATTACACAAAAGTAAACATGCTTTCAATGGAATAATTGTTTTTGCAAAAAGTATGACTTATCAGGTTTTTTGCTTTTTTCTGAACATTTAATCTTAGCTATACTGGACGACCAAAAGTTGTGTATGTTCACAGTAACATTTTGAAAGGAAATAGTTAAACAATTGTTGACAGAAAAAGATAAAGGCATACTATGTAATCCATGGACGCTGTTTTGACTGAATGATGTGGCTTTACACCAACTATGACTATCCTTCGGCTTGTCTTCCAACTAATCAAATTTGGTATTTTCATGACATTTGCTGACATTTTGATTAGTTTGATAGCCCTTTATTATATGATTACTCCAGGATATAATGATTTGTATCCTTGCATTTACGCCTACTGGTTGGGATATAAGTCTAACTTCAATGTACATAATTCATTTTAAATAAAATGTGATTTAGATCTTATATTTCTAATGTAAACAATTTTGAGAATTAAACCTCTGAAATGATTCAAATTCAGGTATTTCTATGTAAATGATTTTGAAAATTAAACCTCTGAAATGATTTAAATTCATGTATTTCTAATGTAAACAATTTTTAGAATTAAACCTTTGAAATGATTCAACTTCATTTTCACATCATTAGAAAACACTTTTACTCTAACAATGTTGGAACCTGAAATTGAAGGCTGATCATTTGAATCACAGTTCTGAGAAAAATCTATGACAAGCAAGCAGGACGTGGCCCAAAATTTAGAAGATGTGCAATTTGATAAACAAGACGATGTTGCTGAATCATTTGAGCATCAAAATACGACTCACATGAAAAACACCAAACTGATAGATCGTTGAATATATGAAAAAAATCGAAAATCACCGCAGCCAACTATGAAATAATCATACCTGGAGGATCGGAAATCCTAAAATATAAGCAGGCGAAATCCAAGCGACAGTCTTTCAATCGATAACCCTGATTCAAAATCGGCTTTCATGAATCAAAATCGGCTTTCAGTTTGTGAACTTTGATTCAAAATCGGTTTTTTTGGAATTAAAAAAATCGAATATGTGATTGAATCCAATACGTGAGAAAATTGGGATTTTTGGAGGAGGAATATGCGAATAAGTAAACGGCCAATTAAATGAAAAAGGTGAGAAAATAGGATAGCAGAGGAAGAAATGGAGATTTTGCGCGTTGATTTGGACAACGGAGGAAGAAACGGAGCAGAGAGGAGGGAGACAAAAAATTGAAGATATTTCAGGCGAAAATAATTGGCTTCAGAGAGTTTTATTTTGGCCCTCTTACATTAGGGAAACCTCCCTAACGGTCGGTTTGATAATATCATAATATGCCTAATAATTAGGGAAAACCAAATTAATTCTTCCTTTCATTTGTATATTTATTTTCTTTCTAAATACAGTTTTATATTTCCTAAAATTTAAATTTGATTAAGTCTTTACTATTTCATTCATGTTCATATACAAATAGTTTATCCAATATAGCACAATTGAGTATTCATGCCAAAATATATTAGTATTTCTACGTAAGTTATTACATAGTTTAGTTATTTAAACAATATCATCATTGAAGTCATTTAGCATTAACGATGTATTTGAAAATGTTCGAAAGCTATATAAGGCAATAATTTATAAACCAATTACGAAAGGTACCACATACATTACATTTTTGTTTAGAAATATGATAACCAAAACTTAAGGAAAATAGTTCTTTAATTAAGGCTGTAACTAATATTGTAGTGAAAAATAATCAGTAAAGATGTATATTGTAAAGCGGAACACATACAACCTTATATATATATATATATATATATCAACAATAAATAGATAAAAAATCATAATTTCTGATCATTTTTAATTACAAATTAAGTATTATTTTCATTCTCTCTACAATGCCATATTCTCTCTAATTTCATCACTACAAGAGAGACAATGCATTCCAATGGCCAGGGGACGTTGGTATGGCCGTTGGTATAGAGATCAACGGTTTCCAATGACTTCCAATATCATCAACGGTTATTTTCCAACGGCATTCAACTATGGAACTTAGCCACATATCTTTTATTTCTGGCCAAAGAGCCATTGGAAAATGTTGAAAACCGTTGAAATTGTTCGTTGCTAGCCGTTGGAAGATGTTGAAATATATGATCTCATAAGCCGTTGCCACCCGTTGGAAGCCGTTGGAAATCTGAGTATTATTTTTTACAAATTTCAAGCTAATCACTTCTAGACACACACAATATATATATATATATATATATATATATATATATATTTATCAAAACTGCATTTCGAGCATATAATTCACGGTCTCAATATATATACTTCCAAACATAATATTATACAAAAATCAAACATAAAAGACATAACAAAAACTAATATTTACATAATACAACAACCAAAGTCAGCAACACAACATATATGTACATACCATGTCCAAACCATCATCGCCAACACCATGTCCAAACCATATCATCACCAACACAACATCCAACACCATGTCCAAACCATCATCACCAACACACCATCAATATATACAACTATCATAATGTATCTAGTCTCACCAACTCTCAAAGCATATATAATATCAAAACAAACTAACCTCAACCCTCTCCACCAGAAGATGAAGGTGGTGTACCGTACTGGCCAATGAACTCCGCCAGCGACTGGTTAAGCTGCTACATCTGCTCTTTGCGGCGACGATCACTCTCATGAAGCTCTGCGATCTGTGCTCGTAGGTGTGTGATTTCCTCCTTGTCCTGAGCCCTCTGGTACGTCTGTTGAGATGTCTTAACCTTATATAGTTTTAGATTTTCAATATTTCATAATAGGCATTCGAGTAAATTTCAGTTTTAATTATAAATTTAGTTTCTATTACCTCTAGATTGACATAACCATCTCATCTGTTCTGGGTAGGTGGATCCATGGCAGCATCAAAAGTTCTATCCTCATCCTCCATAGTTAACTCAGTCCTCCCACTGGATTCCAACATCTGTACCCTTTGTTCCTGAAATTTATCTTGTTAAACAAAAAATAATTGAATTTAGATAATACTATTTTAATTAAATTACAATTTTTACTTAACTATGTTATACTTACATATGCCTCACGCACCTTGGCATCGTGGTCCCAAGATTAAGAAACTTAGCCTGTGCTGTCGATCTGACTCAATGCATGTGTATGCTAAAAAACATCCCAGTACGACACAGGAACACTGTTAGAACTTTTGTAAATACACAACTGTATTACAAACAGACAACAACAATAATCAATGTTACTTAGTTATGCCACAATTGTCACGTCAAACTGTGTTTACAATAATCACAAGAAGCGTAAACGATTGTGCAGCAGATTGAACGTATAATGAAAGTATTCTGTTTCAGTAATGTCTAAGTCCAGAAATATTCTGTTTCCTTGAAACAATATTGTCATCGTATGCACTGATTGACGTCGTTGCAATTTGTTTCCCAGGATAAAACGGACCAACTCCATAGTGAAGTGCCAATAAACGAAGTTCTGACGAACTGAAGTTGATTATAGAAACTAGATCAGAGGATTACTTTGAAGAAGAAGAAGTAATGCAATAAAAAAGTGATTTCTGTCTTATTTTGGGCAATGAATTTATAGCCAGGAGGAGGTGCCTATTCGTATGCATCAGTAACCGACAGAAATAGAAAGGTTGCGACCCTTTAACCACCCGATCATTAATGTGCCTACGCTAAGAATTCAAATGGCTGTACTCATTCAGCTAACAAGCTTGCCTTTCGAATTATGGACTGAACGGACACACCTTTAAAATTCTGAGAAAAAATCCTCGTTTCAGTGCACTAGCACAATCAGCAACCGTTGGCCATATTCAATCAAGAGACTCCAATGCCCAATTTTTGACATTTTAATGTATTATTATGTCATGGCCAAGCCCACATCAACATATAATCCCTCTTCCTTTTATTTTATATAAGCCTATTGGCTTCTAATATATTAGGAGAGATTGTGTTAATATTTTGATGATGTGGGACTTATATGTTGCTATCTTTTCTTCTTCCTAAATCCCTCTTTCTCTTGCTCATTCATTTCCAACAATCCCCCACATGAATGAGTAGTCGATCTTAGTTTCACGAACCATTTATCGTATCGATTAAAGTAGCACATGGGACTTGAATTTTCCTAGTGATTACCTATTTGAATCACATACGAATCAGTAAACATAGACTGCACTTGAACTGTAAGCCTTTTGTGTAATTCCAAAGTAGATAACACATGATTAATGTTTCTTATACCCTTCGTTCTTCGTATGTGTTCTTTTTTTCCTTGAACACTTGCATGGTCTCATAAGTGCTTAGAGAATTTGGACTCATAATTCTCTTTGAAGCAGCACCTTCGCACTTACGTAGGTGATTCTGTAAAGAGTATTCTCTAATTCCTCAAATACAAACATCATTAAAAGTACTAATATTTATCCTTCATATAATGCACTGACTTATCATAGGAATGGTTTGTGTATAACAGTGCCATCAAGTTTCTCTCTTAAACTTTGTTGTCCCTTTGAACCTAGATCTTGGGATCTCCAGTCAACTAGGTAGGGTTTGCATTTTAGAAAAACATTTAGTCTATAGGCCTTAGCCCCATTCCCATCAATAAGTTTTGAACTTTCTCTCTTGGCGAGCCTTTTGTAAGTGGATCCACTAAGTTATCTTTAGATCGAACGTAATCTATTATGACAACCCTGTTAGTGAGAACTTGTCTTATCGTTTTATGTCTACGACGAATATGCCTAGATTTACCATTGTGTAGTGTACTATTAGCTATTCCAGTAGATGATTGACTATCGCAATGTATACATATTGGAAGCATAAGTTTTCTCCAATTAGGAATATCTTCTAAGAAGCTTTGAATCCATTCTGCAGTCTTATCTAGTGCAATAAACTGTGATTCCATCATGGATCTAGCGATACAAGTCTGTTTGGATGATTTCCATGAAATTGCTCCACTTCCTTATGTGAACACGTATCCACTTGTAAACTTTGTATCATTTGATCTAGTGATCCAATTTGCATCACTGTATCCTTCCACTATTGAAGGATAGTTTGTATAGTATAGACCACAACTCTGTGTATACTTTAGATATCCTAGAACTATGATTATCGGTTTCCAATGATGCTTACCAGAATTGATGGTAAATCTACTTAGTTTGCTTACAACATATGCGATATTAGGCCTAGTACAGTTCATAACATACATCACACTTCCTAGTATACGAGAGTATTCCAATTAGTAGATACCATCATCAGTGTTCTTTACCCAATTTTGGTTCATACCTACTGGTGATTTTGCAATAGTTACGTTATATTGCTTAATTTTTCAAGTATTTTGGTGATGTAATGCGATTAGGATAATGCATATCCCTGTGGTATTCTTAGAATTTTTACACCCAATATCACATCAGCCAGTCCTAGGTCTTTCAAGTCGAATCTAGATGATAACATATCCTTTGTAGATGTTATTGTGGCCTTATTATTGCCTAGGATCAACAGGTCATCAACATAGAGACAAACAATGACATATCCAATATGTGTATGTTTTATGTACACACATTTATCTGATTCATTTATCGTGAATCCATTTGATAACATAGTATTATCAAACTTCTCAAGCCACTGTTTTGGAGCTTGCTTAAGGCCATAAAGTGATTTTACCAGTTGGCAAACTTTATTCTCATTTTTTGAGCTTAGAAATCCTTCTGGTTGTTTCATATAGATTTCCTCCTCTAGTTACCATTCAAGAATGCAGTTTTAACATCCATTTGATGTATTTCCAAGTCATGTATGGATGAAATTGCAATGAGCATTCTAATTGATGTCATCCTCGTTACAGGTGAATATGTATCAAAATAGTCTAGGTCATCCTTTTGTTTGAATCCTTGGACTACCGGACGAACTATGTACTTGTCTATTGAACCATCAGGTTTCAATTTCTTTTTACATACCCATTTATTACCTAAGGTCTTACATCCATGAGGTAAATCAACTAATTCCCATGTATGATTGGATATAATGGATTCAATCTCACTGTTAATTGCCTCTTTCCACTATGGGGCATTGCTGGAAGACATAGCTTGTTTGTGTGTCAATGGATCATCTTCTAATTTAAATGTACAGAAGTCCGATCCAAAGGTTTTTGAAGTCCTTGACCTTTTACTTTTTCTTGGTTCCTATAGTTGCTGCTTAGCACTACTTTGTTGAGTGTTATTTTGTTCAGAATTCTTAAAGAATAGGGAAATTAATCATCCCTTGGTCTCTTTGGTGTATGATTTTCAGTACCGTGTTCCAAGGGAAATATATGTTCGAAAAATCTAACATTTCTCAACTCAATGATGGTATTTTCATGAATATCATCAGTTTCAGATTTTTGTACCAAAAATCAATATGCGGCACTGCCTTTTGCATATCCAATGAATACACAATCAATTGTTTTTGGTCCAGTTTTGACCTTCTTTGGTTTTGGTACCTCTACTTTGGCAATTCACCCCACACTTTTAGGTATTTGTAGGATGATGGTCTGTTTTTTCAATGTTCATGAGGAGATTTAGATGTTTTCTTTCGGGGTATTTTATTTAAAATATGATTTACCGAAAGAATAACTTCTCCCCAAAAATTATCTGGCAAGCCAAAGCTAATTAGTAAGGCGTTCATCATTTCTTTAAGATTTCTATTTTTTTCGTTCGGCTATACCATTGGATTGAGGTGAATACCTGGTTGTAGTTTGATGTATAATTCCATGCTCAGCATAGAATTCCTCAAATGGAGACTTATATTCTCCTCCTCTATCACTTCTTAAAGATTTCATTTTCTTGTTGAGTTGATTCTCAACTTCTGCCTTATACTGTTTAAACATTTTGAATGCTTTGTCCTAACTTCTAAGGAGATATACATGATAGTATCTGGTACAATCATCAATGAATGTAATAAAATATTTTTTTTTACCTCTAGTTTGACACATTTTCAAATGTCATACATCAATATGTATTAGGCTAGAGGTTCGGTATCTCGTTCAACATGATGAAACGAGGTTCTTGTCAATTTTGCTTTTGTACAAACTTGACATTTATAGTATGAATCTATATTGCATTTTGGTCTAAATTCTAGATTAATCAATTTTCGCAATGTATCAAAGTTTACATGCCCTAATCTAGAATGCCATATGTTAGAAGATTCAACAATATAAGCAGAAGATTCACTTTTATTGATATTAGTGCGTGGTACAATAGTGGTTACATTTTCTTTAAACAGATCATCACACACATATCCTCTCCCAACATACACTTCATTCTTGTAAAGCACAAGTTTATCAGATTCAAAGGTCAATTTGAAGCCATGCTTGCTCAGCAACGATCCTGAAATCAAGTTCTTGTGAATTTCTGGAAGATGGAAAACATCATTTAAAGTCATTTCCTTTCCAGAAGTCAGTTTCAACATAATTTTTCCTTTACCTTCGACATCTGAAGAAGAATAATTGCCTATAAAAAGTTGTTCATCATCAGTTGCAATTTTATAGGTTGTAAACATCCACTTGTTAGCACATATGTGTCGATTGGCTCCAGAGTCTACAAACCATTCCTTTGAGTTACCAACAAGGTTGCATTCTGATATTACTGCACATAAATCAAGATCAGAAATGCCTTT
The DNA here is from genome assembly GCA_030737875.1 of Allium sativum. NCBI lineage: Eukaryota > Viridiplantae > Streptophyta > Magnoliopsida > Asparagales > Amaryllidaceae > Allium > Allium sativum. Next base: position 109,040,144 of record CM060914.1, read on the forward strand.
TGAAACATCAGTCGTATTTGCTTCCAATGTTTTCCTTTTAGGTGCACGACATTCAGTTGCTTTGTGCCCCTTCTTTCCACAGTTGTGACAAGAACCCAAAAATTTCTTTGACTTCTTAGGAGCATTCTCCGTTTTTCTTTTGTTAGACTTGTTTGACTCAACTACATTTGCTTTAGCAGCAATATTCTAAGATACCTTTTTCTCATAATTTCTGTTATCTTCCTCAATGCGTAGCCGAACTATGAGCTCTTCCGTTGTCATTTCCTTACACTTGCGTTTAAGGTAATACTTGAAATCCTTCCAAGAAGGAGGAAATTTCTCAATAGTTACGGCAACTTGAAAAGTCTTGCTAAGAGTCATCTTTTCATCTTCTAGTTGACGAATGATAAGTTGTAGTGCTTGAGCTTGACTTATCACCGACTTTGAGTCAACTATTTTGAAGTCAAAAATTTTTCTAGTAATGAATTTCTTCATGCCTATGTCCTCAGTTTTGTACTTCTTTTCCAGAGCCAAGCAGAGTTTCTAGGATGTTGCAATAATACAATAGACATTGTAGAGGCTCTCATCCAGACCATTCAGAATATAGTTTTGCACATGAAATCTGAGTTTGTCCAGAGAGTCAGAGCCTCTACTTTGGTAGCATCAGGTCCGAGTTCATCTACCACAGGAACATCCCCAGTCAGAAACTTGGAAAGGCTCAATGTTAAATAAAACAACATTTTTTGTTTCCAACGCTTGAAATTAATTCTGTTGAATTTCTCTGGCCTTTCTCCATGGAATAGAGTCATTGTTGGAAGAACAGGCACTGGCAGAGCATTTGTCACTGTCTGAATCGGTGCAGAACCGTTGTTGCTGTTTTGCATCATCAGCAACAAATAATGTTTCAAGATTGTTCGAACTTCTGCAAATACACAACTGTATTACAAACTGACAACAATCAGTGTTACTCAATTATGCCACAATTATCACGTCAAACTATGTTTACAATAATCACAGAAAGCATAACTGGTTGTGCAATAGATTGAATGTATACAGAAAGTATTCTGTTTCAGTAATGTCCAAGTCTAGAAATATTTTATTTCCTTAAAACTATATTGTCGTCGTATGCACTGATTGATGTAGTTGCAATTTGTTTCCCAGGATAAAACGGACTAACTCCGTAGCATAGTGCCAGCAAACAGAGTTCTGACAATCTGAAGTTGATTACAGAAACTAGATCAGAGGATTACTTTGAAGAAGAAGTAATGCGAGCAGAAAAAGTGATTTCTGTCTTGTTTTGGGAAATGTATTTATAGGCAGGAGGAGGTACCTATTCGTATGCATCTGTAACCGACAGAATTGAAAAGGTTGCGACCCTTTAACCAGCCGGTCATTAATATGCGTATGCTAAGAATTCAAATGGTTGTACTCATTCAGCTAACAGACTTGCCTTTCGAATTCTGGACTGAACGGACACAACTTTAAAATTATGAGAAAAAATTCTCATTTCAGCGCACTAGCCCAATCAGCAACCGTCGGTCATATTCAATCAAGAGACCCCAAGAGCCCCAAGGCCCAATCTTTGACATTTTGATGTATTATTATGTCATGACCATGCCCACATCCCCATATGATCCCTCTTCCTTTTATTTTATATAATCCTATCGGCTTCTAATATATTAGGAGAGATTGTATTGATATTTTGATGATGTGGGACTTATATGTTGCTATCTCTTCTTCTTTCCAAATTCCTCTTTCTCTTGCTCATTCATTTCCAACAAACACCACGCTGTCTCTCCTGAAATAAGCACATATATATATATATATATAAAAATTAGAATTTTAAGTTAAATCACCTATTAATTTTAACAACTTATAAATTAAAATCTTTAACTGTGTAACTAATAAATATACCAGGTCCTCGCGATGGTGCTGGAGCGACTCGGACCCACCGCAATGTTTAACCGAGTTCTTGCTCCTGTTTGCCGCATTTGTCGCGGACTTAGCGTATACATTTATTTATTTTTAAAAAGTTTTATTCTAATTTATATATTAATTGGGTAGAACAATTTAAATTAAATATGCAGTAAATTTACCTGAAACTCCTCATTATTATTCCAATAAGTATATAGCTCGTCCCACACCTTACCGCTCATCCAATTCGGTTTTTTCCCATCTGATTTTGTGGTGTCCATTGTTTCTCTATAATTTTTGACTAATTTGTTGTTCCAGTGGCGCTTGATGAGGTCCAAATCCGTCTCCTAGAGAACCACTGCACCCTGCATTTTTTTTTAAATAGCATAAATATGGACTGATTAAATAGGAGAATGACTATTTAATGTAATAAATGATATAGCACACGTACATACCAGAAAATCCTACTAGATTGTCTCCTTGACAATGTCCGGTATCGATGTCCATGTAGGTCAACATGCAGTCATACGGGTCTGATAAGCGCATCTAGATATAGTCAAGTCTATGTTGGAAGGCTCTAAATCAAAACCCCTATGTCAAAAGAAAAAAAAAGACATTTCATGACTACTGTATCTATATTTATATAATTTATTATATAGAAATTAATTTTATACTAGAAATTTAGTACTTACCCTTTGTTAGCTTTTTCCTTAAGCCACATTGCAGGACGGGATAGCTACTACTATGGATCACTTCCATCGCCACCTATAAGACCCTGTGGCGTCATACCTGTTACAGACAACAACACAACATAACAGAGCTATGTAAAACAAATAGTATGACATAACATAAGAGTAATATGCGATATAAACAATATGACATGACATAACATAAAATTATTACATTATAACAAATAGTATGACATGACATAACATAACATAATATAAAATTACCTTTTTAAAATGGGGATTATTGGTTTGTCCTCATCACTTTCAGATTCTAACTCTATTTCCTCCACTATGTATGGTTCACCTGTAGTCTTAAATACTTCAATTAACGCATTTGGTTCATCGTTTAGAGGTCCAAAGTTTGTTTGATCATCGGTTATTACTATTCCTCTATTTTCTTCAACATCTGCTTGATAAGCTTGGCGTCGGGAATATTATGTCCGTCAAATGTAAAGCTTTTCTTTGTTTTAAAAACAGCCGACCAATCTATTTTGTCTCTTCTTGTAGATGGATAAGGAGTGTAATATACTTGAAGAGCTTGTTTGGAATGTACAAAAGGATCGAACATATAATAACGTGAAGTATGTTTTATTACTATAAGATTATATTTTGAGTGCATATTGATTCGAGAACCTGTAACGTTGCCGAACCAAATCCATTTAAACAAAAATACTTCTTCCGCGGGTTGTGTGAGATATGTTAATTGCAGAATCTGAGTTAGCATGCCATAAAATCGTGTATATGGTCATTTGGATTATCTCTACCTTTAACAAATACACCGCTATTGTTAGTTAATTTTTCAGCACCATATTCTTTACTGCTAAATTTATATCCATTGACAAAGAATATTGTACATGTCTTGACATTCCTTTTTGGTCCCATTGCTAAATGTTTCAATCCTTCATCTACAACACTATTTGTTGTATCAAAAACATAATTAGTAAACCAAATAGCAAATTATTTGCTGATATCGCTGTTCGGATACTGTGATTCGTAAATGCTGCAATTATAGGACAAATGTTACATTATGATTAAAGATACAGTACATGTATAAGTTCATCACCTAACTAATAGTGCAACTTCAGTGCAACTGAGAAGAATATATATGTGTGCTGCATTATAATCTCTATCATTCAGCCATTCTTCCCCACATCTACCAAAAGGCCGACCATGTTGTCTAAAAATAGATAAAGCCGTGTGACAGTCATCTTGATCAGTGCCTTCATCATTACGCGCAGTACCTTCAAATGATATGTTCACATGATCACTAAAATAATGAGAGAGAAAAATTAAGCTTCTGCTTCAATGTATGATTTGCCAATAGAACCTTCAACTCGAGCTTTTTTCCTCACTTCTTTTAGATGATTTAAATGCCTATTTAGAATTATTGTAAATTAATTTTTTATACATTTCATTAACCAATATTTAATTAACTAAATATTAATATACCTTTCAAATGGATACATCCATCCGTATTGCACAGGCCCTTGAAGACGTGTTTCTAATGGAAGATGAATAAGTAAATGCTCCATAACATTGAAAAAATCTAGAGGAAATATTTTTTCCAGTTTGCAGAACAATATGTGGATTTCTTCCTCTAGTTTACATAGACGATCAATTTTTAAAGTAGTATAACAAACTCTTTATAGAACAGACTAAGTTCTATTAGTTCAACTTTTACGGGCAACAGTTCTTTGAAAGCGATGGGCAATAAATTTTTCATCATAACATGACAACCGTGGCTTTTCATCCCACTAAGTTTATTATTTTTATATTCGACACATATACGAAGATTACAAGATACACCATTCAGGAATCTTAATCCTTCCACCCATTTTAAAAGTATTTTAACTTGATTGTTGTCCAATTCTGTGGCACCCTACGTCCGTTAATGTCGCTCTTTATCAAAATGCATTAAGTTTCATGAAGCGTTTGGGTAAACAGAAACAAAAACATTACAAGACAGATATAAAATAATAGCAGAATTTAGAACTTTATTAAATAGAAAACATCGTGCTCCAAAACGTAGTTACATCATAAGTCTGAAATACAGAAAACCCATTACATCAACTTAAAACTTCTGTCTTGTACTAAAATCATCAGAGTACAATAAAAAAGAAACATAGTTCCCCATAGATATAGTCATACCAGAGAAGACAGGAAATCAAAGTGGTACATCTAAGAAGCTCCAACCAGAATGAAAGACAGAATCAAAATCAAGCCTGAATATTCCCACCCTAAGAACCGAGGGGAGGGAGGGGCGAATGGAAGAGAGAGAAGAGGAAACAAAATGGGTCAGACATAAAGTCTGGTGAGTCCAGTTTCTTTTAGCATATAAATAAGTAAAAGCATCATGATAAGCATATAAACTGGATGAGAGAGATAACAGTATCATAAGACAGGTATAACAGACTGAGCAGGATAAACAGAATAAACATGACGGCATATATTGCGCTTCTCAGGTACTTTTCTCTACACCAATACTAGCATAACAAGAACGAGATGATCCCAACTAGAACAAGATGGTAGACTTAGGTGTACTTCTAGTGATAGGTTTTACCTCAACAAGAATAACAGGTATCCCAATAGGAATGACAGGTGTTATCCCCAACAATAATAACAGGCTCCCAACAAGCAAGACTAGATGTACCCTAATTACTACCCCAAATCAATCGGCTCCCTACCCAGTAGATACCCGTGCTGGCCCGACAGTAGGATGTATCACTTCCTAAAGTGGAAACCCCGTTATTTTCAAGATGCACAGCTATAGCTACTGATGTCATAGCATCTTATCTTCCCTAGCAAGCGGACCCATGCATGCACATGACTTAGATGGAATGTGCCATCAACACCCTCACTCAAGTGACCTCTTGTAATCAACTTAGTAAGCATGCCCGAACCCGACCTAGTTCGGAGTACTCGTTTGATACCAAGATGGGTTACCGACTGAAACAAATCCCACACAACAGATGATACAAGCTTCCCTCCTAGGTTGCATTTCCACTACTAGGATTTTAACAAGTTATTCCTAACAGTTTAACAAGGTTGCATAACCCCCACATGTAAAACAGGTTAAGTTTGTCGGGTGTGTGTGTGTATAGCCCTCCCCCACAGATTTAACAAGATTAACTTAACCCTTACCGATTCAAGCAAGTTTACTTAACTCCTAATCAATTTAACAGGTTCATGTAACCCCCTACATAGATTTAAACAAGTTAAGTGTTACAGGTTAACAAGTTATCCATTTATGGTTGTTAATGGACTAGACCTCTCACATTAGGTCTACCACTTGTGGATGCTGGATATGCCGGGCGGTTTCGGGCAAATTTCTACCATAAGTCGGACTTAACCTCGTGTCTTAGCACCGTTACATGTACATTTATGCACTCGACCCCTCACATTAGATTAACCACTTGTGGACGCTGGATTTGCCGGACGGTTCTGGGTAGACTTCTACCACAAGTGTAATCTAACCTCGTGTCTAAGTGTTGTTACAGTTTCTAGTTAATGTAAATCTAGGCATGTTCGTTATTAACCAATTTTCATATTTATCCAAGATTATGCCCCAAATCCCAGTTTAATTCTCAAAACAAGTTATGCCCTAAATTAAAGTTTTAGATCAAGGTATAAATTATGCCCAAATCCCAATCATGTTTTAACATAAGTTATGCCCTAAATTAAGATTCCCCACCGTTCCAAATTTCATGCGCTTGCATATTTCAGCGATAGACCTAGGCTCGAAGGTAGCCTAGCCACAAAAATAAAAAGGGAAGGAGGGAGAGAAGAGAACAGGAATAAGCATAATAACAAAGCAGGCGTAATATGTCAGAAATAGGCATACTAACGGAATAGGCATATGGTGACAAAAATAGGCATAATGGAAGAATAGGTATATCATTACAAAATTTGGCATGGTAACAGAACATGCATATCAGGAATAGGCATATGAGAAATAATCAGCAGATTAGGTGAACAAGAATTGCAGATCTGATTAGTTATAATTCAAGTTATTAATAGGCACTGATTTAGATCCAACTTATGAACATGTAAGGATTACTTTTTACATGTTTACATCTAAAAATAACATAGACTCACTGTGACTAGATCTAAACAACAGAGAAGCGATTGTTGATGTTGTAGCAGAGATCCTTGAATCTGTAAAACTTGTTATTGTAGAAGAATAGGCTATTTTAATCTGAATTGGGGTAGCACCTCGTTGTCTCCATTGTTTTTGGTGAATAAAACATTGAGAATGTGTTCCTATATATAGCCTAAGGTCAACGAATCTTTTTCATAAATATGTCAACGTTCAAAGAAATTGATCTACCCAGATCTGACTGGGGTCGACACCCCTATGTAGGGGTCGACCCATGGGTCGACACCTATAGGGGATGGGGTCGACCCCTAACGGGCCAATTACCCCCTTTTCTCGCTGTTTGATTTCGAATTCTGGATTTGTTTTTGTTGGCTAGTTTTGTGACCAAGCCATCCAAGAAACAAATATTCATATGTAAATGGAGAAAGACTCCTAATCAAAACTCAAGACAGATAATATCCCAGTTCGTGAACCAACATACCCCACTCGTGATTTCCTTGTCACGACCCGCTCGTGATCCCTCTATCACGACCCGCTCATGATCCCTCTATCACGACCTGCTCGTGATCCCTCTGTCACGACCCGCTTGTGACTAAGTACTCTAACTCGCCTATGAGAAGTACCACGACCCGCTCGTGGCATAAGGTCACAAATCGACCCTTTTACCAGAGAATGATAGCCAGGACCTAGTCCTCCACGAGCCGATATTTCAGGATCTTGCAACATCCATCCGTAATTGCCGTATTAACCATTTCTCCATCTAGCCACGAACCAGTCCGAGATCTTCGGGATCCGTGCCACGTGTTATCACGAACCGCCTGCAGATCCCACCTATAAATAGCCTTATACTTGGCATTTTTTAGGATCTTTTTGGCAATTCTGAGTGTTGCTACCACCATTGTTGCTTCTCTATTATTTCTTATCAGTATTATTACGAAATTACTGAGTGAATCATCATTATAATCGTGAAATTCAGAGAAATCATTGATTGTCCTTGTGTTATACATATAATCAAAGATATATAAAGTGTACGTAGGCTCGTTAACGCCAAACCACTATAAACTTGGTGTGTTTTCAGTATTTTCTTTCACTTCTAGTCATTAATCTCTGCAAATTCAGACAATTTAAGTGTTAGAGCCAAATTTGGATCTTACATTTTGGTGCTTTCATTGAGAATTGAAGTCTCAGCGCATCGGATTATTGCTTTACTATTTGGATATTCAAGTCCGAAGAAGATAGTCTGAATCTCCACTGTTTCAGTTTTTGAAGATTTTTCGCAAAGTCAAGACATTATGGCTGGAAAGAAATCTAAGGATGCACGAGCTTCGCAAGCAAACGAGACCGCAGACGAAGCTAACGAAGAAAGCGTTCACGAGCAGGTCGACCTGGACTCTCTGGTTCGTGAAGAAGAGGTGGCGATCCGACCCGCAGAGGGCGTCACGACCCGATCCCAAGATAATGTCACGAACCGCCCTGCTCACTCTACCACGAGCCACCATGTAGAAGATACCACGAGCCGTCAACAACAGGGGGTCACGAACTGAACTGACCGCAGGACCACAACTAGACTCGAAAAGAAAATTATGGCTCTTTCTGCTCATGCTAGCACCTCTGCTCGACCTAGCTCGGGTTCTTTACGTATAAGAGAGAGTGTTGATGATCAGTTCAACCCTTCTGCCCCAGCCACTGAAGGAGACCTTTCTCGCATCCTCGATATGTTGGAGAGGACGAATGACGAGTTGGAAGCACAAAGGCAAGAGAGTTCCCTGTTACGACAGAACCTTATTGCATTGTATAGGCGCATTGATGATCTCCAAAGGCGGAGAACACCTCCGCCAGCCCGTTCTTTAACTCAAGAATACTCATCTTCGTCTGGGAATCTCCAAGACCTCTATGGCGACCATTGGAAAGGGATGAAAATATAGAACGGCTTCGATTTGGATCGCTTCCTTCTCGAGAAGAGGCAGCACTTAACCTAGGATCTGTCGACCATAATCCGAATAATCCTGCAGTGCTTCCTAGAGCATAAATTGTTAATGATCCTGTTGAGAATCGACCACTGCAACCCCTTCACCGCATGATTGACCGTGGCAACATGGGGCAAGGACTCAGGCTCCAGACTTCGTGGCAGGGCAAGGAGTGCTGATCCTGAATCTATAGTGACTCATGCTGATGTTGAAGCGATGATTAGGCAGATCATGGTAGATAACCGTGGACAGAGAAACGATGATTGGGGGTATAAAGCGCAGTCATACGCCCTTTACTGAAGATATATTGGAGGTTACATTCCTGAGGCGTTTCACCATGCCAACTATTAATCGCTATGCGGGTAGGACAAACCCAGTTCAACACTTGATGAGATACTCATGGTCCATGAATGCCGCTGCAGCTTCTGATGCTGTAAAGTGTAAAACATTTCCGATATTCCTAAAGGATGTTTCTTTATTATGGTTTACCCGCGTGCCAGCACGATCAATATCCAGTTTCAGGGAATTGAGTGAAATTCCGGCTTTGTGCTCAAAGGTCCAAAAGTGTCATTGAGCTATCCCTCATTAAACAACGTCCCGATGAGATTCTTAGGTCGTAATTAGATCACTTTAACTTAGCGGTCACGAAAGTTAGAGATCCTCATGAACAAACTGTCTCGATGGCCTTAATTGATGGGGCAGACAAAGATACGGAATTTGGAAGATACCTAGCTGGCAAGCCACCACTGACTAGAGAGATGTTCTATGAAAAAGCTAATGTTCGCCTATGTCAGGAAGAGATATACGCCAACCGGAAGAGGAAGGCTGTAGATAAAGAGGATATACAGAGCAACGTAGCCATCAAGCAAACAGGAGATAGCTCAGGGAAAGTAGAGGTGAATGTCGGGAATAAGAATCAAGGAAATGGCCACCAATCGGGGAATAACAGTCAGAAGAAGAACCGGGGGAATGACTCCTAGAAGAGACCTTAGTCCAAGTCATTTGAGAACTTTACGCCATTGAATGATACATTGGAGAATATTTTTATGGACACTTATAATGTCCTCTAGTATAAGAGGCCTCCACCAAGAGATTCGACGGAGAAGGAACGAGAGATTGGAAAGTTCTGCCTTTTCCATCAGACTCATGGTCACTCCACAAATGAATGTCACCATTTTAGAGATGTGGTTGAGAAGCTATTTCGAGAAGGAAAGCTAGATGAATATAAGGTAACTCCAAGAGACAGGAGGCAAGCTGCACAGGCCCCGAACCAAAACCAACCTGCTGCTAGGCCGACCGCTCAGCAGAAAGGAAAGAATATTGTTACCAATACCATAGTCGGAGGGCTTCATCTGGCAGGACACAGCTTTAGGGCAATAGATCAGTACGTAAACGCGGCCAAACAACATCTTGAAGTAGGAGAATGCAACAATCTTGAGGATACGACCTCGATTAAGCAACAAAAGACATGTCTGATGACGTCATATTTCGCGATAGAGAGAGGATTGGAGCTCGTTCCCCAATTGAAGACCCATTAGTGTTTACTGTCACCATTGGTCCAGCTATAGTCCATAAAGTCTTAGTAGATAACGGAAGTTCAGTTAACATTCTGTTCAAGAAAGCAATTGATGAGATGAAACTTGAACCAAAAGATTTGAAGCCTTGTGAAGGGTGGATATGTAGCTTCAACGGAGCCTCAACTTCTCCGATGGGATACGTAGAACTATCGGTTACTCTTGAGGAAGGAGATCGCTGGAGAGTTAGAACCCTCCCCTTTGTGGTTTTGGATATTGAGTCGCCATATAATGCCTTTTTGGGCCGACCAGCCCTAGCAGAATTCAGGGCTTGTATTGCGCCCTGGTATCTTTTGTTGAAGTTCCCGACGGATGCAGAAGTAGGAATAATCAGAGGGGATCAAGTCATAGAACAAGCCTGCTACATAGTGTAATTAAAGCTATTGCGTAAAGGATGAGATTTAGAAACAAAAGGCGCTTCCTCCCCTCCAAGGGAGGAATCGTCGTAGCAACTAAAGAAAACTACCTCGGAGGAGCCGCCCAGAGAACTGCCCGAGGACATAGATCGTAGAGAGGATGAAGAGCCTGGGGGCAGAATGACGACTCCAAATGAAACAACTGTGGATATACCAATCGATGATGGAGACCCTGCAAAGGTCCTGAAGATTGGGTCCTAGTTAGATCCTCTTCGAGCAAGAGAATTGACTAATTTCTTAAAAGCTAACTTGGATGTATTTGCCTAGACTCACGCTGACATGTGTGGAATTTCTCCCTCGATCATGAGCCGTTCATTAAGCATCAATCTGAAACATCCACCCGTCAAATAGAAAAGGCGAATGCTTGGCCCAGAGAGGCCAGCTGCTTTAAAAAAAGAAGCTGAGAAGCAATGGATTTATTAGAGATTCAACCTACTCGGAGTGGATTTCAACCCCGGTCATGGTAAAGAAGGCTAACGGAAAGTGGCCCACTTTTATTGACTTCTGAGACTTGAACAAGCCTGCCCGAAAGGCAGTTTTCCGCTACTAAGAATTGACCAGTTGGTGGATTCAACGGCAGGTCATGAACTCCACTCCTTCATGGATTCCTACTCGGGATATAACCAAATCCCTATGCACGTTCCAGACCAAGAGCATACCAGTTTCATCACGGATTTGGGATTATATTGCTATGTAGTGATGCCATTCGGTTTGAAGAACGCCGGTGCTACCTACCAACGATTGGTGAATAGAATGTTCTACAACCAAATCGGGAAGACAATGGAAGTGTATGTCGACGACATGCTAGTAAAGTCCAGACAATCGTCCGACCATACTGCCGACCTTGCAAAGATTTTTGATATCCTACGAAGGTATGGGATGACGCTCAACCCTATGAAGTGTTCGTTTGGGGTAGCCTCTGGAAAATTCTTGGGATTCATCATCATTTCGCGTGGAATTGAAATCAATCCAGTTCAAATCGCGAAAATTAGAAATATTCAGGAACCAAGGCAAATCAAAGATGTGCAAAACCTAGCAGGAAAAGTAGCCGCACTAAGTAGATCCATTTCTAAAGCGACGGACAAGTGTATTCCATTCTTCGAGTTGATAAACCGAGGAAAGCATAATTTCAGGTGGACTCCTGATTGCAAGGAGGTATTCCAGAACCTTTTGAACCATCTGGAAAGACCCCCGATACAGTCCAAGCCGATAGACCATGATGACTTGTTCGTATACTTGGCAGTATCGTCCCACGCGATAAGTTCAGCCTTAGTAAGGGAAGAAGATAAAGTCCAAAGGCCAGTGTACTACATGAGTAAGAAATTAGCGGCAGTCGAGCAAAACTATCCAAGAATAGAAAAACTCGCGTACAGTTTGTTGATCGCATCCAGAAAGCTCTGCCACTATTTCCAGGCTCATCCCATCATCGTGTATACTGATCACCCTCTGTGCCAAATTCTGCAAAGGCCATAGGCATCAGGACAACTGCTCAAATGGAACATAGAGCTGAGTCAGTTTGATTTGAATTTTCAGCCCCGACGATCAATAAGGGGCAAGTACAGATAGACTTTATAGAAGGGTTCACTATCCCAGAGGATGACGTAGTGAATCAAGAAGCTGATTCTCTGAAATAACTCCTTGACCCTAATGCCAGGATATTATATACTGATGGCGCCAAGAATGACAGACGATCCGGCACTGGAGTTGTGCTTGTAACTCTCGAAGACCGATCAATATACTATGCCCTTAGATTAGAGTTTCACGCCACGAATAATGACTCTGAGTATGAAGCCCTGATTTCTGAGCTGAAGCTCGCAAAGGAGTTGGAGATAACGAAGCTAGATATCTTTCGCGACTCTAAGTTAGTTGTGAACCAAGTTAATGAAAAATTTCAGGCCTAGGGTCCAAGGCTGATATCGTATTTAAAAGAAGTAAGAAAGTTGCTGGATAACCTTGATCACTACAGCATATCACATATTCCTCGAGCAGAGAATCAAAAGGCAGACAAGTTAGCAAAGACGGTTAGTTCCGACAGTCCCGAAGACACCGAGCTAGTCCCGATGTAACACCCCACACCCGCTAAGGTCACTCACTAAGGGAATGCCTTAACTTCGGTGGAGTATTTTAAGTGAATATAGAACAGAAAAATTACAACAAGACAGATATAAATAATACTTGAAATCTAAAACATCATTTCATTGCAGTAGAAGATAAACATGTTTGGTTACATATCAAAACCAACTAAAACAAGAGTCAAGTACTAAATATCCGTCCTGATAAAACATAAGTACATAATCCCACTACATAACTAATAGCCATAATAGAAAAGATAAGCTGGGCTTTACATCACGGTCCAAGCTCCAAAAGATAGATAAAGAAATCTGATCAAAGCCCACTAGTGCTAGGCCCAACCTGAGGACCTGAGGGGGAAAAAGATAAAAACAACGGGGTCAGACATAAGTCTGAGTGAGCTCTATAACTTTAACAATACAATCATTAAAGTAATTAGGGTATGATATAAACTTGGTACGGTGATGACTGGGGATAAATGACTACACTAAGCAGCCAACTAGACATAGGATGAACTAAGATAACGGTAAAGACGCATCTACCCACCCAAGGGTAATTACTAACTGCACCACACCAGTCATTCCTACTTAAAGGTTGATCCCACCCAAGGACTTAGAAAATTTAACTAGTAGTTTCGTGTACCCCTAGCTGACTACATGGGTGCCGTCTGCCGCTATCTCCACTAGGTGTACCCACTACCCACCAAGCGATCGGCTCCCTACCGTAGATACCCTGTGCTGGCCATACAATGGGGTGTATCACTCCCCAAAGTGGCAACCCGATACAATCAACGATGCACGGCTTATACCTACACGATGCAACAACGTCTTACCTACCAACCCGGGTCCACACACGCATATGAAACCCGTTGGACTTGCGTTGCCACCGCTAACCCGTTTTGGCCTCTTATAGTCAAGCCCAGTACGCGTGCCCCGTCCTCGACATGGGTCGAGCCCAATAAGATACATATGGGTTACTGGTTGAAATGGGCCCCCACAAGCTACCCATCTAAGCTTGTCCCTTTTTCTAGTGCATCCCACTTAACCCTTTAATCATGTTTAATTACATGTTTCCACTTGGTTAAGTATTCTAATCGTATTTTCTATTGCCACCCAAGGCAACCCACTAGATTTCCACATGCCACCCAAGGCACTTACTTGATTTCCACATGCCACCCAAGGCACCCACTTAACCCCTCATGCCCCACTACATGCTTATCTGGTTAAGTGTTTCTTAATTGATTAAGAACGTAACCGCTGTAAAGACCTCTCACATTAGACTATCTTTTATGGCAGCTGGATTTGCCGGTCGGGTCCGGGCAGCCTTACGCCATAACCGAGTCTAACCTCGTGTCTTTACACTTGTCATGTATTTAGTTTTGTGCCTAAGACCTCTCACATTGGGCCAATCATTTGTAGCCGCTGGATTTGCCGGTCGGTTCCGGGCAGTCTTATGCTACAAAAGGGTCCAACCTCGTGTCTTAGTCGATTAATTACACCTAATTAATCACCCCCATAATTTGTATTAATTATCCCTAATTAATTACAAATTTAACGATGTACATAATTGACTCAATTATGTCCATCCACTTTATGGTATGCATAATCATACCAACTTCACACCATTTTATTAACATGAATATTAACTCCATCGTTCCCCACGTAATACGTTGACATGACATACTTAAAAGGGAAGATTCATCACAAATACAATGGGTTCAACTTGCATAACATTAGCATCAACATGGGTTTTAAAGGTGTCAACATGCCTATATGACCATAGCATCAAACCCAACTAGCATAAATAATCAACCCAAACTTGCATGAATCACATATGTCATAAAGAGGGTAACTTGCATAAGCTACTTATGTCATACAAAGGGGTAAACTTGCACATGTATGTATGACATACAAAAAGGGGTTAACTTGCATATGTATGCATATCATACAAAGGTGTAAACTTGCACATGTTACTTGCATATAATCAAACACCAAACTTGCATAACATGTCATATATGAACTTGCATATAATCAAACACCAAACTTGCATAACATGGTGTCATAATGGATCAATGTTTATCATAGTGATTTGCATAACTAGCATCATGAGCACATAGCATAAAACTTGCATAACTAGCATCATGAACATATAGCATATGACTTGCATAACTTGTATAACATCATGAACACTTAGCATATGACTTGCATAACTTGCATAACATCATGAACACATAGCATATGACTTGTATAACTTGCATAACATCATGAACACATAGCATATAACTTGCATAACATCATGAACACATAGCATATGATAACATAACTTGCATTGATCCACATACATAACCATAACCTCATTATGTCCTATCATAATTAGTTTAGCAATTGCTTGCTAAAGGCATAGAAACTCACAACTTGTTGATTAGCACTCCTATGAAGAAGATTAAGTTGCTAAAGTTGATTAGAAGTTGGTTTGAGAAGCTATCTTCCTCTTTAATTTGATGGAGGCTCCTTCAAGTTGCATTTTGACGGCATAACGACGTTGTATCTATTTTTAGTATGAATTAGGGTAGTCTTAGGGTGTATTTATAGAATTAGGATGTAGTTTAGGCCCTTAGATTAACCCTAGATTAGGTTAGAGCCGTCAGATCACGTCACAAGCCACCAAACGCAGCCCAAACTCCTTCAGGCTGCACCCAGGCCACACTGACCGACAGGGCGGGGGGTCGACACCCATGTCGACCCCTGTGTCGACTCCCTCTGTCTGGCGGGAATTTTCCCGCCTCTTCTGAAATTTGAAATTTTAATATTTAAATCTGTTTTGAATTTTCTGAAAACTTCTTCGGGCCTTAACTGGGTCATACGGACTCCGATTTTCGAAAACTCGGACTCTGTTTCACGTATTTTTCCGAGACGAACGCAATGGCATAGCCCGTTTCCCCTGATTCAGATTTTAAAATTTAATTCTGCCCTGTTTTATATTATAGCAAGTTATTCAACATACGGGGTGTTATATTCTCCCCTACTTAAAGGATTTCGTCCCCGAAATCTCTAAGTCAAGAAGAACGTATCCTACCAACCAAACAACCATCTACTAAACCATCAAACACTGGCATCCATTGTCATTAAAGTTTCTAATGCTGTATGAACATATGCAAAGAGTGTGTGTATATGTTCCCTGTCTAATGCAAAATCAGGCGGTCTACTGATTCAGTTGACCTCCTTAATGCATACCATGATAGTGCCATGCATCCAATATGTATGCGAAAGAACCCTATCGACACATACTATTTCTACATGTGTGCACAACCATACACCAAAATGCATCATCCATGTGATAACACAACCATTATACATCCATTAATATAGCTACCTACACACAATTATATGCAATATGAAGTGACTGAGCCGATCTAGTGTCTAAAGTGTGTGTATATGCATCCACGAGCAACCACTAGCAAACACTTGCATCCATCAATCATAACATGTCTCAAACACATGTTTCAACCATAGGTTTACCGTATCTAAAGGTCAAAGGTACTAATGAGAGGACATACTAAAGATAAGATAAGTACTAGACAAACGATAAAGGAGAAGTTAAAAGACATACCCTCAAAAAGGAATGGGTACAGTGAACGCATCTTCGCTTCTGTCTCCCAAGTAGCATTGCTCTCATCCTCTCCCCATTGCAATTTGACTAGTCGAACCTCTCTGTTTCTCAACTTCCTAATCTCTGACCCAAGGATGCGGGTAGGAGCTCGTCGAATAGTCGCATCACGCTCTACCTCCACTTCTCTAAGCAAGCTCGGCTCTACCACCTCTGCGGTCTCATGTAGGCACTTCCTCAAATGTGACACATGGAATACGTCATGTACACCACTAAGTCTCTCGGGCAGATCCACTCTATATGCCATCCGTCCAATCCTTTCCTTAATAGGAAACGACCCTACAAACCTTGGTGCTAACTTCTCAACGGACCTAAAGCGAACAACATTCCGTAATGGAGATACTTTGACAAAGACCATGTCCCCAACATCAAACTCCAGATCCGTCCTCCTCTTATCCGCGTAAAATTTCTGCCTATCCTGCGCTGCTTTCATCCTTCTTCGAATCAAATCAATCTTTTCCGAAGTCTCTCTAACCATATCGGGCCCAAGCAAGATCTTATCCGTAGATTCCCACCAACATGTAGGTGATCGACAAGGCCTTCCATAAAGAGCTTCGAAAGGAGCCATACCAATACTGGACTGAAAGCTGTTGTTATACGCAAACTCCACCAATGGAAGATGCTCTTCCCATGTACCTCCAAAATCTAAGATACATAGTCTCAAAAGGTCTTCTAGAACACAATTCACCCTCTCGGTCTGGCCGTCCGTCTGAGGATGATATGCGGTGCTCAAACACAACTGAGTCCCCACTGCTTCTTGCAAACTCTTCCAAAACTCGCTAGTGAAGATAGGATCTCGATCACTCACTATGCTAGAAGGTACCCCATGCAATCGAACTATCTCTCGAAGGTAAACTGAAGCTAGCCATGGAGCAGTCCTCTTACTCTTCACGGGTATGAAATGGGCGCTCTTAGTAAGTCTGTCTACCACAACCCAAATTCCCGTATTACCCTTCCTCGATCTCGGTAACCCGTTAATAAAATCCATCGAGACGCTATCCCACTTCCATTGCGGAACCTCCAATGGGTGAAGCAACCCACCGGGTTTCTTTTGCTCCGCTTTCACTTGTTGGCACACCAAGCATCTAGCGACATACTCAGCCACATCTTTCTTCATACCGGCCCAAAAGAAAACTCGGTTCATGTCTTGGTACATCTTGTCCCCACCGGGATGAATGGTCATCTTTGAACGATGCGCATCCTCAAGAATAGCCTTCCTCAAACCCTCGTCTTGCGGTACACAAAGTCTACCGTATCTACGCAAGCACCCCCTATCGTCTAGGGTGTACCTACTCAAATGGCTGGATGACTCCCCCCTTATGAGCCTCTCTACCAACTCAACCAACTGTGGGTCGTCCCGCTGTGCCTCGCCAATCCATCCCAAAAGAGTAGGTCTGACCTCTAAGGATGCTAGCAAACCGGGTATAAAGTCAACGGAAGGTCTGAAATCAAACATCGAGATAAATTCCAAGCTTCGTCGTTCCACGAACAATGGACTCAAGGACAACCTTTTTCTGCTCAAGGCGTCCGCCACCATGTTACCCTTGCCAGGGGTATACGCTATCTCGAAATCATAGGATGCCAAGAACTCCATCCACCTTTGCTGTCTTAAGTTCAAATCCTTCTGAGAAAACAAGTACTTCAATGATTTGTGGTCAGTGAACAATTCGAACCTCTCTCCACGAAGATAATGGCGCCAAGTCTTAAGCGCAAAAACAATAGCGGCCAACTCTAAATCATGGGTTGGGTAATTTTTCTCGTGCTTTCTCAACTACCTTCCACCATAGGCTATTACCCTTCCCTCTTGCATTAAGACTGCGCCTAGTCCTGTCCCACAAGCATCGGTATAAACAACAAATGGCTTACTCCCATCTGGCAACACTAAGACTGGAGCTGTGGTTAAAGCTCTCTTTAACCGTTGGAACGCATCATCACAATCTACGTCCCATGCGAAGACTAGATTCTTCTTCGTCAAGCGAGTTAATGGGGCTGATATCTTCGCGAAGTCCTTGATAAACTTCCTATAGTAGCCAGCCAACCCCAAGAAACTCCTCACCTCGGTATCATTCTTCGGAACCTTCCAATCTTGGATGGACACTACCTTCGCGGGATCCACAGCTATCCCTTCCTTAGAGACCACGTGCCCCAAGAACCGCACTTCCTTCCTCCAAAAGTGACATTTAGAGAATTTAGCCTTAAGGCTATGCGCTCGAAGAGTCTCTAACACTTCCCTAAGATGTAGGGCATGCTCTTCTTCACTCCTAGAAAAGACTAAGATGTCATCCACAAAGACCACCACGAACTCATTAAGGTACTCCCTGAACACCCTACTCATCAAATCAACAAAGTATGCAGGGGCGTTCGTCAAACCAAATGGCATCACAAGCCACTCATAGAAACCATTCGGAGTCCTAAAGGCAGTCTTGTCTATGCTATCCTCAGCCACTCTCAACTGATGAAACCCCGTGGCCAAGTCCAACTGCGAAAACACTGAGGCGCCAACCAACTGATCAAAGAGATCATCAATCCTCGGCAATGTGTGTCTATTCTTCTTTGTGAGCTTGTTGAGTTCTCTATAGTCTACACAAAGTCTGAGGGACCCATCCGCCTTCGTGGCAAAAACTACTGGAGCACCCCACTCCGATATACTTCGTCTTATGAACCCCTTCTCAAGCAACTCCCCTACTTGCTTATGGAGTTCCCTCCTCTCACGAGGAGCCATGTGGTGCACTGGCAAAGATACTGGTTTAGCATTGTCTACCAGATATATTCGGAAGTCGATTTCCCGCTTCGGAGGTAAGCCCTTTACCTCCTCAAACACATCCGAGTATTCCCGGACCACTCTAACAGACCGCAAACTCTCGACCGAAGCGTCAAGCGATTCAAGATAACTTAGCATAACAGAATCCATGGGATTACAAGAGATCTCGAGAGTATTACCCAAGCGGGTCATGAGCCTAACAACTCTCCTTTCACAATCAAGAACGACACCATTACTGGATAACCAGCCCATGCCCAAAATCAACCCATAGCCCGTGAAGCCCAAAACAAAAGCATCACATCTAAACTCAACGCTAAGTATGGAAATCTTCAAACCCAAACATATCATGGACAAATAAGTGGAGCCCCCAATTGGGTTTGAAACAACCAAGGGATCATCTACTAGACTGGTGTCTAAGTGCAGTGACTCAACTAATGATGATGAGATAAACGAATGCGATGCGCCAGAGTCAAACAAAGTACAGACAGGATGATCAAACAGAAAAACCAGACTTTCAACGGAAATAGTTCTACCTCTTTCCTGAATCGGTGGAACCGCGAGAGCCTGAACTTGCCCCCTTGCCTGACCTGGTGCCATAAGAGCTTGCACCTGTCCTCCTGAGGTAGATCCCGTCCTTTGCCCCTTCTTAGGGCAATCCTTCACTAGATGCCCTGCTTCGCCACAGTGGAAGCAGCCAGTCTTCTTCTTCTTCCGACAGTCTTTGATTAGGTGGCCTGGTGTCCCGCAATTGAAGCACTTCTTCTTTCCCTTGCCACCGTTGCCTTTCCCACCCTTGTTTTGCTGTTGTTGTTGAGGTCTCTTCTGATCTCCTTTCTTCTCGGGTGCCTTATTAGCATTGGGACCCTTCTCTTCCTCATGCATGAGTGCCATGTCTACTAGCTTCTCAAAGGTGGCCCCCATAGGGATGTGAGTCATAGCCAATCCATGCATCGGTTCATTCAAGCCTTTAACGAACCTCAAAGCCTTCTTCTCCGGTGTATTCACCATGTCTATGCCAAACCTTGCCAATTGATTAAACTTGTTGACATATTCCTTCACTGATAGGTTTCCTTGCTTTAGAGTCAAGAACCTTTCCATATACAAGTTTTCCTCCGCCCTTGAGAGAAACTTTGCCACAAACCTTTGCCTGAAATCCGCCCAAGAGTCAACTAGGCGTTCTCCATTAGTGACCTCCCACCAGAACGAGGCCTCTCCCTTCATTAACCAAGCAGCTAACTTGACTTTCTTTCCTTCTTCCATCTCAAAGATATCTATCAACTCTTCTACCTCCTTAAGCCAATCTCTAGCTTCCACAAAAGTTTCTGATCCTTGAAAAGGTTTCCCTCCCATAGCCTTAATTTCCTTGCAAGTCTTAGCAAAAGTATCCGCGCGAGGAGGAGGAGGGGGAGGAAGATCGGGTGCTACTGTTGGTGGAGGAACATTTGCTGGACCCGCAGTGGCGGCCCTAGCCTCCATCAACCTCCTATACCATAATGGTATCGTCACACCCTCCGGAAAGTTAAGATCTTCAGCCATGCTGAAACGAAAAAGGAAAGATTCAAAACGGAGAATTCGAAAGATAAAGATATGGCTATTGGGGATTATGCTTTTCTTTCAAAAACTTTTCTTTTAAAAGACATGTTTTTGAAAATACTTCTTCCTAAAATGTTTTTAGAAAAATAGTTTTCTAAAAATTTTATCTGTTCCGGGAACCTTCAGCTCTGATACCACGTGTAACACCCCACACCCGCTAAGGTCACTCACTAAGGGAATGCCTTAACTTTGGTGGAGTATTTTAACTGAATATAGAACAGAAAAATTACAACAAGACAGATATAAGTAATACTTGAAATCTAAAACATCATTTCATTGCAGCAGAAGATAAACATGTTTGGTTACATATCAAAACCAACTAAAACAAGAGTCAAGTACTAAATATCCATCCTGATAAAACATAAGTACATAATCCCACTACATAACTAATAGCCATAATATTAAAGATAAGCTGGGCTTTACATCACTGTCCAAGCTCCAAAAGATAGATAAAGAAATCTGATCAAAGCCCACTAGTGCTAGGCCCAACCTGAGGACCTGAGGGGGAAAAAGATAAAAACAACGGGGTTAGACATAAGTCTGAGTGAGCCCTATAACTTTAACAATACAATCATTAAAGTAATTAGGGTATGATATAAACTTGGTACGGTGATGACTGGGGATAAATGACTACACTAAGCAGCCAACTAGACATAGGATGAACTAAGATAACGGTAAAGACGCATCTACCCACCCAAGGGTAATTACTAACTGCACCACACCAGTCATTCCTACTTAAAGGTTGATCCCACCCAAGGACTTAGAAAATTTAACTAGTAGTTTAGTGTACCCCTAGCTGACTACATAGGTGTCGTCTGCCCCAATCTCCACTAGGTGTACCCACTACTCCCCAAGCGATCGGCTCCCTACCGTAGATACCCTGTGCTGGCCCCACAGTGGGGTGTATCACTCCCCAAAGTGGCAACCCGATACAATTAACGGTGCACGGCTTATACCTACACGATGCAACAACGTCTTACCTACCAGCCCGGGTCCACACACGCATATGAAACCCGTTGGACTTGCGTTGCCACCGCTAACCCGTTTTGGCCTCTTATAGTCAAGCCCAGTACGCGTGTCCCGTCCTCGACATGGGTCGAGCCCAATAAGATACATATGGGTTACTGGTTGAAATGGGCCCCCACAAGCTACCCACCTAAGCTTGTCCCTTTTTCAAGTGCATCCCACTTAACCCTTTAATCATGTTTAATTGCATGTTTCCACTTGGTTAAGTATTCTAATCGTATTTTCTATTGCCACCCAAGGCAACCCACTAGATTTCCACATGCTACCCAAGGCACTTACTTGATTTCCACATGCCACCCAAGGCACCCACTTAACCCCTCATGCCCCACTACATGCTTATCTGGTTAAGTGTTTCTTAATTGATTAAGAACGTAACCGCTGTAAAGACCTCTCACATTAGACTATCTTTTATGGCAGCTGGATTTGTCAGTCGGGTCCGGGCAGCCTTACGCCATAACCGAGTCTAACCTCGTGTCTTTACACTTGTCACGTATTTAGTTTTGTGCCTAAGACCTCTCACATTGGGCCAATCATTTGTAGCCGCTGGATTTGCCGGTCGGTTCCGGGCAGTCTTATGCTACAAAAGGGTCCAACCTCGTGTCTTAGTCGATTAATTACACCTAATTAATCATCCCCATAATTTGTATTAATTATCCCTAATTAATTACAAATTTAACGATGTACATAATTGACTCAATTATGTCCACCCACTTTATGGTATGCATAATCATACCAACTTCACACCATTTTATTAACATGAATATTAACCCCATCGTTCCCCACGTAATACGTTGACATGACATACTTAAAAGGGAAGATTCATCACAAATACAATGGGTTCAACTTGCATAACATTAGCATCAACATGGGTTTTAAAGGTGTCAACATGCCTATATGACCATAGCATCAAACCCAACTAGCATAAATAATCAACCCAAACTTGCATGAATCACATATGTCATAAAGAGGGTAACTTGCATAAGCTACTTATGTCATACAAAGGGGTAAACTTGCATATGTATGTATGACATACAAAAAGGGGTTAACTTGCATATGTATGCATATCATACAAAGGTGTAAACTTGCACATGTTACTTGCATATAATCAAACACCAAACTTGCATAACATGTCATATATGAACTTGCATATAATCAAACACCAAACTTGCATAACATGGTGTCATAATGGATCAATGTTTATCATAGTGATTTGCATAACTAGCATCATGAGCACATAGCATAAAACTTGCATAACTAGCATCATGAACATATAGCATATGACTTGCATAACTTGCATAACATCATGAACACTTAGCATATGACTTGCATAACTTGCATAACATCATGAACACATAGCATATGACTTGCATAACTTGCATAACATCATGAACACATAGCATATAACTTGCATAACTTGCATAACATCATGAACACATAGCATATGATAACATAACTTGCATTGATACACATACATAACCATAACCTCATTATATCCTATCATAATTAGTTTAGCAATTGCTTGCTAAAGGCATATAAACTCACAACTTGTTGATTAGCACTCCTATGAAGAAGATTAAGTTGCTAAAGTTGATTAGAAGTTGATTTGAGAAGCTATCTTCCTCTTTAATTTGATGGAGGCTCCTTCAAGTTGCATTTTGACGACATAACGACGTTGTATCTATTTTTAGTATGAATTAGGGTAGTCTTAGGGTGTATTTATAGAATTAGGATGTAGTTTAGGCCCTTAGATTAACCCTAGATTAGGTTAGAGCCGTTAGATCACGTCACAAGCCACCAAACACAGCCCAAACTCCTTCAGGCTGCACCCAGTCCACACTGACCGACAGGGGGGGTCGACCCCTTGGGGGGGGGGGGTCGACACCCATGTCGACCCCTATGTCAACTCCCTCTGTCTGGCCGGAATTTTCCCGCCTCTTCTGAAATTTGAAATTTTAATATTTAAATCTGTTTTGAATTTTCTGAAAAATTCTTCGGGCCTTAACTGGGTCATACGGACTCCGATTTTTGAAAACTCGGACTCTGTTTCGCGTATTTTTCCGAGATGAACGCAATGGCATAGCCCGTTTCCCCTGATTAAGATTTTAAAAT
Source organism: Allium sativum (assembly GCA_030737875.1). Classification (NCBI taxonomy): domain Eukaryota; kingdom Viridiplantae; phylum Streptophyta; class Magnoliopsida; order Asparagales; family Amaryllidaceae; genus Allium; species Allium sativum. The sequence continues at coordinate 109,064,043 of CM060914.1, forward strand.
TTAATTCTGCCCTATTTTATATTATAGCAAGTTATTCAACATACGGGGTGTTACACCCGATTAAAGTACTGGAATTTCCTAGCGTCGATCAGATGGAAATTGATCATGTATTGGAAATTGAACCAGAAAGGGAGTCATGGATGACACTTTTGAAGAACTTTCTGATGAGCGGAATGCTCCTGGCCAAGAAGAGAGAGAGGCGTGCTATTATCCGAAAAGCCTCCAGATATATCATGCAAGGCAAAGTCCTATATAGGCAGGGATTCTCGATGGCCCTCCTCCAGTGTATAGCCCATGACAACATTAAGCGTGTATTGCAAGAAGTACATGAGGGTGAATGTGGCGACCACAATGGAGGACAAACGCTGGCAAAGAAGATACTGCGGTATGGTTATTTCCGGCCTACCATAAACAAAGATGCAGCTAAGTATGCACGACATTGTGATGCATGTTAGAGGTTTTCTAAAATTCCCAAGGCACCTCCTAGCCAGTTAAAGACGATGATGAGCCCGTGGCCCTTCGCTGTTTAGGGAATTGACATTATTGGAAGCCTCCCTATAGCGAAGGGTGGAGCAAAGTTCACCATTGTAGCCGTGGGCTACTTCACAAAGTGGATCGAAGTAGAACCATTGACCACGATCGCAACCAAGCGAGTAATAAACTTTGTTGTCAAAAACATCATATGTCGATTCGGGATTCCAAAAATCGTCATAACAGATAACAGAACCCAATTTGATAGCACTGAATTCCGAGACTTTTGCCAGAAGTACCACATCGAGGAAAGGTACACCTCTGTGGCGCATCCGCAATCGAACAGAAAGGTCAAAGCGGCAAATAAAGTGATTAAATCCATTCTGAAGAAAAGACTGAAGCGGGCCAAAGCCATGTAGGTTGATGAGCTACCCTTGGCACTATGGGCCAACAGGACAACTTACAAGTCAGCGACGGGCCATACACCTTTTTCCCTCGCTTTCGGAGCAAAAGCGTCATCCTAGTTGAATTAGAAGTACCCTCTCACAGAACCTCTTATTATGACGCGATGACCAATAATAAGCTACTCCTTGAATCCCTGGACATGGTTGTAGAAAAGAGGGACGAAGCCGACCTGCGCGTCTTGAGGCACAAGCAACAAGTCACCCGATACTACAACAAAAAGGTTAAAGCCCGAACCTTTGAACCCGTAGACTTGGTACTGAAACATGTCTTTCCAACCCAGTACATTTGGGCCCAAAGTGGGAAGGACTGTATGCCATCCTACGGAGGCTTGATAATGGAACCTTCAAGCTAGCGACCATGGATGGAGATGAAATCCCCAGAGAGTGGAATGCCCAGCATCTACGACATTACTTGGCATAAAATTGTCAATTTATTCTTTTGTTTTTAGGACCATGTAAAAAGTCACTACTTGCCAAGAACAGTCTGGTTACTTAAACAGGAGATTATAAAGTGGACGTAGGTCATGATTCGACCGAACCACTATAAAAATATCGTGTGTCATTTACTTTTACTGCACTGTTTCTTATTTATTTTCTCATTCTTTATTTGTATGAGCTATCATCATTATGAAACCTGGTATGAATCCTGCGACGATCTTGAAACACGTAATTCAAAAGTGTTTTCTATCAGATCAAGAGGTCAATAAGATGAGGAACCCCGAGTTTGCAATAAAGTAAATGACACCACCATCAGCACTCTGGTTCTCATGATCTGAGAAAGAGTACGACGGACAAAGAAATGAATTGTCCATGAGACATGAAGGTGCAACATGATTCAAAAGACCGTCTTGATAACACTCTACCCTTGACATCTGATGGGAGAGTATAAAGGCACTAGAGACTTAGCGCCACAAATGAACTCCTACCCCACTGAAGGATCGAGGAGCAGACTGAAAGCTGAGTTCGAAATCTATCCTGAGCATACGATAGGAGAGTATAAAGTCATATTGACCATATGCCACTAAAGGACTCCTTTCCCGTTATACGACTGGGAACAAGAAGCTGAGCCCGAACCCCTCATTTCCGGGCATGGGGGCAGCACTTATATGACTCTAATCAATCCTCAACAAGCCCTGGCCAGACATCATATTAATGATTGATTGGGGGCATACTTATACACATTTATGCATAATGCAGGAATTTTTAATTTTTATTGCATGTCATACTAACTTAGTTATGATTCAAGTGTTTGTAAACGAGAATGATAAACTTGCAGGTATACGGTGATGCAAAAGAAATAGATTTTCATTTACTAAATGCAGGTTTACAAAACAAGACTAACCAAAAGTGATGGCCATTCCCACGATAACATCACAAAGCCAGTGGAAAGTCTAAAAGTAAAATATGGACTAACAAGCAAACATTACTTGGGCTTGGGGGATGACTTCCATTTGTTCTCTTTCCTTTGCTTCTCCGGCTCCTCCTTGTCGGCATCGGACTTGTCATGCTTTTTCCTCTTCTTTGGGTCAGAAGGAAGATCCTGTGGAACATTAGAGGACTGGGATGCAAGTAGTGTAGTTATCGACTTACTGGGCAACTTTATAATAAACCCAGACTTGGGATCAGTCGCAGAGATAGGTTGCACATTTAAGGGCTCTTGTTCCTCCCTTTTTAAGGCCAGTTGTTTGTCCTTCGTTGCTTTCATATCAGCCAGTGTCACGCTGTCATCATCCTTGTTCTTTCCTATAATGTCTACTTCCTCTTCTTTATCACCGTGACCCTCGTCGGTATCTTGCAAAGCTCCAATAATTTCAGCATTTTTTGGGATATCCGTGCTTGATACCCCAATGGCCTGCTTAGTTACCTCAGCCTCAGTTTGCTTTGGATCTCCGGAGATGGCCTTAGTGATTGGGGCCATGTCAACCTTCTCGGCCTCAGCTTGCTTTCCTGCAACCTCCTGGGTGTGCTTGACACCTATGTTACAAGAATAAACTATTATTAGATTTGGAGAAAACGTGGTCCTTTCAATTGTTTGCTCCGAAATGCGATGGCAAGCTACAAAGGCTTTGACGAATTGTGGAGAGAATATGGAGATGCCTTCCGCCGACTACTCGCCCGAACCTGCAATAGAAGCTCCAGCAGCTGGAGGGGTTGGAACCACATGGATCAATGGATCATCACGATTATACTCCTCGACCTCAGAGGCCCTGGGCTCCGTTGCTGAGCTTGACCCGTCGTCTATCTTGTCTTTGCCTATGAGTTTGGCTCTCTCTCTTTCTCCATCTCCTCTTGGATCTGACGTCTACCCTCGCCAAGTCCTCAGGCTCTTCTCCTTTGAGAAAGGTCTGCATGAGCTGAGTCTCATTGATATCCTCAACCTTTAAGCACTGCTTTTCACCCTCAAAAATTATATCCCATGCATTATCCTGGGATATGTGATAGTTCTGAATCCAATAAATATCTTGGGTTTCAATGACTTGACTAAAGAAGTCCATTTGCAGTTCGTCAAACCCTTCTGTCTCCCGTTCAGTTGTAGGCAGCTTGGTAGTCGCAGCGGAGGCAAACTCAAGGGCATCGTTGGCATTACTTTCGGCAAAAGCTGCCCGTTCCTCGGCATGAACAAGTTGGTCTTTTAAGCTTGAATTTTCCTCTTTGATACAAACGAGATTTTCCTTTAAGCTTGCCTTTTCCTTTACCCGAGCAGCCCTCTCAGTGGAAAAACGATCCTCCGACGCCTTTAGCTCAGTATTAGCTGTTCTAAGATCCTCTATTTCTTTCTTTAAAGCTATGCGTTCTTGGCTGTGCGAATCAAGCTCAAGATGGAAGCGTTTCTTGGCATTCTCCGGCTCTGTCTTGTAATTCCCCGCATCTCACTAAGCTAAAGCGAGTTGATCTTGCGCATCCTCAAGTTCTTTTTCGGCTTTGCTCCTGACCTTAGCATCATAATCGATTTTTACTCTAGCTCGGGATGCATCTATTTCCAGACTGTGAATTACCTCTGAAAGCTTTGCGGCATGCTTTTTCATCACCCTATATTGCTTGGCCACATGACTCACCTGCCCCATAACCTCGGTATCTCAATCCTCAGGAACCAGTTCAAGAACCGAGACGAACATCATCCTTTCAAAGTAAAGATCAGGAAATTGCTTTCGTAAATGCTCCAATCTCCCCTTGTTATCGGGAGTAAGAGCAACATCCTGAACGACGGCAGTACCCGACTTATCTATTTCAGAACTTTTTCTTGGACCTTTGTCTTTGGATTCATGATGCTTCTTCGAAGATTTGCTATGAGACGGCGTACTCTTCGAGGAGTCAGGTCTTTGGGAAGTTGCTTACACCCCGCCTGTGGCACTGGACGATTATTGTATTTCCCAGGGTCTTGCTTTGAAGGAGAGCGAGATCGGGTAGAGTGGGGCTGATAAGAATCATGGGGTCGTTAGCTATCTCTTCCCCGACTATCACTGCGGACATGCTCAGCATCGGGAATGAGCCTGGGTGTGTTCTCACGAAGGGCACGGTGAGAATAGGTATGCTTGCGAGGCATATTTTCTACAATAAGAAACAAGCAGATATAAGAATCCTGAATACAAACAATATACAAGTACTATGGCCGGTGGTGCATGTGATGAGCGAATCCCGTGTAACCCCCCCAATAGACTAGAGGCCAGAGAATGGCTCATCTGTACGGTATCTTTCTCTTTAACTGGAGTGGTTCCTTCCTCATAGATAGGAAAGAATGATTCCCCTCCGAAGTCTTCGGGTGTATAGGTGATACCTGGCAGAGGAATCTTGCTTAATTCTCCAAATATCTGCTCCTTTGTAAATTCATTCTGAGCAGTAGGATCAACTAGTGGTGGAGTCCTTAAGGGAGATTGTTCCTTGGAAACGAAAGCCTCCTTCAGCTCATCTACTCGGGTTTCATCTCCTTTATATACATTCAAGTCTTCGTCATCCTGATCAATCATCAGTGAAGGACTCTTACGAAGCTCGGTTGTTTATGGCCCCTGAAGTCCCTTCTCCCTTAGCCGGGGGCACATACTTATAAGGCTTGCCTCCTGTACCAATCCCGAATCTCACATCCAGAAGATGGTGTTTGTGAAGGCTTTCATCGATTATGCACCTCTTTATCCTACAAAAGTCCGATTTTCTTGCTAAAAGGCACGATAGCCAATCTTCGTACACTGAACCCTCTGTTTTCTCAAAGTTACGAGCTATACAGAAAAAAGGAATACTTTAGCACTTTTACCATGCAACTAGAACATGCAACGGGGGATTTGAAACCTACTTGACTATAACCACTTCCTCGCACATCCCGCTTGATGCTTTATGTAAAACCAGTCAGACTTAGCATCTCTTAGATTACTATGTCCGTCCGACAATACTTTCTTAGAGGGGATCGACTCAAAGGAAATGAAGTTTGGAGTCCCCGAGGAGCGGTGCTTGAAGTAGTAGTAGAAATTCAAATCTTTGAAGGTGAGCTCGATCTCTAAAATTTCCGCATATGCAATATACAAAGTGTACACAGCAGCATACGCATTGGGATGGAGTTGGATGGGAGCGATGCGTAGTCATCTTAGAAGATCAACGATGATCGGAGGAAACGGAGGGATAAAACCTACCCAGCACATGCGCCTGTTGATGGTCATGTGCCATTCCAGAGCAGAGTGGGGCCTATCTCCTTCCTCCAGAACTTTCACATCACTCCAAGGGATCCATGCCTTAGACAGATTTTCTCTGGCTTTAACTTGTCCAATTTGGAGACAACAGAATCAACCAGTTTCTCTTTCTCTTCCTTTTTAACACCTGAAATTTCATCGGGAGTCTGATCATCCTCTTCTTCCTCAAGTGATGCGCTCTCAGAAGACACTGATTCTGTATCAAGACTCGACTCATAATCTATGTCAGAATTCTCCCAGTCCAGATCCAACGGATGTATGTCAGGATTATAGTAATTTGACGACTCCGGATTTGTATTTTCTCTGACATTCTGGTTGAGCATCTATCGGACATGACTGTGATTGGCGAATAAACATGAAAGATTAGAACACAATTACCCGTACCCTATGTGTGTAAGTGCAAGTGTGTGCATATGTGTACAGTAAAACAAAGGAAAACGTCAAGATAATCAAATAAGCCTAATAATGGCCATTGTGTGCTGCTAAGTTACGCTGTTGTTCAGTCCAAAAAGTTCATTTCGAAGGCTCTAACCTAACTATCCATCAATTAGTCCCATCAGTGGTTGTTTTTTAGTTAAAGTATTTGTCAACATATTCGGTTAATTAATTTCAGATCGTGAACAAGGTCCGGTTCATGAGACAAGTCTGATTCATGATGGAGGTTCGCTCGTGATGGGAAGGTTCAGTTCATGGTTCAAACACAAATTCATGAATAGACTTCTAGTCGTGACATGGGAATCGAATCATGGAAAGTATTTAGGCTCGTGGTTATTGAAGGGATCGTGCCTAAACTCCTTCATGGACACCGCTTCGGCTCAAGTTGTATGGCTCGCGGGGCACTCCCACGACCCGCTCCATTTTTCCATTCACACGAACCGAATCTTTCCCATCATCACGACCCTATCCACTATTCCTACTCACGAACCGTGCCTTCACCTCATCCATAGGTCGACGTTCCACTCTACTCCATAGCTTGTCTCGCTCCCCCCTCACTCATCATCATCACGGTCCGTTTCCCTGACATAACACCACTATCAAAAACCTTAACCATCTTCCTAGTTCACGACTACTCGATAGATCGCCTCTTCTCCCAAAGCCAAGCTCCATTAGTTCCGCCACCTTCACCAGTAACATGGTTAGTGGTTTCAAGACCGGTGGCCAACCTATCGAAATTGGAGAAAGCGAGAAGGGAACAACGCGAAATTCTGGACAAATGGACGATGATCGAAATTGAGAATTATCCCAGCACCATTACCTCTTTAAATTGGATTTCTAGGTGGTGTTGATTTCGGGGGAGGCTTTGATCTAAGAAGAACTGGGTGGCGGCGGTAAAAGTGAAAGAGAAAGAAGAAGAAGGGAGGTCAGCATATATAGCCTCTGAGAAGGCTTTTAATCTTCCCATTTTTTCCCTATTGGGATATACCTAGTCCACTAGACCGTGAATGCCCAAACGAACCCAACATGCCTTGCTAGAGGGCTGGCGTAACCGACTCGTGACCCATATTAGAAGATGCGAGCACAAAATATTCCGACGACTTTGATTATTGGGAGAACCACCGAAGGGAAAAGTGGATTTTTGATTATTAATATAATAAATACTTATAGAAATTTGAGAGTTTACCTATTGAATCACTCCCAGTGTGTTCAGAAATTTTGGAAATCAAGAATGATCAGAAAATGAAAGGGAATAATTGGAAATTCAATTCTATATTTATACTTGTCAAAGGACGTGACTACTCGGGGTATTATAACCGTCCAAACAGATGCAACTGTTAACTCACACCGTTCCAAAGAGAGATACTTTAATAATTTTGAAGCACGTTCCATCTCTGATAAAACGTACTTCGAGGGGGCAAGATGTTGGCTAGTTTTGTGACCGAGCCACCTAGGAAAAGATATTCATATGTAAATGGAGAAACACTTATAAATCAAAACTCAAGACAGATTAAATCCCGGTTCGTGAACCACCATATCCCGCTCGTGATTTCCTTATCACGACCCGCTCGTGATCGTTCTATCATGACCCGCTCGTGATCCCTCTGTCATGACCCGCTCATGACTAAGTACTCCAACTCGCCCACGAGAACTACCACGACCCGCTCATGGTATAAGGTCACGAACTGACCCTGTTACCAAAGAATGATGGCCAGGACCTAGTCCTCCACGAGTCGATATTTCAGGATCTTGCAACACCTGTCCGTAACTTCCATATTGACCATTTCTCCATCAAGCCACGAACCAGTCCAAGATCCTCGGGATCTATGCCACGTGTTACCACGAACCGCCTGCAGATACCACCTATAAATAGCCCTATACTTGGCATTTTTCAAGATCTTTTGGCAATTCTGAGTGTTGTCACCACCATTGTTGCTTCTCCATTATTTCTTAACAGTATTATTACGAAAATACTACGTGAATCATCATTGTAATCGTGAAATTGACAGAAATCATTAATTGTACTTGCGCTCTACGTATAATCAAAGATATATAAAGTGACGTAGGCTCGTTAATGCCGAACCACTATAAACTTGGTATGTTTTCAGTATTTTCTTTCACTTCTAGTCATTAATCTCTGCAAATTCAGACAAATTGGGTGTTAGAGCCAAATTTGGATCTAACAGTTTTGTTTATATTTAAATGGCATATATGTATATAAACTTCGAACCTTAATATCTTCTTTATACGATATATGTTTTATGCAAACTCGGAGTCTGCCTTAAGTAGAATTCCGAGATGGACGCAATGGTGTAGTCCATTTTACTTAATTCATAATAGTTGATCAAGTATTCTTTAGTTTATCATTATAGTATTCTTTAAAATTATGGGGTGTTACATTCTCCCCTACTTAAAGGATTTCGTCCCCGAAATCTCTAAGCTAAGAAGAATGTATATCCTAACATCCATCATCCATCTGCTCATCCACCAATCACATGCATCCATTGTCCTTAAAGATTTCTAATGCTTGTATGAACATATGGAAAGGTGTGTGTATATGTCCCTATACAAATGCGAAAGATCAGGCGGTCTACCGATTCAGTTGACCTCCTTAATGCAATGTATGTTAGTACCATGATACCAATATGTATGTAGATAATCTTAATATAACATGTAAGTTCTATATGTATGCACAATCATTCATCCAAATCCAACATCCACGTGATGATACACCCACTTTCATCCATTAAAAGAAGAAAAATATGCACTCGCATCCATATGCAATATGAGAGTGATTGAGTCGATATAGTGCCTAATGTGTGTGTACATGCATCCACAAGTAACCACTAGCAAACACTTGCATCCACTTGCATCCATCAAACATAACATGCTTCAAACACATGTTTACATCTGTAACGTCCCGTATTTTTTACGATATAATAATTAATTAATTTAATTATTTTAAAATAATGGTTTGGGAATTTAAATGGTTTTAATTTAAATATTTTGAATATTTAGTTAATATATTAATGGGATAATAATATATCTAATTTCCGAAATGGTCGGAAATAGTTGAACTGGCAATATTATGTAATTTGGATAATATATGATATTTAGTTAAATTTACATTCATTTCATAATAACGAATATATTATTTGAACGACGGCTGAACGTGTTAATTTTAATATAATTATAATCGAGCTCGTAACGTTGTGGTAGTCCGTAATATTGAGTTTTGAACTTCAACTAAGTGTATAGGATTCGTTATTAGTCAGATTTCTTCGAAACAAGAAACGTTCGAATCTTTTGAGCTATATTTTTCTAATGAAAGTGAAGAAGAAGAATTCGCTTTATAGATCGTAAGTTATGTCCAAATCAAATTTTCAGAAAGTCGCTATAAAATCGTTTATAAACCATAACGATAATTTAATTATTATAAATTATTTATTTCGAATTTGGATGAGATATTTGAGACATAGTTATAATTTAATTTTTAGAATTTTATAGTAATTTTTAATTTGGAAAATAATCAACTTTTTACTTGAAGTATTTTACACCTTAAACCAGCATTTTTGGACTTCATAGAATTAGTTAACTTGTCTATTTTATTATATTTTTGGAACCATGGGCATTACTCGATCTAATGGTATATTTAGTTTTTTCGATAACGGTCCGTGATGTGATGGGTAATAAATGCGCTAAGATATAACAATTTGAGTGCGCTAACATATAAATAAAGACAAACATTTTGAATATGATATTTTCCCGACATATTATCTACCCTTTTCTTGATTTGTTAAGCATTATAGTGTATGCATATTTGTTTTTTAATCACCTATTCTATCAACATCAAGACAACGGTACATTGCATTCAATGCACATCAACACAAGAATTTCCTAGTGCCTTAGCTCTTAAGTATAAGGATAAATATAATATGTTCGCCTTGGTTTCTAAGGAACTATACCCTCTTTTCTTTATACCGGCAATGGGATGCCTCAATGTATTAGCTAATAAAAAAATTAAATAAATCCTGCAAAACCAAAATTCTAGTACTATGCTGCCAAACCTTAGCCACGAAGGTTTCTAGTACTATAAATACACCATATACGCGAGCTGATTAAAGGCTTCCCAAAAAGAAAGAAAGAAAAATGAGAGAAGATCATGGCCATTAAAGTTTATATCTAATCTATTTTTTCCACGAAATCAACGCTGTTCTTCTCATTCCACTCCTCTTCTAAAATACCTTCGCCATAACTGTTTTGCAATGAGCGATGCTCTTCATCTCGAGCGCGAACCCTACAACATCACCTAGGTTAAGGAGCTTCATGGCTAATGGCAACTAGAAGGAAATGGAGGGCGGGGTTTAGCTTTGGGTTTATGGCATCAAGTGGGGCTGGTAGGCAAGTGTTGGTGGAGATCAACATTATGAAGTGTTGATGCAGTTCATGGATACATGCGTGAGGCAGCAGGTAGGAAAAATAAGAAGGAGGATAATGAGTAAATAGAGTAAAACATGAACGAATTAGCAGGAGGTTGCATGCGTATAAGGTTGAATTTTTTTGGAGCGGGTTCCTACGCTGTAGCCGGTTATAGGCTGTGAATAGGGTTGAGAAGGAGCGGTGACTTGCGTAACAGGATGGAGGAAATCAGTTGAGGTAGGAGAAGTTGCATTGGAAAATAGAAATGAGAGTGATGGGAGTTTAGAGTTTGCGGAAAGGGACATTAGCAGGAGCTTGCTCCATGGTGAAAATAGGGTGAGTGGGTTAATGTGGTTAAAGATGAAGGGATTGTAAAGGGGTTAGGATTATTTAAATGAGTGGTGCATAGATGCTAAGTTTCGGCCATGGCCCTTCTTTTTGCCAACATGATATTTTCTGGAGCGGCTTTCTTTGTTGTAATACAGGAAGAAGACGGTACTGTTAGGTAGCATTATGGGTTGCAAAATGTACTGGGCTAAGGGATAAGGCCCGAGATAAAAAAATGAAGGAATAAAAGCCCATGAATGAATGAAAAAAAAGGGAAGTGAGAAACAATGGACTGAAGAAGAAACGAGGAGTGGTTATGTTTCGTGAGTAGGAGAAGGAAACTCCTATAGCATGAAGAATGTGTTTAAAAAGGAGCCGATGAGCCTACTTGAGTATAATGGTAAGGCCCAAAAGAAATTAAATTAGTTTATTTATATAATAAAAATGTGAGTTAACTTTAAATTATCATACCTGACTCATACGATATCGGAATTCAACAAGACAGGATCTGTTAGGATCGTATGATCACAGGCTACCCGATGGAACTAGTTTGGAGTCATTTGGACCTTGTTAAAAATTTGACGAAATTAAAATGCCTGGTTAAGTCAAACGACATTGATCGTTATTTAACATTTAATGACCAAGGTGAGTAAACTCACTAACTCTGTTTAGGGAGCGATTGATAATAGATTTAGCTTCTCCTCAGGCTTAGATGGCCTAGGACAATTAATATACTACATCGGTGAAGTATCCTAGCAATAAGCAACGGGCTGTCGGCCTATGATCTGTATTCGTTACTGGTCACTTGGGCTTTTTATAATATTATAAACGTTATTTAATATTTTTAAATGATTGTCGAATGCTGTGTAATGGTTGTTTGGATGAATTGGTTAAAAATAGTACGTATAGTTATTTATACAAGTCGTTAGTTAAATATGGATTCTATTTATTATTTATTTCACACTGATATGAAATAGATGTTGATTAACATTTGTGGATGCAGGGAAACAGGTTGGAGGGATCCAACTGGATTACTCAACAATTTTATTATTGATCTTCATATATTGCTTTATATGATGTGGTAAACAATCTGATGTTGATTATTGTGCGTTTGGGGTGGTTGAACAACATTGACTTGAAATAATTGGTATATAAATACCGTATAATATATTCGAATATATTGGAAAATAAATTGGGGTTTTAAAAAGGAGTTTCTATTTTTAAATAGAAATGGAATTCCGATTAGTTAGAATATAATATAACTTGTTTTTTATTTGATAAAAACAAGTAATTTGATTTATAAACGATATTTATAAATGAAGCACAATGATTATTATTAAATAGTTTTAAAAATATAAATTCAAGAAAAGAATTTATTTAAAAAGGAAAAGGGAAATCGTTTAGAAAGAAAACAATGAAATTATTTCGATATTCAAAATGGGTATAGAATTGAAACAAATCAATAAGGATTTATAATTTAAATTCGACGATGTCGAATGTTATTAAAATGATTTATTCTTATAAATTATATATTATATAATTCAGTAATTGGCAAGATAGTTAATGTTTGCTTCAAAACAAATAATTGGTAATTAAATAGGGAATCAAGGTTAAGTTATAAACTTGGTATTGTTTAAAAGGAAGTTGATTTATAAATGGAGTATATGGAGTGAAATACGAATATGAATTTGTAAAAGAACTAAATAAATGATATTTTAAACTGTAATGGAAATATTTATTTAAATTAATATTTGATTTAATAAAATGAGTTTTGTTTTTTGTAAAGGAATAGTATTCACATTTTAGAGTGAAAAGAAATATTTAAATGCTAACGTTTTGCAGATTTAAAATGGAGTTAAGGAAATTAGAAACTGATAGGAGGCTAGTTAAGTAAAACGGCTCTCTAGGTATTGATCTGATGCTGGTTTCGGCCTTCGGGGTTAATACTTAAGGAGTTGTTCCCTTAATGGTTTACAGTTAGGGACTGATGGATAGTGATGCGTGAATAAGGTATGGAAATATTTTCAGTGTTAATAGAGTTTATTTTCGAAATAGGGGAATATAAAGAGTGCGAATATATGGAAATGTTTTCCTAAGAAAATCGTGAGAAGTAAAATGGGTTTAAAAAAAAAGGGAAATTGGGAAATGAAATGATGATTGATCGTTAAGATTTCCATTAGGGAATGCGACTGTTGTTTGTACACATGTTTTCCTTTGATTGTTAAACCACCGACTATCAAAGTTTTTGACCATTTCCGTTGTCAATACAGAGAGACCAGGATCAAATATGTTATCTGAAAACCACTCCATATGGCATTAGCGTTGTGAATCAAATGTTATGAAGATAATTGAAGACGGAGTTATGCAAGGGCTGTTCTGTAAATCCTAGGTATAAATTGCCTAAGATGGATTTACATAATAGTGCCTTCGGTTTGTCCAGTCCCAAGACAACTTGAATGGACGAATATCTGACAGAGTATATCTAGTAGATCGCGTAAGTTGATCATTTCAAACGTATTTACATTGGTGACGGAGGAATTTGTTTCTCTTAGCTTATACCTATGGTATTTTTGAGGAAATCAATTTGTGATTTGGCGGTTATGACAATGTGGAATTCAATGTAAATAAAGGAGTGATCTATTAAAAGATACGTTATGAGTCAACTGAGAAATGACAGAAATCGTGCAGGTAGCATGGCTAAGTGGGTCGCACCCAAGTAGGGTATATTGTCACCATCTAGAGAATATTCCTACTCTTAATTCTTTCGCTTTTGTATCTCCTAGGAACGGTTATGTTGGTATACCAACCGTAAGGTGACAATATATTTGGAACATTCAAGCGAAATGAATGGCTGAACAAGATATCTGCCTTTCCGTGTGCGTACTATGATTGACTGAAGATGGTAGGTAGACGACGAGTGCTATCACAGGGCTAAACAAGATATCGCCGCCTCACGCTGGTCCATCCTAGTCTTTAGGTTGCCTTATATTGCAACCAAGGCATACTCTTGGTTCTCCTACCGCAGACCTTAACCCCTGTGAGCCCAGGCGGATCATCTGCAACCTCACAGAGGGATACCAAGAGTACCCTCACGTTCCCCAAAGCTACGTGCTTCGTAACCCAGTCCACTGGAGCCTTTTTCGAAATCAGATAAACGTTTGCTCCTCCTCGTGTACTTATTAAGCGATGATCTACCGTATCGGGTTATTCACCTATTTATGGACCGGTTCAGTTTCCATGACTAAGAATTATTACTTAGTTGTTCTTAACTAAGGTTTACCACTTAGTTTCCTTTCCCATTAATCTTGTTAACTAAGGTTTATCACTTAGTCCCCTTAACTAAGGATTACAACTTAGTTCCCGTTCTCGATCATTTTCTTAACTAAGGTTTATTGCTTAGTTTCTTATTAACTAAGGCTTGTTACTTAATTATCATTCTCGTTGTTTTACTTAGTCAATTCTCGTTACCTTAGACATCAGACCACATATTCTCGCTTTATAATTCAACTTGTTGACTTAGGTTTTCCCATGAATTCAAGCATGACTTAAGTTCTCTTTTATTCGGTGATAGCACATGGGTGCTTTCCCACAGTTCTTGCTTAGCTTACCCCATATTATAGGTTATCCCACCATTCAGGTCTTACATTACATCTTAAGTCACAGTCTTTCTCTGTCCCTAGGACATGTTTACCCCCTAACTAATCCTTCGACTATTTCAACTTCGATTTATAATAGGTAGTTAACATTCCCTATTTTCGTTTTTGGTTAAGTTTTGTTCATATGTTCGTGTCGACTTAACCCCATCTCCTTATGACGTTCATTCACAAATTTGGTTAAGTGTTCTCTTTGAATTCATGACTTAACCCTATGAATCATGTGCCATTAATTAATTATTAATGCACCACAACCTCTCACATTAGACCTGTTGTTGTGGTCACTGGTTATGCCGGGCGGTTCCGGCCAGAATTACACCACAACTCAGTCTAACCTCGGGTTTCAAGCGCGATATGACTAACTTATCACATTAGGACCTATTGTTTGCTACCACTGGTTAGGCCGGGTGGTTCCGGGCAGGATTACATCGCAAACTCATCCTAACCTCGAGTTAGCCACGTTTCATGTTTGGTTCATGTCTATTCTAATTGGCATATGTCAAGTTCATAATCATGTCAAAAAATATTAAGTTCATGTTATGCCAATTACCCAACTTACAAGCATGTTCTTATAAATGTCAACTACCAATTCATGCCACGTTCGCGTTCGTTTTAGATGTCAAGTTCATAAGCATATTCTAAATGTCATATTTCAAGTTTCATAATCTTGTCCATATTTACATTACACAAGTTACTCAACCATGTTCATGTTCAATGCATTTCAATAGTGCCATAATTCAAGCATCAAGTTCAATCTAGATGTCAAGTGTCAATTTTCCAAATCCAAGCTTTACCCAATATTCATGCTTGTAATTCCATTAACAACTTACGTCTATCATTAAATTCATAATTCATATTTATGTCAATTTCATGTTCAAGTTCTAGATGTAAACTTCATATCAAATTCCAGATGTCAATTCATATCAAGTTTGTGCTCTTATCCAAATTCAAGTTATAATACAGGTTATATTCTAGAGACATGTGCCCATTAACAAATCCATAAGTTAATTTCATGCTTAAATCAATGATGTCAATCCTACACCAAACCCCAAATCATGTTCATGCGTATAATTCTAAATTTGGTTTACGCATTCAGGTTTTGTCAATGTTATATTACGCCCAACCCTCTTTGTAATTTATAACCAAACCCTCCAGTTTATGTTATAGCCCAAAACCGAGCGTTTCCCTTTTTTGCTTGCAATAATCATTCAATCGTATTTATTTTATGATAGATCTAGGCTCGAGATAGCCTAGCTATTAAAAATCAAAAAGGGAAAGAATATTAAACATTATGGATTCAATAATTTCATTTCATGTTTACATAGAGAATGTTTGAACGATAAATAATAATTTCACACAAAAAGTGCATTATAACTCCACTCACAGTGTTTGTCATCTTCAAAATGTAGATCCTCGATTGCCCCTTTGATTTATGAATTGGATTAATCCTTGAACTGATTTCCCCATTTCCCTTTTTGTTGCTTTTGATTCATCTTTGATTGATTTCATGTCCAATTCAATTTATCTTTGATTACATATGCGGCGTAGGTTGCAGATCTGAATTCCTTCTCTTTGCGCAGTGATTTAGATCTAAGCCTCTTTTCTTTTTATTCATGGTTGTAGTAATTCTAGATCTCATTCTTTTTTATTTTAAGAATAGATGTTGTAGAGAAAAGAGAGAAGAATAGATCTAAGATTTATTTAGATAAATAGCTTGAGGAGGAAGAAGAAATAAAGTTAGAAGAGAGCCATGGCCTTGCCATGAATTGTGGTGGAGTTTACAATGAGCCTAGGATGTTTATATAGGTGTTAGACCAACGTACCAGGCCCAAAAACTCATCCAGGTGCTCAAAAATGAACCTGGACAGCTTCTGGGGCGAATTTCCCGCTTCTGGACCAAAATTCCCGCTCCAGGTCGACCTCCCCAAGGGGGGGTCGACAATATGGTCGACCTCCCCCCTGGGAGGTCAACCTGGGGGTCGACCTGGTCAATTTTATTTTCTGTTCTGGGCTGGGCTGTTTTCTAATTTTTCGCTGAAACTTCGGGAGGTCATAACTCCTTCATACGGACTCCGATTTTCAAAAACTCGGACTCTATTTCATGTAAAATTTCGAGAGGGACGCAACGGTGATGTCCGTTTTACTTATTTCCTGATATTTAAATTAAATATCCTTATTTTACTATCTTCTCCGTTACACACACTATTATCGAATTAATTTTTCTTCTCTTCCATGTATTAATTAATTCTCATTATACATCACCATTATTTACCTATCTAAGCATATTTTCATAAATTTTATTTCATTTTTAATTATATTTAAAATGCGGGGTGTCACATCATGTTACTTTCAGAAGAAAAAAAGTTAATTGTGATTCTTACATTGTAATAAATCTGAATCTGAGATTATGCCTATTTCTATCTGTCTTTCTATATCCATTGGATTTATCTCATTGATAATATTATGTCCATTCTTTGTCTCTTCTTTCCTTCTTCCCTTTTTGTTTTATAGCCAGGCTACTGCGAACCTGAGCCAAATCTCATAAGAGATGAACGTACGTTGGAAATAAAATTGGGCGTAATATATGATTAAGTCATGGCCAATGCTAAAATTGGGCATAATATATGATTTGGACATGACCAGTGCTAAAATTGGGAAAAGTATTAAATTATGTATAATTGGGTGTAACTGATTTGTAATGGATTTGAGGACATAACATATGTTGTATTTAAAACATAAAGTGTATCGAACATATGACTTGAGATTTGAGGCATAGTATATTGGACCTATGAATTGGGATTTGGGGCGTAAATTAAACTGTAAACATGTAAGGTATAGTACATGTTGTGGTTTAAGACCTAAAATTTGGGGCATAATTATATATGATAATTTATGACTTGGAAAAAGGATAATACTGTATAGTGATATATGGCTTAGGCATGAAAACCTATAGTAAGATAGGGATAACTGTTAAATGTGAACACGCCTAAATTGGGATTTTGGGTAATTGGCATGCACTGTAATTAAAGGCTATAATTTGGCATAGTTTATACTGTGAATCATGATTTGGGGGGTTTTTGGAGAATATTTTGTATGGTGCAATATGACTAAACCTTAGGGCATGTGTTATATTGTGATTTTTGGGGCATGACTATTATTGCAAATTTTGGGAAAATTGGGTGTAACCTATTTTGAGAATAACTTGAATTTGAATTTATAGGGCATAACTTGCAATTAGCTTTGTTGGGGTATAACTTGAGAATTGGAACATGACTAGTTTTGTGAATTTGGGATGATTAGCATATAAAATCTAGACTTGGACATGTATGGTAATTATGCTAAAAGATAAACATGCCTAACCTTAGGTTAGATTGAGTTACAGTGTAAAACTGCCCAGAACCGCCCGGCACATCCAGTAACTGCAACAACACCTATCTAATGTGAGAGGTTAGTGCATCATGCCCAAGAAAAACCCAAGGTTAGATTGAGTTGTGGTGTAAAACTGCCCGGAACCGCCCGACACATCCAGTAACTGCAACAACACATATCTAATGTGAGAGGTTGGTGCATTAGTAAATCAATTAATGCTAAATGAACAAGACATGTTAAGAATGGTAGGGTTAAGTTAACTAAGGCAACACTTAACCGTTATAAACACGTTAATTAGACAAGAAGATGGGGTTAAGTAAATTTAGAACATTTAACCATTATAAACATGTTAATTAGACAAGAAGGTAGGGTTAAGTAAATTTAGAACACTTAACCGTTATAACAAGTTAATTAGACAAGTGAGCCGGGTTAAATTAACCGGTACAACATAATGAATGAGAACGGTTAAGTAAATAGGAAACACTTAACCATTATGACATGATGAGTGAGTAGGGTTAAGTTAATAAGAAACACTTAACCAATATGACATGATGAATGGGTAGGGTTAAGTTAAAACAAGAGAGCAACACTTAACCAATATAACAGGATGCGTGGAAGGGTTAAGTTAACACAAGAAGGCAACACTTAACCGATGCAACACGACAAGTGGGTGGGTTAAGTTAACTTGAATTGATTGATGACACTTAACCAATACAGCATGATGAACGTGTAGGATTAAGTTAATAAGAAACACTTAACCAATTTAACTTCATGAAGGAATGATTTTAAGTTAATGGGAAATACTTAACCAATATAACATGATGAATGAACAGGGTTAAGTCAATAGGAAACACTCAACCAATCCAACATGACGAGTAAGAAGGGTTAATAAGAAACACTTAACCAACATGACATGATGAGCAGGTGGGTTGAGTTAACATGAATGGACAACACTTAACCAATATGACATAATGTGTGGGGGTTAAGTACATATCGGGTTGGTGGGTGATATTAGTAAATATAGGCCTACAAACTTAACCATTAAGTAAACATGTTTGAATCAGTGGGAGGGTTAAGTACATATCGGGTTGTTGGGTAATATTAGTAAATGTAGGCCCATAAACTTAACCAGTAAGAAACCCTAGTAACGGGGACCCATTTCAGCGATAACCCACATAGATGTATCAAGGTACCCTTAAACTAGGCAAGGTAGGGCACAATTACTGGGCTGATTATAAGCGGTCAAAATAGCAGCAGGGGGTACGTCAGTGTAGGTTCCGACAGATTACGGGTGTGCACGTACTCCGGATTGGGAAAAAGCAGGCATTGGGTACTAGTAGTTATACACTGTGCATCTTGAATCGTGTCGGGTTGCTATCATAAGGATTGATACACCTTATGGTGGGACCAGCACAGGGTATCTACAGGCAAGAGAGGGCCGATTGACACAGACACATGGACCATTAACACAAGTAGGGAGCCGATCGATAGGTTAGTAAGGGTACATCTAACATCTTTATGGCAATTAGGATGATTGAGGTAAAGTCTTCATACTAGATGTACACCTGAAGGCTTCCTCAATTGCGGGGATTGGGATCACATTATCATATGATCATTTCATACAGATTACTAGTTAGGTGGTGCAGAGATATAGAAATCAGAATAACAGGGTAGTCGCGAAGCAGAGAAAGAGTAGAAGTGCATTCAGTTTATCTTGCCTTATCATATCTATGCTAATCGTATGTTATCTTGTTATCCTTGTCACCACAGTATTGTCTTATATTCAGTTTATTCATGTCATAATGTTTTTGCCTATTTATATGCTGAAAGTCACTGAACTTACCAGACTTATATCTGACCTAGTTTGTTTTGCCTATTTTCTTCTGCCCCCCTCCCGGTTCACAGGGAGGAAATGTTACCACTTATCTCAGTTTTCTTTCCAAGCTCGAAGATAGTCGATGTATTGCTTTGGACTCTCTCTTCCACTGCTATGGCTAGTTCATGATTTATTGGGAATATCATTGTTATATTTTTATGCTTCTTTTATACTTGGAAGTTTTTGAATCAAGACAGAAGTTCTGTGTATTGTTTTTAAGTATGGTTGAGACAATTGTTGTAAAAGCTTGACTGAACCACCTTGTTTATAAAATGACTTTATTTTCCACTGCTTTAATTGTCTATCTTGTAATTTATCTGCATCTTTTACCTAAAACGCTCCACTGAAGTTAAGGCATTCCCTTTTCGAGTGACCTTAATGGAGGTGGGGTGTTACAAAAATTGGGTCACTCCTATATGCATACAGACTATCTCACGAAGATAAACTGCTGCCAATCATGCTGCCATCCTCTTACTCTTAACAGGAATGAAATGAGCGCTCTTAGTAAGCCTGTCAACTACAACCCAAATACCAGTGTTGCCTTTCCTCGATCTAGGCAAACCATCAATGAAATCCATAGAGACGCTCTCTCACTTCCACTGTAGGACTTCTAAAGGATGAAGTAAACCTCCGAGCTTCCTTTGCTTAGCCTTGACATGCTGGCAGATCAAGCATCGAGAAACGAACTTCGCTACATCTTTCTTCATCACGGTCCAAAAGAAAACCCTTTTCATATCTCTATACATCTTATCACCACCTGGATGGATAGTCATCCAAGAATGATGGCTTTCTCAAGGATTGTCTTCAACAAACTCCCAACCCATGGAACACAAAGCGTTCCATCTCGTCGCAACCATCCCCTATCATCCGTGGAATATCTACTGAGGTGGCTGGAAGTCTCCACTCTACTGAGCCTTTCCAAGATATCTGCTATCTATGGGTCCTCTCGCTGCGAAGTTCCTATCTGATTCAACAGAGCATGTCTCACCTCTAATGATGCCAATAAACTAGGTGTGAACTCGGTGGAGGGTCTAAAAATAAAAGCCAATATAAACTCCAAGCTTTTCCTCTCTACAAACAGAGGAATCAAGGTCATCCTCTGCCTACTCAATGCGTCCGCCACCACATTACATTTGCCAGGGTTATAAGATATCTCAAAGTCATAGGACGTTGGGAACTCCATCCATCTTTGTTGCCTCAAATAGAGATCCTTCTGTGAGAACAACTACTTGAGAGATTTATGATCGGTGTACAACTCGAACTTCTCTCCAAGTAGATAATGGCGCCAAGTCTTAAGCTCGAATACTATGGCAGCTAACTCTAAGTCATGGGTAGGGTAGTTCTTCTTATGAACTCTTAACTGTCTACCTCCATAGCATACTACTCTTCCCTCTTGCATTAGAACCGCACCAAGCCCTGTACCACATGCATCATTGTATACCGTGAACACCTTGTTCCCATCAAGCAAAGTCAAGATTGGGGCTGTTGCAAGAGCCCTCTTCAATCGTTGGAAATCATCCTCACAGTCTATACCTAAGAAAATGTTAGATTCTTCTTCATCGGTCTGGTAAGTGGGGCTGATATCTTTGCAAAGTCCTTAATGAACTTCCTATAGTAGCCACTAAACCAAGAAAACTCCTCACCTCCGTTGCATTCTTTGGGTTCTGTCGATCTTGAACTGCAACTACTTTCGTGGGGTCTACTACTATCCTATCCTTAGAGACCACATGCCCTAGAAATATCATTTCTTCTCTCTAAAAATGACATTTGGAGAATTTCGCCTTAAGCTGGTGCGCACAGAGAGTTTTCAAAACCTCCCTTAAATGTTGGGCATGCTCTTTCTCGCTCTTCGAGAAAATCAAGATGTCATCAACAAAGACCACAGCAAACTTATTTAGGAACTCCCGAAAGAGCCTACTCATTAGATCCACAATTAGGTGGGTGCGATCGTCAACCCAAAAGACATGACGAGCCACTCGACGAAACCATCTGGAGTTCTAAAAGCAGTCTTATCTATACTGTCCCCGACCACCCTCAACTAATGAAGTCCTATGGCCAAGTCTATCTAGGAGAAAAAAAATGCACCAACAAGCTGGTCAAATAGATCATCTATCCTCGGAAGTGGGTCAGTTTATTCAACTCTCTGTAATCCATACATAAGCGAGCGAACCATCCGCCTTACTGGCGTATACTACTGGAGCACCTCATTCAGATATGCTTCACCTAATAAAACCTTTCTTAAGTAGCTCCTTTACTTGCTTGTTGATCTCTCACCTTTCCCTCAAATCCATATAGCGCACAGGCAATGCAACTGGCTTTGCATTGTCCACCAAGTATATAAGAAAATCAATCTCGCGCCTCTGAGGTAAGCCCCGAACCTCCTCAAAAACATCTGGATACTCACAGACTACTGGTACAGATCGTAGATCATCGATAGATGCATCAAGCGACTCTACGAAAGCAAGCATGACATACCCTTTAGGGTCATAAGAAATCTTGAGGGTCCTCCCATGGCAAGTCAAAAGTCTAATGACCCTCCTCTCACAATCCATAATGGCACCATACATGGCTAGCCAATCCATCCTTATAATCAAACCATAGCCCATGAAACCAAGCACATATGCTCGCATTCAAACTCGACGTCCAACAAAGATATTCTCAAACCCCGAAAAATCATAGACAAATGAGTCGTACCCCAAATGGGGGTTGAGACAACAACGGGATCCAAAGCCATACTAGTACTAAGGTATAGAGACTCAACCATAGAATTAGATATAAAAGAATGCGAAGTGCTAGAATCAAAAATATTTCTAACAGGACAATTGGAAAAAGAAATCAAACTTTCAACAGAAACTTTCCTACCTCTATCTGGTACACATCCCCCGAGTGAATGCACCTGCCCTCCAGAAGATCCTTCCCTTTGGCCTTGCCCTTGCTTCTTTGAGCACTCCTTAGAATAGCATCTGACCTATCTATAACGGAAATAAGCATTCTTCTATCTTTTGCAGTCTTTGACCAAATGACCCTCGCGTCCATAATTATGACATTTCCTCTTATCTCAAGCTTTGCCGTTCTTTTCGCCCTTCTTTTGTTGTTTTCGTTGTTCTTTCTTTGGCCACACTTTCTTATTTAGTGTTTCATCAATCATAGCCTCTTTCTTTCCGACTTTATCTTCTTCATGCATCAATGCCATATCAATGAGTTTCTCAAAGTTGCTCCCATTGGAATATGAGACATAGCCAACCCCTGAAGGGGTTCATTCAATCCTCTAGCAAACCTCAAAGCTTTCTTGTGCGGAGTATTCACTAACTCCAAACCAAACCTTGCCAATTGATTGAATTTATTACATACTTTTTAACAGACATGACCCCTTGCTTAAGTGCCGAAAACATTTCTATTTGCATACTTTGCTTGGCTTGAGATAGAAACTTCATTTTGAGTCTCTGTTGGATATCATCCCAAGTCTCAATTGGACGCTCTGCTTGTGTCACTTCCCACCAGAATGAAGCCTCATCTTTCAGCTGCCAAACGGCCAAGTCATTAACCTCAAAAATCCTAAATAAATCCTCCGTCACTTTGAGTCAATTCCTTGCTTCTGTAAAAGTCTCAGCTCCTCAGAAAGGCTTCCCTCCTATAGCACAGAATTCCATACATATCTTGGAGAAATTATCTGCTCGCGAAGAGGGAGGAGGAACAGCGGCTGCAGCTGGGGGAGGGGTGTCGTTTGGCCTCCGGTAGGCTCCGTAGCCTCAAGAACCTACGGAACCAAGCTGGTTCCGTAACGCCCTCGGGAAGAATTAGTTCCCCAAACATGCTGAAAAAGGAAAGAAAAAGGTATTCAAATAGAGAATCAAAAGATATTCTGTATGGCTTTGGGGAATATGCTTTTCAAAATAGAGTTTTCTCTTGAAAATGATTTCTTTTAAAACCATTTTGAAAATAATTTTCAAAATCTTTTATCCGATCTGGTAACCTTCAGCTCTGATACCAAATGTGACAACCCAAGTCCGTTAATGTCACTCTTTATCAGAATGCATTAAGTTTCTTGAAGCGTTATAGGTAAATAGAAGCAGAAACATTACAAGACAGATTTAAAATAACAATGGAATTTAAATCTTTATTAAACAGAAAACATCATGGTCCAAAACATAGTTACATTATAATCCTAAAATACAGAAAACCCATTATATCAACTTAAAACTTCTGTCTTGTACTAAAATTATCAGAGTATAGTAATAAAAGAAGCATAGTTCCCCATAAATATATCCACATCAGAGAAGATAAGAAATCAAAGCGGTACATCTAAGCAACTCCAAGCAGAATGACAAAGAGAATCCAAATCAAGCCTGAGTATTCCCACCCTAAGAACCTAAGGGTGGGAAACATAAGAGAGAGAAGAGGAAACAAAATGGGTCAGACATAAAGTCTGGCGAGTCCAGTTACTTTTAGCATATAAATAAGTAAAAGCATCATGATAAGCATAAAAACTAGATGAGAGTGATAACAGTATCATAAAACAGGTATAAAGACTGAGCAGGATAAATAGAATAAACATGACGGTATATATTGCACTTCTCATGTACTTTTCTCTGAACCAATACTAGCATAACGAAAACAAGATGATCCCAACTAGAACAAGATGGTAGACTTAGGTGTACTTCTAGTGAAAGGTTTTACCTGAATAAGAATAACAAGTAGCCCAACAGGAATGACAGGTGTTACCCCCGACAATAATAACAGGCTCCCAACAAGCAAGACTAGATGTACCTTAATTACTACCCCAAATCGATCGGCTCCTTACCCTGTAGGTACCCGTGCTGGCCCCACAGTAGGATGTATCACTTCCTAAAGTGGCAACCCCGTTATTTTCAAGATGCACAGCTATATCTACTGATGTCACAACATCTTGTCTTCCCTAGCAAGCGGACCCATGCATGCACATGACTCGATGGAACGTGCCGTCAACACTCCCACTCAAGTGACCTCTTATAATCAGCTCAGTAAGCATTCCCCGACCCTGATCTAGTTCAGAGTACTCGTTTGATACCAAGATGGGTTACCGACCGAAACGGATCTTATACAACAGATGATACAAGCTTCCCTCCTTCGTTTGCATCCCCACTACTTGGATTTTAACAGGTTATGTCTAACAGTTTAACAAGGTTGCATAACCCCCACATGTAAAACAGGTTAAGTTTGTCGGGTATATATATATATATATATATATATATATATATATATATAAAGAATGGTAGCCGCCTATGGGGAAAACCCAAACCCTAATGGTAAAAAATCAAATCTAGGGTGGAAATAGGTTAGAAAAAAGAAGGCAAGCTTTGCAAATGTTGTTGCAGGCAAACATCCTTCTACGCAAGGAAGTAAATCATTTTCAGGCGAGCAAAATCTCAGCTTTAAAGCTGGAAACCGAAACTGGAAATAAGCGCTGGCTAGAAACATGTAGATCACGGGAGATGTCTAGAAATATGACGCCGATAAGGATGAAGAGGGAGAGTTTGCTATGATAGTTGATCTAATCTACACTGAAGCAAATAGTATATGGAAATTTTTTATTTACATTTACTTGATAGGTAAACGCCATATTATGTTCACCTTAATGCCTATATAAGAAGAGAGTGGAAACCCAATGGTTGTTGGAACGTTTTTGCCAAAGAAAATGGTTTCTACTGGATAAAGTTTGCAAATGAGGAAGATTGTAGCAAAGTTTGGGAGATTGGTCCATGGTTCATGGATGGAAGGCTTATTTTCACCAAAAGGTGGGAACCAAATCTCAAGCTAGAGCGAGACATGTTGGATTCGCATCCAGTTTGGATTTGTCTAAATAACTTGGATCTCACTCTATGGAATGCTAGAGGCATTAGCAAGATCGCAAGTCTGGTGGGCAACCCACTAACCATGGACGAGTGTACCAAACAGGTCACCAGACTCAAATATGCGAGGGTACTTGTCGAAATTAGAGCAAACAGTGAAATTAAAAAACAAGTAAGAGCAAAAGACAAGCAGTATAACATCTATTTTCAGAGCATCAAGTACGAGAACCTACCACCCATTTGCAGTTCTTGCAAATGCTTTGGCCATTCTGACAGTCAGTGCGCCACCACTTTCCAGCAAGTGTGACAGATGAAAAAGATTGGAGAGAATATTTCAAATGGTGAATAGCACAACAAAACGAGTGGCATTGACACAATTCCATTAACCAGCCTAACTACTACGTTAATTAATTCACAAATATTTATAGAGAGCCAAAGTTATGACATTAATAGTGAACACGAGGTGGAGCAGCAACCAACCCAAGACCAACTGGAGCAGAAGGCGGAGCTGGTATCTCTGGCAGGAAGCCAGGGCAATCAACCCAATCCATAGGACCTAGGGCCTGCAACAGTTGCACAATTGAAAAACTTAAATGTTAATCTCAGTGAAATTGAGGAAGAAGACAATGCAAATAACAGTGGCAACTACACCAAACCAAACAGCAAATATGACGAGCAGTTTAGAAATGAAGCCAAAAAAGGAAAGAACTTGTTTGGACAAGTGGTATCTCCTAAGAATTTGAGGAGTAACTCCCTCAAAAATAAATGTCAATTATAAGCTGGAATGTTAGAGGTTTAAACAATGATACCCGTTCTTTAGACCTCTATAATCTTAGGAGGAGTCTTAATCCTTCTATTATGGGTATAATTGAGAGTAAAATGAATAATGAAAATGCTAATTACTTTGAAGAACAATTGGGAGCAGATTGGTTAGTTATTAACAACAGTGATGCTAGTGTTAAAGGGAGAATTATCCTTGCGTGGGATAAAACAGTTTGGGAGATAATTATTAGGGATAAAGATGAACAGCAAGTGACTGTTATGGCTAAAAATACTGGAGGTTCAGTTTTGTGCATCACAACGGTATATGCCAGTAATTTAGCTAGTCAAAGTATTTCCCTTTGGGGAAAAATCACAAACTATCAAAAATAATTATTGAACCTTGGGTAATTATGGGTGACTTTAATGCTGTTTTACGTGCTGATGAAAAACATGGAGGACTTACCCTCAGAGCAACACAACTTTCTGAATTCAACAACTGTTTGTTGGCTTCAGGATTGATTGAACCAATCCATAGGGAGTTGAAATTCACATGGAAAAGTGGAGAAGTTAGGAAAATTGCATGTAAGTTAGATAGAGCTCTAATTACCATGCAGTGTATGAGGAAATTTGCAGACATTAAGGTAAACACGCTGACTAATTCAACAAGTGATCATTGTCCATTACATATAATTCTTAAAGAAATAGAAAAGGGGGAGAAAGGAAAGCCTTTCAGGTACTCCAATGAATGGCATCTAATTGAAGGGTACCACTCAACATTTGTGATTGGGGATTTTGCTCAAACAGAGGATAGTCACTCTTACCACTTAGTTAAATTCCTCAAGAAAACCAAGGAAAGGCTTAAATAGTGGAATAAAGTCAGACCTAAAGAATAGGATAAACTGAGTGAATTAGAAAAGCTCAACGAGGAACTACTGATAAAAATTGATGGAGGTGATAATACAGAAGAAACTTGGAGATAGTATTATGATGCACAAGCAAAGCTCAAAGACCATTTGCACTTGAAAGCGATTGAATTAAAACGAAAGGTCAAAGAAAAGTGGTTGACCGAATAGGACGAATGCCCAAAATTCTTTTATACTAAAATGGCAGTGAGGAGGAACACCAATTATATTTTGCAAATGTATGATCAGGATGGTAACCTATGTATGGACATGAACAAAATTGAAGGGGATGCATTGCAATATTTCCAGGATTTGTACAATGGTCAAACAAAGGATAACTTACCACATGTTGCCACTCGCAGATTGGTGATTTGAGTGGCAGAAGACTGCTGTTGTCTAGAGTTAGTTAGAGAGAGGTGTGGGATGCCATCAACTCTATTCACATCGACTCCTTTCCTGGCCCTGATGGGCTGAGCTCTAACTTCTTCATCGTCCATTGGCACGATCTGAAAGATAAATGGACATTAGCTATTCAGGAAACATTCAAGTCAGGTATGATTCTGAAAGAAATCAATCGCACATTTATTTGTCTTATTCTAAAATGTGAAAAACCCAATAGTATTTCAGACTACAGGCCCATTGCCTGCTATAATGTCATTCACAAGATCATAAGTAAGGTTTTGTGCAATAGACTGCAGATGATTCTACCTGATTTAATTGCTGAGTGCCAAAGTGCTTTTATAAAAGGTAGAAACATCTCTGAAAACTCCCTCCTTGCACATGAATTAATTAGAAATTTCAATAAGAAGGGTGCTGATCATATGTGTCTAAAGGTAGACTTACACAAGTCATATGACAAAATTAGTAGACAATTTATCATTCATATGCTTAAATGTATGGAATTCCCAGATAAAACTGTGGACTTAATTAAAGAGTGCATATCCACCCCAACATTCT
The DNA here is from genome assembly GCA_030737875.1 of Allium sativum. NCBI lineage: Eukaryota > Viridiplantae > Streptophyta > Magnoliopsida > Asparagales > Amaryllidaceae > Allium > Allium sativum. The sequence goes on from CM060914.1 coordinate 109,092,182, forward strand.
CTATTCTAATCAATGGGGTTCCTAACGGCTTCTTAAGCAGTAACAAGGGCATCAGGCAAGGTGATCCACTATCACCTTACCTCTTTGCAGTGGCAATGGAGCATTTTACACTTCAGATGGAGATAACATGTCACAACAAATGGGTGCAGACCATACATAATATCCAACCCAGCATCTCACATTTATTATATGCAGATGACTTACTTATATGTATCAAAGCAAATGAGAGTGAAGCTGGACACATCAAAGACATATTTGACAACATGAAGGTAGTATGTGGAATAAAAGTCAATGAATTTAAAACTAAGTGCTACTTTAACAAAACTTGCAGGAATAAGACTCAAGTACTTGAAGTGCTGAATGTTCTAAAAGGGGAACTCCCAGTTAAATACTTCGGGGACCTCTATCTTCAAATAAGATAACTGACAGTGAATGCACAAGTCTAATTACAAGCATCGGAGACAAACTGTATTGATGGAGCTCAAGGCTGCTATCATTTGCAGGGAGAATCGAGCTGGTGCACACTGTAGTGCATGCAAAAGTCAATTACTGGTTGCAAACATTCCAGCTACCAAATGCATCAATTGAAAAGATAGAGAAGGTGTGTGCAGACTTTATTTGGCGTGGGGGCTTACACAAGATCAAGTTTCAGGAGCTGTGCAGACCTAAAGAGGAAGGTGGAGTGTATCTAAGGAATTTAATGACTATGAGAGAAGCTTTCACCTTAAAACAAGCTTGGAAAATAATAAACAATACAGGGCTATGGGCTAGATGGATGAACAAAAGATATTGCAGAGAGAATTAATGACAGAGGATAACATTGCTTCGACCACATGAAAGGAAATACTAAGAGTTAGAAGCACTTTAGCCAAACATTGCAGGAGAGAAATTGCTAATGGAAATGAGACAAATTTGTGGAAGGACCCTTGGATAAATGGGAAATCTTTGATTGATACACATGGGTGGGATACATTCTCAGCATATGATTGCCCAAATGAATCAGTTAACACCATCATAACAAACAACTGTTAGAACGTGAACATCGCTTGCAACACTGAACAGAAAAGAACAATAGAAGTATGCAAGTTTATGAAGACAGGCAGTATGATATCTGGACTTGGATGGAAGGTGGATTTAATATTCAACAAATGTGGAACGACTTCAGACCCAAGTTGACATGCAAGAACTGGAGCAAAATAATATGGAGCAAGAGGAATGTCCCTAAAATGGCATGCTGTGCGTACAAAATGGTTCTGGGGAGACTACTAACGAAGAATAGATTGAGAAGATGGGGCATAATAAACAAATCTACATGCGTGCTTTGCAATTAAATAAACGCACAACCACTTATTTTTTGAGTGCGAATTCACAAAGAAAATATGGAAAAATCGCTGTGCAAAAGTAAATTACATCACAGGCGAAATTAAATTACATGAGATTATTGCTAACCTTGAACTGATCAGGCAGGGCGTAGGTGAAGCAGCCGAAGTGAAGAGTATTGCTTTTAAGTTGCTATATGGAGTGCATGGAAGGAGAGGAATAGTCGCATACATCAATACAAAGTGAAGACGGTCGAGTTCATCAGCAAGTTGGCAATTAAAGACATAAACTTGGCATTACGAAGGAAGAGAAGCTTGCTTATCACACAAAGGGGAACTGCAGCAGTAGGAATGGAAGTCGAGGGTCGATCGCAGCCACCAGATTAGCTCCAAGGTATAAGCATGAGTTATTTTGTCTTCCAACCTCCATAGGTTTATGGAAACGAAGATGAGGGTTTCGGAGGAAGTAGATCTGAACTTTATGGAATTTACTTTATGATTATATTCTCGTGCTGTTTAGTTGTAAAGTGGAAGAATGTCAGGTAGTTCTCTTTCTAAACCGAACTAACAATGTAACAAGGCCTTGGGCCTGTGTTCGATTTTTGGGCTAATATTCCTAGTAATAAAATTTAAACCCATTTCCAATATATATATATATAAATATAGCTAACAAAAAAATAGCAGACTCAAACCCTAACCCAGCTGACGTCCATGGATCTACTGAATCTGAAAAAATTGACTATGATACTGGGTGGAAAAAAGTTAGATCAAGGAAGAAAAATGCAATGCAAAATCTAGGCAGTCATCTATTTTTTTTGTTGAAAATCAATCAAAACAAGTACACATTGTGGCGCACAGGACAAATTTGAATAAATCGAGGCATGTAAAGAACCCAACAATGAATAATTCTAACAATTGGAGAAAAGGCCCAATTTTCAAATCTGGTACAAGAACTTGGGCCAACGCAGTGGCAGGTAACACTACATTTTCTGGTGGTGTAGAATTATTTGAAACTTCTTCAGATGAAGAAGGTAAATATGTGGAACTGGATGATACAGTTTCTGAATCTGCTAAATTGATGTGGAGGAATTCGATTTACATTTATTTAACAGGAAGAAGAACTTTTCATATGCATTTGAATGCTTATATTAGGAGAGAATGGAAGCCAATGGGTAGTTGGGGGTTTTTTGCTAGAGAGAATGGTTTCTATCTGATAAAGTTCGAAAATGAACATGATGGTCTAAAAGTGCTTAATAGCGGTCCATGGTTCATGGATAGTAAGTCAATTTTCCTTAAGAGATAGGAGCCGAATATTAGACTTGAACGAGACTTGCTAGAATCACAGCCTGTATGGATCAAACTTAAAAATCTTGATTTATCACTATGGAATGTGCCTGACATCAGTAAGCTAGCAAGTATGGTTGGTACTCCGCTAACTATGGAAGACAACACAAGGAATGTTAGAAAATTAAGCTATGCAAGGGTGTTAGTAGACATGAAAGTAGACAAGGAAATTATACATTCCATACGAGCTAAAGATAGTCGGGGTAATTTATATATACAAGAAGTTGAATATGATTACATTCCCCATCCTGCAAAACATGCAAATGCTTTGGCCATTCAGATGCGCAATGTGAAGTAGTAGCCAAACCAGTGAGATAAGTTTGGGCAGCCAAAGCCAAAACGTTTAATAATGACATATCTACAGAACAAAACGTTGATCACGACATCATTGTTGAAGAAACCCAAACCACTAGTAGCTTATCTACAAATATTAATCCAGTAAACATTAATGAAGTGATGCATGTGGCCCCTCAGTAACCCCTGGTGGCTGAACAGTTGGCGCAGCAGGTAGAAAAGATATTACCAGGTGTGTCAATTCATCCGGCTAGGCTGGACGACCTACCTGAAACAGAAGCAGACTTAAGAACATTAGAAATTGATATACCCAGTTCGGAAGAAGATGAAATTCTTGAAGATAATCAAAACAATGCGGCTTACACCAAACACAATCTGGAGTGTGATAAACAATTTGTTGAAGTGGATGTAAGTAATAAGGAAGCTGAAGCATCTAAGGTAGGAGAATTCTCTCCTCGCATTTTGCGAAGGAGAAATCTCAAACCGACATGTCCATAATTTCATGGAATGTGCGAGGTCTTAATAACGACACCCGTATTTTTGACCTCCACAACCTTCGAAGGAAATTCCTTCCATCCATATTGGGTGTACTAGAGAACAAAATAAATCAGGGTAATATTGGTTTTTTTGCAGAAAATTTGGGTAATGAATGGGACGTCATGCATAATAATGATTATGAAGTTAAAGGTAGAGTCATGATCATATGGAATAAAAATACATGGGATATGCAGGTCATTAGCAAAAATTAGCAACAAATTACTGTGTGTGCTGATAATTTAGGGGATCTCAAACTTCAGATTACTATGGTGTACGCACATAATTTAGCAGAGCAAAGTATTGCTTTGTGGAACCAAATAAAAGAAACTCCAGTAAATATTAATATCCCATGGATAGTTATGGGTGATTTTAATGCTTACTTGAGGGCTAATGACAAACTGAGTGGAAATACAATTCGTACCTCCCAACTCGCTGAATTCAATAAAGTGGTGCTTGCCACAGGATTAATTGAACCAGTTAGTAGTGGACTGCAATACACATGGTCAGGGGGTCAAAACTAAAAATCTTATGCAAACTTGATCGTGTACTTGTTAACGCCAATGTATGACAAAATACGCTGAAATGAAAGTCAATGTCTTACCACCATCATCTAGCAACCACTGTCCTATTCACATATCACTAACTGTCAGGCAAGGCCAGGAGAAAGGAAAGCCGTTTAAGTATGCCAACCATTGGCATCTTCTGGAAGATTACTACAATAATATAAGTTTATCTGAATTAGTGACCATTCAAGACTATTTTATGTACATTCTGGTGCAGTTTCTTAAAAGCACTAAAACAAAGCTCAAGGAGTGGAACAAAACAAGGCCAAAGAACAATGATATTATTGAAAGACTTGAAATTCAATGTGCTGATGCTATTAAAGCTATTGAAGATGGAGACAATTCTGATAGAGCATGGAAATTTTATGCTGAAAAACAGTAGAAGCTTAAGTTTGTTCTTCATATCAAGGCGGTGGAGTTAAAACAAAAAGCAAAAGAAAAATGGCTTACTAACGGCGACACTTGCTCTAAATTTTTTTATACTAAAATGTCTGTACGCTGTAACACTAATTATAATTTGCAAATTCTTGACCAGGATGGAAAATCAGCAACAAATTTTGAAGTTCTTGAGCATGAAGCTATATCTTATTTTAATGAACTATACAATGGAGAGACAAATGAAAACTTACCCAGTATTGTTCCTAGACGACTCGTTAGTGCTTATGGGAGGCGAATGCTGACTGCTGACATTGATAGCGAGGTGGTCACTATTTCCTTGAAATCCATCCATCAGGATTCTTCTCCCGGGCCCGACGGCCTTGGATCTGCTTTCTACTTTAATCATTGGGGGGGACCTGCAGAGATATGTTGTGTTAGCAATACAAAAAGCTTTTAGATTTGGTAAATTTATCAAAGAAATAAATCATACATTCTTGTGTCTCATTACAAAAAAAGACATACCTTCTTGCATTGTGAATTACAGACCGATTGCTTGTTGCAATGTTATTTATAAAATTTTGAGTGAAGTATTGTGCAACAGAATGAAAAAAGTGCACCTTGACTTGATTGTTGAATGTCAAAGCGCATTCATTACAGGGCGGAACATTTTTGAAAATTCTCTGCTTGCTTACGAACTGATTAGAAACTTTAATAAGAAGGGTGCAGACAAATTTTGCCTGAAAGTTGACCTTCAGAAAGCTTATGATAAAATTAGTAGAATTTTCATTATTTATATGCTTAAATGCATGGGTTTTCTGGATAAATTTGTGGAGCTTATTAGAGAATGTATTACCATGCCTACCTTCTCCATTTTGATTAATGGAGTACCAAAGGGTTATATTTCAAGTAACCGGGTTATCAGAAAAGGGATCCCTTATCCCCCTACTTTTTCGCAGTCGCAATGGAATTTTTCTCCCTCTAGATGGAAATTGCCACCAATTATAAGAAAATACAGACCATCCGTAATTTCCTTCCTAAAATCAGTCACTTGTTATACGCAGATGACCTCATTATATGTATAAAATCTAATTGTGAAGCAGTAAAAGAAGTGAAAGACATATTTATTAACCTTGGTAGGTATGTTGGTTTGAAATTTAATGAACAGAAGACTAAATGTTATTTTAATTCTTACTGTGCTAAGAGAGAAGAAATTTTCAGGATTATCAATGTTTCTGATGGCGAGCTACCAGTTAAGTACTTAAGGGTACCCCTATCTTCTAACAAAATTAATGACCGTGAGTGTGCGACACTCATTACTGGTATAAGAGACAGACTACAAGGCTGGAGTTCTAGATTACTTTCCTTTGCTGGTAGGACTGAACTGGTACACACGGTTATTCAAGCAAAGATATTTTTTTTGCTACAAACCTTTCAACTGCCTGATGCAACTATAAATAAAATCGAAAGTGTTTGTGCTGACTTTATATGGAGAGGGGGCTCCATAAAATCAAATACTCTGATCTTTGCAAGCCCAAGAAAGAAGGAGGCGTTGGTCTACGTAATCTGAGAGTTATGAGAGATACATTTGCGGCAAAGATGGGATGGAAAATCATAAATTCGCATGGTCTATGGGCTAGATAATTGAGGAAAAGATATATTCGAGATAATTTTTGGACTATGGGAATTGATAAAAAATCCTCAGCCACATCGAAAGCGATTCTTAATGCTCATGACACATTGACGACAAATTGTGTGAAAGTAATTGGAAATGGGTACGACACTAATTTGTGGCGTGATCCTTGGCTACATGGTAAGTCTATTGTTGAACGAGTGGGATGGGACACTTTTTCAGCATATGGCTGTCTGAAGAAGTATGCTAATGTTATTATAAGTAATGGTAAATGGGATTGTTTCCAATTGCCTATTTCAATTGACCTTAGAAATGAAAATTTTCAAACTCCTATTCTTAACTCTTGAGATAAAGATATTTGGACATGGAACCAGAATGACAGCTTTATCCTCAGCATAGCCTACAATAATATAAGACATGCAAACATAACTGTTGAGTGGCACAAAATTGTGTGGAACTCAGTAAATGTACCCAAGATGGCATGCACGACTTACAAATCTGTACTACAACGATTACCCACTAAAGACAGACTTTGCAAATGGAATATCAATGTGGAACCTAAATGTGTTTTGTGCAACTGTGTAGAGGAGTTTCATAACCATTTATTTTTCTCATGTCCTTACACCCAAAATATTGTTTTAAACACCATGCATGTCACAACAGATAAACTGGAAGAATTAATTGCTCACCTGCTCAGCAGTTGGAAGAGTAAAGACATGGTGACCGAAATAAACTTCATCACCTTCAGTATTGCAAATTGGTGGATTCGGAAGGAGCAAAACAAAAGAGTACACAACAACAAAAGTAAATCGTCAGAGGAAGTTTGTCGAGTTATATAGATTGACGTAAATATCAGAAGAAGACAAAAATGAAGAGGTTAACGAATCCAAAATACTTCGAACCAATATTAGCCACCATGATCAGCTAGGTTTAAAAATTTTAATTTCCAATTTGGGAATGTTTTAGTTTGAAGCCGCCTCTATCTTTATGTGTACTTATGACTGCAGTTTTGGCTAAATGGGCCGAGGTGTGTATATTTGTACATACGAACATTTTATTGGTTGTGTTGCCTAATAAAGATTAAACACATTTTTAATATATATATATATATATATATATATATATATAGCCTGCACCCCACAGATTTAACAAGATTAACTTAACCCCCACTGATTGAAGCAACTTTACTTAACCCCTAATCAATTTAACAGGTTCATGTAACCCCCTAGATTTAAATAAGTTAAGTATTACAGGTTAACAAGTTATCCATTTGTAACAACCCATATTTTCAATAATCTGTTATAATGTAAATCGAGGCAGAATTTAATTTATAAATCTGAATCAAGGGAAACGGGCTATGCCATTGCGTTCGTCTCGGAAAAATACGCGAAATAGAGTCCGAGTTTTCGAAAATCGGAGTCCGTATGACCCGATTAAGGCCCAACGAAGTTTTTAGAAAAATTCAAAGTAAAAACAGATTTCAAATTCAAGTTTGAATTTGGAAATTAGGGTTAGATTGGGCCAGGCGGGAAAATTCCCGCCAGAGCACCCAAGTCGACAGCCCTGTCGACTTGGGAGTCGACTTGGTTGGACCCAAGTCGACAGCCCTGTCGACTTGGCTGTCGACTGGGTTCAGCCGAGCAGTCTTGCCTGGTGCACCATTTTGGAGTTGTGTTGAGTTTGGGGGCCAGATTAGGTTTTAAGGGCTGAGATTGGAACTAGGGTTTAATCCTAAGGCTAGAACTAATCCTAATCTCTATAAATAAGCCCCTAACCTAACCCTAAATCATCATTATTCATTCAAGTAACTAAACTATGGCAAAATCAATCCTCTCATGGCCTCCACTCTCTTCATAAAATTCCTAAGTTATTTCTATGAGAGATTTTCAATGCATACAAGTGTTTTCAAGCTTGTATGAGCATCATTAGCTTGCATTCAAGTCAAGTTTCCATATTTACATCATAAAGCAAGGGTTTTGATCATTTTGGCTCAAGGGTTTTTCTATTAGAGCTTGCATTTTGGGTCTAATTGATTGCATAAGGGCTTTGTCATATTTTTGTGTCTTCATAAGCATTGTAAGCCCTTTTCTACTTTCATATATAAACTCTAAAGTTAAATGAATGATGCAAGTGTGGTTGATCATTATGATATGCAAGTTTATCATGTTATGTTATGCAAGTATGCCATGTTATGATATGCATGTTTACCATGTTATGCTATGCAAGTTTGCCATGTTATGATATGCAAGTTAATCATGTTATGTTATGCAAGTTTGCCATGTTATGATATGCAAGTTTATCATGTTATGATATGCAAGTTTACCATGTTATGCTATGCAAGTTTGCCATGTTATGATATGCAAGTTAATCATGTTATGTTATGCAAGTTTGCCATGTTATGATATGCAAGTTTATCATGTTATGATATGCAAGTTTATATGCAAGTTTGCCATGTTATGTTATGCAAGTTTGCTATGTTATGATATGCAAGTTTGCCAAGTATGTTATGCAAGTTTGGGTGAATCATTTTACTCATGTTATCATGTTATGCAAGCTTACCTTGAGTATATGAACATAAAGCTTCAAGCTTTATGCTAAAGGTTGCATTTTGGCAACATGTAAGTTATCATATCTCTTATGATAACTTGCATGTGAGGCTAAATGCGAACTTATGGCCATTTCTACATGTCATTTATCACCATGTATCACCAATATGCTAAGTTTGGTTTTATGCATGCTTTTGAGGCCTAAAATGTAATATGCAAGTATATGAACATATGTACATTTCATATGCCACCATGTTAAACTTGTGGCTTCAACACCTTTATGTCATGATTATGCCAAGTTCCCTCTTTCTATCCTTTATGCGCTATTGCGATATGTAAGCGATGGGATTGCGTTTGGGGTTGGGGAAACTTAAAAGACATAAAAACATAAGCTTGGGAATTTACCTATTAAGTTAGGTCTACCCATTGGGAATTTACCTATTAAGTTAGGTCTACCCAAATTCTTGAAAACTTGTAACATGTTTTGGAAACATGATGGACATGACACTTAGAAAATATAAGTGTGACCAACTCGAGGTTGGGTTGAGTTTGTAGCGTAAAACTACCCGGAACCGACCGGCTTAACTAGTTGCTACAAACAATAGGACCTAATGTGAGAAGTTGGTCATGTTGTACCTTGAACCCGAGGTTAGACCAAGTTGTGGTGTAAAGCTACCCGGACCCGCCCGGCTTAACTAGTAACCACAACAAGGTCTAATGTGAGAGGTTAAGGCACATTAAATTAATTAATGCCTCGTGATTATGGTTAAGTCATGGTCCACTTAATACTTAACCAATTTGGGCTTGGTAGATTAATCAGGGTTAAGTCGTGAACTCATCGTTACACTTAACCAAGTTAACCCATGATTAGTAAAAGGGTTAAACCGTACTTAACCCACTAGAAAATCCTAGCAATGGGGGTCCACTCCAGCAGTAATCCCAAGTTCGTATCATTAAGACCCTAGGGACTAGGCTAGGGTGGGGGGCACAATTATTGGACTTGAGGTAAGAGACCAAAAAGTGTCGGCAGAGTGGTACGCCGGTGTAGTTCTGGGCGGACTATGGTCGTGCACATAGTCCGAAGCTGGGGAAAACATGCACGGGTACCAGTAGATCGAGACTGTGCACTTATGTTTATGGTGTCTAGGGGTTGACACCCTAGGGCTTGATACACCCGACGGGAGACCCTGCACAGTCTGACTACAATTATGTTTGGGCCGCATTGACACCAACACGTGACGAGTTAGGCTTATAGGGAGCCGATCGACTAGACCGTTTGGTTGGACCGTGTATTAGGGTCACTTCATGTTATTGGGCCAAAGCTTGGGCCAAGGGATCAATACATGTTTATTCAAGTCATGTTAGTTTGCTAGTACACCTGTGGTGCAAAAACCTTAAACCTGATTATGCGATGACACCTTTATCTACCTTGTTAGTTAATCATCATGCTAGTATGTAGTTATCCTTATGTTCATCTCAGCTTTCATCATGACAGTTAACTTTACCAGTTTACATTGATTGTAGTAGGGCTTACTCAGTCTTTTTGACTGACCTGTTTTTCTTTCGCCTCTTTTCTTCCGTTCCCCCCCCCCCCCAGGTTCTCAGGGTGGGAATATTGGAGCTTAGCTTGGATTTCTGATCGCTTGCTTATGGGATTTTAGCTCATGTACGGTCTTGACATGAAGCTAGCTATGGTTATCACTTATTTTGGGGATAGTACTTATGTATTTCAGTTTTTCAGTGATGTTGTTTTTATCTAGACTTGTGTATTTGGAAAGTTGACATTATGTTGTACCAGACTTGTTTGAAATAGTTTGAAATCTTCCGCTGTTTTACTTATCTTATTTACTCTGTTTACATATATACATATGTTCTTGTTCTGCCTTGATATATCATTATGCATGTTTACCTGATTCAAACGCCCCTCCAAAGTCAGAGTGCTTGCAAGAGACACCCTGGCGGAGGTGGGGTGTTACATTTGGTATCAGAGCATATGGTTTACGAGAAGGAACAAAAAGGTTTTTAAAACTTTTGGAAAACTATTTTCAAAACCAAGTATAAAGTATTTTCCAAAGAAAAGTCTAGTTTATTTTAAAGGCTATTCCCCAAAAAGCCATTAGCAAAATTCCTTCGTTTTTCTCCATTCTGAATCTATCTTTTTCTTCGTTTTCAGTATGGCCAATAACTTTACTATTCCGGAGGGAGTGCACGTACCTGTTTGGTATAGGAGACTTTTGGAGGCTTGGGCGACCGAAGCCGGCCCCGCAAATGTTACTCCCCCTCCGGTAGTTAATGTTCCTCCTCCTCCTGTCGCTGAGGTTCCTCTTCCTCCTCCCCCTCAGCATCCACAAGAGGATCTCGCGGTGATTTGCAAAGACTTTATGGCGATGGGTTGCAAGAATTTCACTGGAACCGAGACTTATGTAGAGGCAAGAAACTGGTTAAAGGAAACTGAAGACCTCTTTGCTATCTTTGATGTGGAAGATCGTAGGAAAGTTCTGTTGGAGGTATGGCTATTGAAAGGGGAAGCTGCTTATTGGTGGGTAGTCACCACCACTACTAGACCCATTGAGACTTGGGATGACTTTAGGGGAAAGTTTGGACTAAGGTTCCTATCACTGAAGCAAGGGGACATGACTATTAGGGAATACATAGATAAGTTTAATCAACTGGGTCGGGTCGGTTTAGACTTGGTTAACACAGCTCAGAAGAAGGCCCTATAATTTGCTCTAGGATTAAACGAGCCATTACATGGTTTATCCATGACTCATATACCCTTGGGGGCAACTTTTGAGAGTTTGGTGAATACGGCCCTACTCAATGAAGAGAATAGGAGTGACAAGAATAAGAACAAGAACAAGAGTCAAGGCAACAAGGGGAACAACAACAAGGGCAATAACAAAAAGGGGAAGTGCCATTATTGCGGTTCAGTTGGGCATCTTATTAAGGATTGCAAGAAGAGGAAAAGGAAGAATGGTGAATGCTTTTTCTGCGGTGAGACTGGACATTTCAGTAAGGATTGCCCGAAGAAGCAAGGGCAAGGCCAGGGTCAGACTTAGCGTGCTGGACCTTCAGGAGGGCAAGTTCATGCTCTCAATACCGCTCCAGTTCCCGATCGAGGTAGTATTTCTGTTGAGAGCCTTGTATATATTTCTGATTTTCCAGTTCGTACCTTGTTTGATTCTGGTGCATCGCATAGCTTTATCTCATCTGATCTTGTTGATAGTTTGCACCTAAGTACTAGTCTAGTTAATTATCCCGTGTGTGTTTCAAATCCAATTGGGGTTTCCGCCCATTTGTCTATTATCTACGTGGATTTGAAAATTTCTATCTTTAGTGTAGAGTTCTCGTGTGATTCTTATATTCTCGGTTTCATGGGGTATGGGTTGATTTTTGGGCATGGATGGGTTGTCCAGTTTTGGAGCCATCCTTGATTTTTGAGCATAGGGTTGTGAGGCTCATGACTCGCCTCGGTAATACCCTAAAAATTTCTAGTAACCCTATGGGTCCCGTCATGTTGTGTTATCTTGAATCCCTCAACTCGTCTATTGATAGTTTGCAATCGGTGAGGGTGGTCCGAGAATAACCTGATATTTTGGGTGAAGTGAAGGGGGTTACCCCTAAACGAGAGATAGATTTCCGCATTTATCTGGTTGATAATGCCAAGCCAGTTACGTGGCCGGTTAGGCACATGGTCCCGCGAGATGAGAGTTAAGAAAGCAAGTCAATGAAGCATTTCCGAAGAGGGTGCTCTAGTAGTATTCGCTACTAATGTGGACAGTTCGCTTCGCCCGTGTGTTGATTATCATGAGTAGAACAAGAAGAATAGACAACCATTACCAAGGATCGATGATTTGTTTGATCAGCTTGTAGGAATATCTGCTTTCTCTTGATCTTGCTACTGGATTCCATCAGCTCAGAGTAGCTGAGGATAGTATAGACAAGACTGCGTTCAGAACTCCAGATGGATTCTTCGAATGGCTTGTCATGCCATTCGGTTTGACTAATGCACCTGCCTACTTCGTGGACTTGATGAGTAGGGTGTTCAGGGAGTTCTTGAACAAGTTTGTCGTGGTCTTTGTAGAAGATATCCTGACTTTCTTAAAGAACGAGGAAGAACATGCTAGACATCTCAAGGAGGTGATGGATACGCTTAGAGCGCATCAGTTGAAAGCCAAGTCCTCCAAATGTCATTTTGGAGAAAAAGGAGTTAGATTTCTTGGGCACATAGTCTCTAAGCAAGGCTTAGTGGTGGATCCTGCTAAAGTGGTCGCGGTTCAAAACCGAAAAGCTCCGACGAGGACAATTAAAGTAAGAAGCTTTCTCAGTTTAATTAGTTAGTTAGCGTCCCTTGAGCTTAGACCTACCCTTCTGGATCAAGTAGGGACTTCACAGAGGGAAGACCCGCATTTAATCGAGATCATGGACAAGTTGATTCGAGGCGAGATGATAAGTCACCTCGCTATAGATGACAAGGGATGGCTAAGACGCGATGAGAGAAAGAAGGTTCTTGAAGATGCACAGCACCCGAGGAGGTGGCCGAGTTTGTCCCAAGGTGCATGTTGTGCCAACAGGTTAAAGGCCGAGTCATAGAAGCCCGGTGGGCTATTACATCCATTGGAGGTCCCCACAATGGAAGTGGTAAAGCGTCACGAAGGATTTCGTGGATGGACTGCCTAGGTCAAGGAAAGAGAATACGAGCATGTGGGTCATAGTAGGTAGACTCACGAAGAGTGCTCATTTCACTCCGGTAAAGAGCGAAAGGACTGCATCATAGCTAGCGACAGTTTACTTTCAAGAAATAAAGCGGTTGCACGGGGTCCCCTAAAGGATAATTAGTAACCATGACTCAATCTTCACTAGCCAGTTTTGAGATAGTCTACGGGAAGTCATGGGCAAACGACTGAATCTAAGTACGTCCTATCATTCACAGGCAGATGGTTCATTTCGTTCAAGCATGAGTTATAGAAAATCACGTTAGTTAGAGCAATTGGTAAACGTGGATTGGTATTTTCAAGAAAAGTTCTGCTGCGTGGAATACTTTATAGTAAGTAAACGAGATCCAGGATTCACTGATGAATTTTGGAGAGCTTGCATGAAATCATGAGGTCATAGTTATGTTTAAGCCAAGAATGATAGAAGAGTAAGTAAAAGACGGTCAAAGCACATTGGAGTTAAGCTCAAGGAAATGTGGCTTAGAAGACTGAAGGCTATATACGCGCATCATATCTCTTTTTAAGAGCATATCCTTGATCCTTGTTTTCCGGTGGAACTTACTCGCATGTTATCTTTTACGTATATCCTCTCGGTCCCATTCTCGGTCATATTTCTGTCGGGAGGTATGACTTATTGGCTAGTAATACATGTCAGGGTTTGGAGGGGTCCGTTAGGTTGACTAAACCTTTTGGGCTTTTATAGAATATGGGTTGGGTTAGGAAGGGATTTCTTGTAATCCGAAAGGAGTATATCCTGCTTATCCTCCCGATCTCTTTGTAGCATATCTTTCTTTTGCTATCTATATCGTGTTAATCTTGTCATGAGAACCTTAGGTAGAAACCCTTTGGATGAAACATGTGTTTGAAACATGTTATGCTTGATGATTGCAAGTGGTTGCAAGTGTTTGCAAGTGGTTACTCGTGGATGCATTATACACGTTAGGCACTAGATCGGCTCACACACTCCTCATATTGCATATGCATGAGTGTTTACGCTTATTCATGGATGAAAATTTTTGTGTTATCACATGGATGTTGCATAAGGATGTATGTTATGTGCACACATATAGATGTTATACATTATGTTAGGAATTGCATACATATGGATTCATTTCACTAACATAATTTGCATTGATGATATTTGCATTAGATAAGTACATATACACACACCTTTGCATATGTTCATGCAACATTTAGAATCTTGTAAGGACAATGATTGCTCGTGGATGATGTTTTGAGTAGATGGATGTTGGATGGTAGGATACGTTCTTCCTAACTTGAAGATTTCGGGGACGAAATCCTTTAAGGAGGGGAGAATGTAACAACCCATATTTTCAATAACCTGTTATAACGTAAATCGAGGCAGAATTTAATTTATAAATCTGAATCAAGGGAAACGGGCTATGCCATTGCGTTCGTCTCGGAAAAATATGCGAAATAGAGTCCGAGTTTTCGAAAATCGGAGTCCGTATGACCCGATTAAGGCCCAACGAAGTTTTTAGAAAAATTCAAAGTAAAAACAAATTTCAAATTCAAGTTTGAATTTGGAAATTAGGGTTAGATTGGGCCAGGCGGGAAAATTCCCGCCAGAGCACCCAAGTCGACAGCCCTGTCGACTTGGGAGTCGACTTGGTTGGACCCAAGTCGACAGCCCTGTCGACTTGGCTGTCGACTGGGTTCAGCCGAGCAGTCTTGCCTGGTGCACCATTTTGGAGTTGTGTTGAGTTTGGGGGCCAGATTCGGTTTTAAGGGCTGAGATTGGAACTAGGGTTTAATCCTAAGGCTAGAACTAATCCTAATCTCTATAAATAAGCCCCTAACCTAACCCTAAATCATCATTATTCATTCAAGTAACTAAACTATGGCAAAATCAATCCTCTCATGGCCTCCACTCTCTTCATAAAATTCCTAAGTTATTTCTATGAGAGATTTTCAATGCATACAAGTGTTTTCAAGCTTGTATGAGCATCATTAGCTTGCATTCAAGTCAAGTTTCCATATTTACATCATAAAGCAAGGGTTTTGATCATTTTGGCTCAAGGGTTTTTCCATTAGAGCTTGCATTTTGGGTCTAATTGATTGCATAAGGGCTTTGTCATATTTTTGTGTCTTCATAAGCATTGTAAGCCCTTTTCTACTTTCATATTTAAACTCTAAAGTTAAATGAATGATGCAAGTTTGGTTGATCATTATGATATGCAAGTTTATCATGTTATGTTATGCAAGTATGCCATGTTATGATACGCAAGTTTACCATGTTATGCTATGCAAGTTTGCCATGTTATGATATGCAAGTTAATCATGTTATGTTATGCAAGTTTGCCATGTTATGATATGCAAGTTTATCATGTTATGATATGCAAGTTTACCATGTTATGCTATGCAAGTTTGCCATGTTATGATATGCAAGTTAATCATGTTATGTTATACAAGTTTGCCATGTTATGATATGCAAGTTTATCATGTTATGATATGCAAGTTTATATGCAAGTTTGCCATGTTATGTTATGCAAGTTTGATATGTCATGATATGCAAGTTTGCCAAGTATGTTATGCAAGTTTGGGTGAATCATTTTACTCATGTTATCATGTTATGCAAGCTTACCTTGAGTATATGAACATAAAGCTTCAAGCTTTATGCTAAAGGTTGCATTTTGGCAACATGTAAGTTATCATATCTCTTATGATAACTTGCATGTGAGGCTAAATGCGAACTTATGGCCATTTCTACATGTCATTTATCACCATGTATCACCAATATGCTAAGTTTGGTTTTATGCATGCTTTTGAGGCCTAAAATGTAATATGCAAGTATATGAACATATGTACATTTCATATGCCACCATGTTAAACTTGTGGCTTCAACTCCTTTATGTCATGATTATGCCAAGTTCCCTCTTTCTATCCTTTATGCGCTATTGCGATATGTAAGCGATGGGATTGCGTTTGGGGTTGGGTAAACTTAAAAGACATAAAAACATAAGCTTGGGAATTTACCTATTAAGTTAGGTCTACCCATTGGGAATTTACCTATTAAGGTAGGTCTACCCAAATTCTTGAAAACTTGTAACATGTTTTGGAAACATGATGGACATGACACTTAGAAAATATAAGTGTGACCAACTCGAGGTTGGGTTGAGTTTGTAGCGTAAAACTACCCGGAACCGACCAGCTTAACTAGTTGCTACAAACAATAGGACCTAATGCGAGAAGTTGGTCATGTTGTACCTTGAACCCAAGGTTAGACCAAGTTGTGGTGTAAAGCTACCCGGACCCGCCCGGCTTAACTAGTAACCACAACAAGGTCTAATGTGAGAGGTTAAGGCACATTAAATTAATTAATGCCTCGTGATTAGGGTTAAGTCATGGTCCACTTAATACTTAACCAATTTGGGCTTGGTAGATTAATCAGGGTTAAGTCGTGAACTCATCGTTACACTTAACCAAGTTAACCCATGATTAGTAAAAGGGTTAAACCGTACTTAACCCACTAGAAAATCCTAGCAATGGGGGTCCACTCTAGCAGTAATCCCAAGTTCGTATCATTAAGACCCTAGGGACTAGGCTAGGGTGGGGGGCACAATTACTGGACTTAAGGTAAGAGACCAAAAAGCGTCGGCAGAGTGGTACGCCGGTGTAGTTCTGGGCGGACTATGGTCGTGCACATAGTCCGAAGCCGGGGAAAACATGCACGGGTACCAGTAGATCGAGACTGTGCACTTATGTTTATGGTGTCCAGGGGTTGACACCCTAGGGCTTGATACACCCGACGGGAGACCCTGCACAGTCTGACTACAATTATGTTTGGGCCGCATTGACACAAACACGTGATGAGTTAGGCTTATAGGGAGCCGATCGACTAGACCGTTTGGTTGGACCGTGTATTAGGGTCACTTCATGTTATTGGGCCAAAGCTTGGGCCAAGGGATCAATACATGTTTATTCAAGTCATGTTAGTTTGCTAGTACACCTGTGGTGCAAAAACCTTAAACCTGATTATGCGATGACACCTTTATCAACCTTGTTAGTTAATCATCATGCTAGTATGTAGTTATCCTTATGTTCATCTCAGCTTTCATCATGACAGTTAACTTTACCAGTTTACATTGATTGTAGTAGGGCTTACTCAGTCTTTTTGACTGACCTGTTTTTCTTTCGCCTCTTTTCTTCCGTTCCCCCCCACCAAGTTTCTCAGGGTGGGAATATTGGAGCTTAGCTTGGATTTCTGATCGCTTGCTTGTGGGATTTTAGCTCATGTACGGTCTTGACATGAAGCTAGCTATGGTTATCACTTATTTTGGGGATAGTACTTATGTATTTCAGTTTTTCAGTGATGTTGTTTTTATCTAGACTTGTGTATTTGGAAAGTTGACATTATGTTGTACCAGACTTGTTTGAAATAGTTTGAAATCTTCCGCTGTTTTACTTATCTTATTTACTCTGTTTACATATATACATATGTTCTTGTTCTGCCTTGATATATCATTATGCATGTTTACCTGATTCAAACGCCCCTCCAAAGTCAGAGTGCTTGCAAGAGACACCATGGCGGAGGTGGGGTGTTACATTTGGTATCAGAGCATATGGTTTACGAGAAGGAACAAAAAGTGTAACAACCCGTATTTTCAATAACCTGTTATAACGTAAATCGAGGCAGAGTTTAATTCTAAAATCTGAATCAAGGGAAACGGGCTATGCCATTGCGTTCGTCTCGGAAAAATACGCGAAATAGAGTCCGAGTTTTCGAAAATCGGAGTCCGTATGACCCGATTAAGGCCCAACGAAGTTTTCAGAAAATTTCAAAGCAAAAACAGATTTCAAATTCAAGTTTGAATTTGGAAAATTGGGTAAGATTGGGCCAGGCGGGAAAATTCCCGCCAGAGTACCCAAGTCGACAGCCCTGTCGACTTGGGAGTCGACTTGGTTGGACCCAAGTCGACAGCCCTGTCGACTTGGCTGTCGACTTGGTCCAGCCGGGCAGTTCTGCCTGGTGCACCATTTTGGGTTTGTGTTGAGCTTGGGGGCCAGATTCGGTTTTGAGGGCTGAGATTGGAACTAGGGTTTAATCCTAGGGTTGAAACTAGTCCTAATCTCTATAAATAAGGCCCTAACCTAACCCTAAATCATCATTAATCAATCCTACAACTAAACTATGGCAAAATCAATCCTCTCATGGCCTCCACTCTCTTCATAAAATTCCTAAATAAATTTCTATGAGATTTTCCATGCATACAAGTGTTTTCAAGCTTGTATGAGCATCATTAGCTTACATTCAAGTCAAGTTTCTATATTTGCATCATAAAGAAAGAGTTTTGATCATTTTGGCTCAAGGGATTTTCTATTAGAGCTTGCATTTTGGGTTTAATTGATTTCATAAGGGCTTTGTCATATTTTTGTGCCTTCATAAGCATTGTAAGCCCTATTCTACTTTCATACTTAAACTCTGAAGTTAAATGTATGATATGCAAGTTTGCCATGATATGCAAGTTTACTATGATGTGTTATGCAAATTTACTATGATGTGTTATGCAAGTTCATCAAGTTATGTTATGCAAGTTTGATATGCAAGTTATGTTATGCAAGTTTGATATGCAAGTTTGTCATATGATATGCAAGTTATGTTATGCAAGTTTGGGTTGATCCTTTTGTTCATGTTATCATGTTATGCAAGCTTATCTTGGGTTTATGAGCTTAAAGCTTCAAGCTTTATGCTAAAGGTTGCATTTTGGCAACATGTAAGTTATCATATCCCTTATGATAACTTGCATGTGAGGCCAAGTGCGAACTTATGGCCATTTCTACATGTCATTTATCACCATGTATCACCAATATGCTAAGTTTGGTTTTATGCATGCTTTTGAGGCCTAAAATGTAATATGCAAGTATATGAACATATGTACATTTCATATGCCACCATGTTGAACTTGTGGCTTCAACACCTTTATGTCATGATTATGCCAAGTTCCCTCTTTCTATCCTTTATGCGCTATTGCGATATGTAAGCGATGGGATTGCGTTTGGGGTTGGGTAAACTTAAAAGACTTAAAAACATAAGATTGGGAATTTACCTATTAAGTTAGGTCTACCCATTGAGAATTTACCTATTAAGTTAGGTCTACCCAATTGCTTGAAAATTTGTAACATGTTTTGGAAACATGATGGACATGACACTTAGAAAAGATAAGTGTGACCAACTCGAGGTTGGGTTGAGTTTGTAGCGTAAACCTACCCGGAACCGACCGGCTTAACTAGTTGCTACAAACAATAGGACCCAATGTGAGAAGTTGGTCATGTTGTACCTTGAACCCGAGGTTAGACCAAGTTGTGGTGTAAAGCTACCCGGACCCGCCCGGCTTAACTAGTAACCACAACAAGGTCTAATGTGAGAGGTTAAGGCGCATTAAATTAATTAATGCCTCGTGATTAGGGTTAAGTCATGGTCCACTTAGTACTTAACCAATTTGGGCTTGGTAGATTAATCGGGGTTAAGTCGTGAAGTCATCGTTACACTTAACCAAGTTAATCCATGATTAGCAAGAGGGTTAAACCGTACTTAACCCACTAGAAAAATCCTAGCAATGGGGGTCCACTCCAGCAGTAATCCCAAGTTTGTATCATTAAGGCCCCAGGGTCTAGGCTAGGGAGGGAGCACGATTACTGAACTGGAGGTAAGTGACCAAAAACGATGGCAGAGTGGTACGCCGGTGTAGTTCCGGGCGGACTTATGGTCGTGCACATAGTCCGAAGCTGGGGAAAACATGCACGGGTACCAGTAGATCGAGACTGTGCACGCATGTTTATGGTGTCCAGGGGTTGCCACCCTAGGGCTTGATACACCCGACGGGAGACCCGACACAGTCTGACTACAATTATGTTTGGGCCGTATGGACACCAACACGTGACGAGTTAGGCTTATAGGGAGCCGATCGACTAGACCGTTTGGTTAGACCTTGTATTAGGGTCATTTCATGTTATTGGGCCAAAGCTTGGGCCAAGGGATCAATACTTGTTTATTCAAGTCATGTTAGTTTGCTAGTACACCTGTGGTGCAAAACCTAAAACCTGATTATGCGATGACACCTTTATCTATCTTGTTAGTTAATCATCATGCCAGTATGTAGTTATCCTTATGTTCATCTTAGCTTTCATCATGCCAGTTAAATTTATCAGTTTACATTGATTGTAGTAGGGCTTACTCAGTCTTTTTGACTGACCTGTTTTCTTTCGCCTCTTTTCTTCCGTTTCCCCCCCCTCCCCCAGGTTCTCAGGGAGGGAATATTGGAGCTTAGCTTTGATTCCTGATCACTTGCTTGTGGGATTTTAGCTCATGTACGGTCTTGACATGAAGCTAGCTATGGTTATCACTTATTTTGGGGATAGTACTTATGTATTTCAGTTTTTCAGTAATGTTGTTTTTATCTAGACTTGTGTATTTGGAAAGTTGACATTATGTTGTACCAGACTTGTTTTGAAATGGTTTGAAATCTTCCGCTATTTTATCTATGTTATTTACTCTGTTTACATATATACATATGTTCTTGTTCTGCCTTGATATATCATTATGCATGTTTACCTGATTCAAACGCCCCTCCAAAGTCAGAGTGCTTGCAAGAGCCACCCTGGCGGAGGTGGGGTGTTACAAAAAGGTTTTTAAAACTTTTGGAAAACTATTTTCAAAACCAAGTATAAAGTATTTTCCAAAGAAAAGTCTAGTTTATTTTAAAGGCTATTCCCCAAAAAGCCATTAGCAAAATTCCTTCGTTTCTTTCCATTCTGAATTTGTCTTTTTCTTCGTTTTCAGTATGGCCGATAACTTTGCTATTCCGGAGGGAGTACACGTACCTGTTTGGTATAGGAGACTTTTGGAGGCTAGGGCGACCGAAGCCGGCCCCGCAGATGTTCCTCCTCCTCCTCCTCCGGTAGTTAATGTTCCCCCTCCTCCAGTAGTTAATGTTCCTCCTCCTCCTGTCGCTGAGGTTCCTCTTCCTCCTCCCCCTCAGCATCCTCAAGCTGACTTCGCAAAGACTTGCAAAGATTTCAAAGCAATGGGTGGCAAGAACTTTCAAGGCACTGAGACTTTTGTAGAGGCCAGAAATTGGTTGAAAGAGACCGAGGATTTGTTTGCTATCTTTGGGTTAGACGATCAGAGGAAGATCTTGTTGGCAGTTTGGCTTATGAAGGATGAAGCCGCTTATTGGTGGGAAGTCACCAATGGTACTAGGCCTGTTGAGACTTGGGCCAATTTCAGGGCAAGGTTCATGCTTAAGTTTCTATCTTCTGCTGAGGAGAATCTGCAAATGGAGAGGTTCATAACTTTGAAACAAGGAGATATGTCTGTCAAAGAATATGTGAACAAGTTCAATCAGTTAGCTCGTTTTGGCTTGGATATGGTGAATACTCCTCAGAAGAAGGCTCTTCGTTTTGCTAGAGGATTGAATGAGCCGTTGCAGGGATTGGCTATGTCACATATTCCCCATGGGGCCACGTTTGAGAGCTTGGTTGATATGGCGTTACTTCAGGGAGATGTCAAGAAAGAGATCAAGATGAATGATACTCAAGCCAAGAAGACTGATTCCAGGGGAAAGGAAATCAGGGTAATCCAAGTGGTCAGAGCAGTCAAGGCAATCAGAACAAGAACAAGAACAAGAGTCAAGGCAACAAGGGGAACAACAACAAGGGCAATAACAAAAAGGGGAAGTGCCATTATTGCGGTTCAGTTGGGCATCTTATTAAGGATTGCAAGAAGAGGAAAAGGAAGAATGGTGAATGCTTTTTCTGCGGTGAGACTGGACATTTCAGTAAGGATTGCCCGAAGAAGCAAGGGCAAGGCCAGGGTCAGACTCAGCGTGCTGGACCTTCAGGAGGGCAAGTTCATGCTCTCAATACCGCTCCAGTTCCCGATCGAGGTAGTATTTCTGTTGAGAGCCTTGTATATATTTCTGATTTTCCAGTTCGTACCTTGTTTGATTCTGGTGCATCGCATAGCTTTATCTCGTCTGATCTTGTTGATAGTTTGCACCTTAGTACTAGCTTGGTAGATGATCCCGTCTGTGTCTAAAATCCTATTGGGGGTTCCGCCCATTTGTCTATGATATGTGGGGATTTGAGGATCTCTATATTGAGTGTAGAGTTCTTGTGTAGTGCTTATGTTCTTGGTTTTAGGGGATACGGATTGATATTGGGCATGGATTGGTTGTCCAGATATGGAGCCATCCTTGATTGTGAGCATAGGGTTGTGAGGCTCGTGACTCGCCTCGGAAACACCCTAGAAATTTCTTGTAATCCGAGAGGTCCCGTCATGTTGTGCTATCTTGAATCACTCGACTCGTCAATGGAAACTCTTCAGTCTGTAAGAGTGGTTCGAGAGTATCCGGATGTTTTCGATGAAGTTAGGGGGTTGCCCCCTAAGCGAGAGATTGATTTCCGCATTTATCTGGTGGATAATGCAAAGCCGGTTTCTTTGCCCGTTCGGCACATGGCTCCGCGTGAAAGGCGGGAGCTAAGTAAGCAAGTGAAAGAGTTGCTTGAGAAGAACTTCATTAGACGAAGTATATCTGAATGGGGAGCGCCTGTAGTATTTGCTACCAAGGCAGATGGTTCTCTCCGACTTTGTGTTGACTATCGAGAGTTGAATAAGCTGACTAAGAAGAACAGACACCCGTTACCGAGGATTGATGATCTCTTGGACCAGCTTATCAGTGCTTCTGTTTTCTCTCAGCTTGATCTAGCTACTGGATTCCATCAGCTCAGGGTAGCTGAAGATAGTATAGACAAGACTGCATTCAGAACTCCAGATGTATTCTTAGAATGGCTGGTCATGCCATTCGGCTTGACTAATGCACCCGCATATTTCGTGGACTTGATGAGTAGGGTGTTCAGGGAGTTCTTGAACAAGTTTGTCGTGGTCTTCATAGATGATATTCTGATCTTCTCTAAGGACGAGGAAGAACATGTTAGACATCTCAAGGAGGTGATGGATACGCTTAGAGCGCATCAGTTGAAAGCCAAGTCCTCCAAATGTCATTTTGGAGAAAAAGAAGTTAGATTTCTTGGGCACATAATTTCTAAGCAAGGCTTAGTGGCGGATCCTGCTAAAGTGGTCGCGGTTTAAGACCGGAAAGCTCCGACGAGGACAATTGAAGTAAGAAGCTTTCTCAGTTTAATTAGTTAGTTAGTGTCCCTTGAGCTTAGACCTACCCTTCTGGATCGAGTAGGGACTTTACAGAAAGAAGACCCGCAGTTAGTCGAGATCATGGACAAGTTGATTCGAGGCGAGATGGTAAGTCACCTCGCTATAGATGACAAGGGATGGCTAAGACGCGATGAGAGAAAGAAGGTTCTTGAAGATGCACATCACCCGAGGAGGCGGCCGAGATTTTCCCAAGGTGCATGTTGTGCCAACAGGTTAAAGGCCGAGTCATAGAAACCCGGTGGGCTATTATATCCATTGGAGGTCCCCGCAATGGAAGAGGGAAAAGCGTCACGAAGGATCTCGTGGATGGACTGCCTAGGTCAAGGAAAGAGAATACGAGCATGTGGGTCATAGTAGGTAGACTCACGAAGAGTGCTCATTTCACTTCGGTAAAGAGCGAAAGGACTGCATCATAGCTAGCGACAGTTTACTTTCAAGAAATAAAGCGGTTTCACGAGGTTCCCTAAAGTATAGTTAGTAACCATGACTCAATCTTCACCAGTCAGTTTTGAGATAGTCTACGGGAAGTCATGGGCAAGCAACCGAATCTAAGTACGGCCTATCATTCGTAGGCGGATGATTCATTTCGTTCAAGCATGAGTTATAGAAAATCACGTTGGTAAGAGCAATTGGCAACGTGGATTGGTATTTCCATGAAAAGTTCTGCTGCGTGGAATACTTTATAGTAAGTAAACGAGATCCAGGATTCACTAGTGAATTTTGGAGAGCTTGCATGAAACCATGAGGTCATAGTTATGTTTAAGCCGAGAATGATAGAAGAGTAAGTGAAAGAGGAAGACGAGAGGCGACAATGAAATGGGTTCCAACTCATATTTGGAAATAAGAGTTAAGAAGCAAAGAAATCATGATGTAAAAACGGTCAAAACATAGTGGAGTTAAGCTCAAGGAAACGTGACTTAGAAGACTGAAGGCTAGATACGCGTATCATATCTCTTTTTAAGAGCATATCCTTGATCCTTGTTTTCCTATGGAACTTACTCGCATGTTATCTTTTTACATATATCCCCTCGGTCCCATTCTCGATCTCATTTCTGTTGTAAACTCCATAAGGGGGTATGACTCATCGGCTAGTAATACATGTCAGGGTTTGAAGGGGTCCGTTAGGTTGACTAAACCTTTTGGGCTTTTATGGAATATGGGTTGGGTTAGGAAGGGATTTCTTGTAATCCAAAAAGGAGTATATCTTGCTTATCTTCCCGATCTCTTTGTAGCATATCTTTTGCTATCCATGTTTGTCTGGATTATCTAGTATATCGTGTTAATCTTGTCATGAGAACCTTAGGTAGAAACCCTTTGGATGAAACATGTGTTTGAAACATGTTATGCTTGATGGTTGCAAGTGGTTGCAAGTGTTTGCAAGTGGTTACTCGTGGATGCATTATACACGTTAGGCACTAGATCGGCTCACACACTCTTCATATTGCATATGCATGAGTGTTTATGCTTATTCATGGAGGAAAATTTTTGTGTTATCACATGGATGTTGCATATGGATGTATGTTATGTGCACACATATAGATGTTATACATTATGTTAGGAATTGCATACATATGGATTCATTTCACTAACATAATTTGCATTGATAATATTTGCATTAGATAAGTACATATACGCACACCTTTGCGTATGTTCATACAACATTTAGAATCTTGTAAGGACAATGATTGCTCGTGGATGATGTTTTGAGTAGATGGATGTTGGATGGTAGGATACGTTCTTCCTAACTTGAAGATTTCGGGGACGAAATCCTTTAAGGAGGGGAGAATGTAACAACCCGTATTTTCAATAACCTGTTATAACGTAAATCGAGGCAGAGTTTAATTCTAAATTCTGAATCAAGGGAAACGGGCTATGCCATTGCGTTCGTCTCGGAAAAATACGCGAAATAGAGTTTGAGTTTTCGAAAATCGGAGTCCGTATGACCCGATTAAGGCCCAACGAAGTTTTCAGAAAATTTCAAAGCAAAAACAGATTTCAAATTCAAGTTTGAATTTGGAAAATTGGGTAAGATTGGGCCAGGCGGGAAAATTCCCGCCAGAGTACCCAAGTCGACAGCCCTGTCGACTTGGGAGTCGACTTGGTTGGACCCAAGTCGACAGCCCTGTCGACTTGGCTGTCGACTTGGTCCAGCCGGGCAGTTCTGCCTGGTGCACCATTTTGGGTTTGGGTTGAGCTTGGGGGCCAGATTCGGTTTTGAGGGCTGAGATTGGAACTAGGGTTTAATCCTAGGGTTGAAACTAGTCCTAATCTCTATAAATAAGGCCCTAACCTAACCCTAAATCATCATTAATCAATCCTACAACTAAACTATGGCAAAATCAATCCTCTCATGGCCTCCACTCTCTTCATAAAATTCCTAAATAAATTTCTATGAGATTTTCCATGCATACAGGTGTTTTCAAGCTTGTATGAGCATCATTAGCTTGCATTCAAGTCAAGTTTCTATATTTGCATCATAAAGAAAGAGTTTTGATCATTTTGGCTTAAGGGATTTTCTATTAGAGCTTGCATTTTGGGTTTAATTGATTTCAAAAGGGCTTTGTCATATTTTTGTGCCTTCATAAGCATTGTAAGCCCTATTCTACTTTCATACTTAAACTCTGAAGTTAAATGTATGATATGCAAGTTTGCCATGATATGCAAGTTTACTATGATGTGTTATGCAAATTTACTATGATGTGTTATGCAAGTTCATCAAGTTATGTTATGCAAGTTTAATATGCAAGTTATGTTATGCAAGTTTGATATGCAAGTTTGTCATATGATATGCAAGTTATGTTTTGCAAGTTTGGGTTGATCCTTTTGTTCATGTTATCATGTTATGCAAGCTTATCTTGGGTTTATGAGCTTAAAGCTTCAAGCTTTATGCTAAAGGTTGCATTTTGGCAACATGTAAGTTATCATATCCCTTATGATAACTTGCATGTGAGGCCAAGTGCGAACTTATGGCCATTTCTACATGTCATTTATCACCATGTATCACCAATATGCTAAGTTTGGTTTTATGCATGTTTTTGAGGCCTAAAATGTAATATGCAAGTATATGAACATATGTACATTTCATATGCCACCATGTTGAACTTGTGGCTTCAACACCTTTATGTCATGATTATGCCAAGTTCCCTCTTTCTATCCTTTATGCGCTATTGCGATATGTAAGCGATGGGATTGCGTTTGGGGTTGGGTAAACTTAAAAGACTTAAAAACATAAGATTGGGAATTTACATATTAAGTTAGGTCTACCCATTGGGAATTTACCTATTAAGTTAGGTCTACCCAATTGCTTGAAAATTTGTAACATGTATTGGAAACATGATGGACATGACACTTAGAAAAGATAAGTGTGACCAACTCGAGGTTGGGTTGAGTTTGTAGCGTAAACCCACCCGGAACCGACCGGCTTAACTAGTTGCTACAAACAATAGGACCCAATGTGAGAAGTTGGTCATGTTCTACCTTGAACCCGAGGTTAGACCAAGTTGTGGTGTAAACCTACCCGGACCCGCCCGGCTTAACTAGTAACCACAACAAGGTCTAATGTGAGAGTTTAAGGCGCATTAAATTAATTAATGCCTCGTGATTAGGGTTAAGTCATGGTCCACTTAGTACTTAACCAATTTGGGCTTGGTAGATTAATCGGGGTTAAGTCGTGAACTCATCGTTACACTTAACCAAGTTAATCCATGATTAGCAAGAGGGTTAAACCGTACTTAACCCACTAGAAAAATCCTAGCAATGGGGGTCCACTCCAGCAGTAATCCCAAGTTTGTATCATTAAGGCCCTAGGGTCTAGGCTAGGGAGGGAGCACGATTACTGAACTGGAGGTAAGTGACCAAAAACGACGGCAGAGTGGTACGCCGGTGTAGTTCCGGGCGGACTTATGGTCGTGCACATAGTCCGAAGCCGGGGAAAACATGCACGGGTACCAGTAGATCGAGACTGTGCACGCATGTTTATGGTGTCCAGGGGTTGCCACTCTAGGGCTTGATACACCCGACGGGAGACCCGGCACAGTCTGACTACAATTATGTTTGGGCCATATGGACACCAACACGTGACGAGTTAGGCTTGTAGGGAGCCGATCGACTAGACCGTTTGGTTAGACCTTGTATTAGGGTCATTTCATGTTATTGGGCCAAAGCTTGGGCCAAGGGATCAATACTTGTTTATTCAAGTCATGTTAGTTTGCTAGTACACCTGTGGTGCAAAACCTAAAACCTGATTATGCGATGACACCTTTATCTACCTTGTTAGTTAATCATCATGCCAGTATGTAGTTATCCATATGTTCATCTTAGCTTTCATCATGCCAGTTAGCTTTATCAGTTTACATTGATTGTAGTAGGGCTTACTCAGTCTTTTTGACTGACCTGTTTTCTTTCGCCTCTTTTCTTCCGTTTCCCCCCCTCCAGGTTCTCAGGGAGGAAATATTGGAGCTTAGCTTGGATTCCTGATCACTTGCTTGTGGGATTTTAGCTCATGTACGGTCTTGACATGAAGCTAGCTATGGTTATCACTTATTTTGGGGATAGTACTTATGTATTTCAGTTTTTCAGTAATGTTGTTTTTATCTAGACTTGTGTATTTGGAAAGTTGACATTATGTTGTACCAGACTTGTTTTGAAATGGTTTGAAATCTTCCGCTGTTTTATCTATGTTATTTACTCTGTTTACATATATACATATGTTCTTGTTCTGCCTTGATATATCATTATGCATGTTTACCTAATTCAAACGCCCCTCCAAAGTCAGAGTGCTTGCAAGAGCCACCCTGGCGGAGGTGGGGTGTTACAAAAAGGTTTTTAAAACTTTTGGAAAACTATTTTCAAAACCAAGTATAAAGTATTTTCCAAAGAAAAGTCTAGTTTATTTTAAAGGCTATTCCCCAAAAAGCCATTAGCAAAATTCCTTCGTTTTTCTCCATTCTGAATCTATCTTTTTCTTCGTTTTCAGTATGGCCAATAACTTTACTATTCCGGAGGGAGTGCACGTACCTGTTTGGTATAGGAGACTTTTGGAGGCTAGGGCGACCGAAGCCGGCCCCGCAAATGTTACTCCCCCTCCGGTAGTTAATGTTCCTCCTCCTCCTGTCGCTGAGGTTCCTCTTCCGCCTCCCCCTCAGCATCCACAAGAGGATCTCACGGTGATTTGCAAAGACTTTAAGGCGATGGGTTGCAAGAATTTCACTGGAACCGAGACTTATGTAGAGGCAAGAAACTGGTTAAAGGAAACTGAAGACCTCTTTGTTATCTTTGATGTGGAAGATCGTAGGAAAGTTCTGTTGGCGGTATGGCTATTGAAAGGGGAAGTTGCTTATTGGTGGGTAGTCACCACCACTACAAGACCCATTGAGACTTAGGATGACTTTAGGGGAAAGTTTGGACTAAGGTTCCTATCACTGAAGCAAGGGGACATGACTATTATGGAATACATAGATAAGTTTAATCAACTGGCTCGGGTCGGTTTAGACTTGGTTAACACAGCTCAGAAGAAGGCCCTATACTTTGCTCTAGGATTAAACGAGCCATTACATGGTTTATCCATGACTCATATACCCTTGGGGGCAACTTTTGAGAGTTTGGTGAATATGGCCCTACTCAATGAAGAGTGACAAGAATAAGAACAAGAACAAGAGTCAAGGCAACAAGGGGAACAACAACAAGGGCAATAACAAAAAGGGGAAGTGCCATTATTGCGGTTCAGTTGGGCATCTTATTAAGGATTGCAAGAAGAGGAAAAGGAAGAATGGTGAATGCTTTTTCTGCGGTGAGACTGGACATTTCAGTAAGGATTGCCCGAAGAAGCAAGGGCAAGGCCAGGGTCAGACTCAGCGTGCTGGACCTTCAGGAGGGCAAGTTCATGCTCTCAATACCGCTCCAGTTCCCGATCGAGGTAGTATTTCTGTTGAGAGCCTTGTATATATTTCTGATTTTCCAGTTCGTACCTTGTTTGATTCTGGTGCATCGCATAGCTTTATCTCATCTAATCTTGTTGATAGTTTGCACCTAAGTACTAGTCTAGTTAATGATCCCGTGTGTGTTTCAAATCCAATTGGGGTTTCCGCCCATTTGTCTATTATCTACGTGGATTTGAAAATTTCTATCTTTACTGTAGAGTTCTCGTGTGATGCTTATATTCTCGGTTTCATGGGGTATGGGTTGATTTTTGGGCATGGATAGGTTGTCCAGTTTTGGAGCCATCATTGATTTTTGAGCATTGGGTTGTGAGGCTCATGACTCGCCTCGGTAATACCCTAAAAATTTCTAGTAACCCTATGGGTCCCGTCATGTTGTGTTATCTTGAATCCCTCAACTCGTCTATTGATAGTTTGCAATCGGTGAGGGTGGTCTGAGAATATCCTGATATCTTGGGTGAAGTGAAGGGGGTTACCCCTAAACGAGAGATAGATTTCCGCATTTATCTGGTTGATAATGCCAAGCCAGTTACGTGGCCGGTTAGGCACATGGTCCCGCGAGATGAGAGTTAAGAAAGCAAGTCAAGGAGTTGCTTGAGATGAAGCATTTCCGAAGAGGGTGCTCTAGTAGTATTCGCTACTAATGTGGACAGTTCTCTTCGCCCGTGTGTTGATTATCATGAGTAGAACAAGAAGAATAGACAACCATTACCAAGGATCGATGATTTGTTTGATCAGCTTATAGGAACATCTGCTTTCTCTTGATCTTGCTACTGGATTCCATCAGCTCAGAGTAGCTGAGGATACTATAGACAAGACTGCATTCAGAACTCCAGATGGATTCTTCGAATGGCTTGTCATGTCATTCGGTTTGACTAATGCACCCGCCTACTTCGTGGACTTGATGAGTAGGGTGTTCAGGGAGTTCTTGAACAAGTTTGTCGTGGTCTTTGTAGAAGATATCCTGACTTTCTTAAAGAACGAGGAAGAACATGCTAGACATCTCTAGGAGGTGATGGATACGCTTAGAGCGCATCCGTTGAAAGCCAAGTCCTCCAAATGTCATTTTGGAGAAAAAGGAGTTAGATTTCTTGGGCACATAGTCTCTAAAAAAGGCTTAGTGGTGGATCCTGCTAAAGTGGTCGCGGTTCAAAACCGAAAAGCTCCGACGAGGACAATTAAAGTAAGAAGCTTTCTCAGTTTAATTAATTAGTTAGCGTCCCTTGAGCTTAGACCTACGCTTCTGGATCAAGTAGGGACTTCACAGAGGGAAGACCCACAGTTAATCGAGATCATGGACAAGTTGATTCGAGGCGAGATGATAAGTCACCTCGCTATAGATGACAAGGGATGGCTAAGACGCGATGAGAGAAAGAAGGTTCTTGAAGATGCACAGCACCCGAGGAGGTGGCCGAGTTTGTCCCAAGGTGCATGTTGTGCCAACAGGTTAAAGGCCGAGTCATAGAAGCCCACCGGTGGGCTATTACATCCATTGGAGGTCCCCGCAATGGAAGTAGTAAAGCGTCACGAAGGATTTCGTGGATGGACTGCCTAGGTCAAGGAAAGAGAATACGAGCATGTGGGTCATAGTAGGTAGACTCACGAAGAGTGCTCATTTCACTCCGGTAAAGAGCGAAAGGACTGCATCATAGCTAGCGACAGTTTACTTTCAAGAAATAAAGCGGTTGCACGGGGTCCCCTAAAGGATAATTAGTAACCATGACTCAATCTTCACTAGCCAGTTTTGAGATAGTCTACGGGAAGTCATGGGCAAACGACTAAATCTAAGTACGTCCTATCATTCACAGGCAGATGGTTCACTTCGTTCAAGCATGAGTTATAGAAAATCACGTTAGTAAGAGCAATTGGTAAACGTGGATTGGTATTTTCAAGAAAAGTTCTGCTGTGTGGAATACTTTATAGTAAGTAAACGAGATCCAGGATTCACTGATGAATTTTGGAGAGCTTGCATGAAATCATGAGGTCATAGTTATGTTTAAGCCAAGAATGATAGAAGAGTAAGTAAAAGACGGTCAAAGCACAGTGGAGTTAAGCTCAAGGAAATGTGGCTTAGAAGACTGAAGGCTAGATACGCGCATCATATCTCTTTTTAAGAGCATATCCTTGATCCTTGTTTTCCGGTGGAACTTACTCGCCTGTTATCTTTTACGTATATCCTCTTGGTCCCATTCTCGTTCCTATTTCTGTCGGGAGGTATGACTTATTGGCTAGTAATACATGTCAGTGTTTGGAGGGGTCCATTAGGTTGACTAAACCTTTTGGGCTTTTATAGAATATGGGTTGGGTTAGGAAGGGATTTCTTGTAATCCGAAAGGAGTATATCCTGCTTATCCTCCCGATCTCTTTGTAGCATATCTTTCTTTTGCTATCTATATCGTGTTAATCTTGTCATGAGAACCTTAGGTAGAAACCCTTTGGATGAAACATGTGCTTGAAACATGTTATGCTTGATGATTGCAAGTGGTTGCAAGTGTTTGCAAATGGTTACTCGTGGATGCATTATACACGTTAGGCACTAGATCGGCTCACACAC
Organism: Allium sativum; assembly: GCA_030737875.1. Taxonomy (NCBI): domain Eukaryota; kingdom Viridiplantae; phylum Streptophyta; class Magnoliopsida; order Asparagales; family Amaryllidaceae; genus Allium; species Allium sativum. The sequence goes on from CM060914.1 coordinate 109,124,190, forward strand.
TCCTCATATTGCATATGCATGAGTGTTTACGCTTATTCATGGATGAAAATTTTTGTGTTATCACATGGATGTTGCATAAGGATGTATGTTATGTGCACACATATAGATGTTATACATTATGTTAGGAATTGCATACATATGGATTCATTTCAATAACATAATTTGCATTGATGATATTTGCATTAGATAAGTACATATACACACACCTTTGCATATGTTCATCCAACATTTAGAATCTTGTAAGGACAATGATTGCTCGTGGATGATGTTTTGAGTAGATGGATGTTGGATGGTAGGATACGTTCTTCCTAACTTGAAGATTTCGGGGACGAAATCCTTTAAGGAGGGGAGAATGTAACAACCCATATTTTCAATTACCTATTATAACGTAAATAGAGGCAGAATTTAATTTATAAATCTGAATCAAGGGAAACGGGCTATGCCATTGCGTTCGTCTCGGAAAAATACGCGAAATAGAGTCCGAGTTTTCGAAAATCGGAGTCCGTATGACCCGATTAAGGCCCAACGAAGTTTTCAGAAAAATTCAAAGTAAAAACAGATTTCAAATTCAAGTTTGAATTTGGAAATTAGGGTTAGATTGGGCCAGGCGGGAAAATTCCCGCCAGAGCACGCAAGTCGACAGCCCTGTCGACTTGGGAGTCGACTTGGTTGGACCCAAGTCGACAGCCCTGTCGACTTGGCTGTCGACTGGGTTCAGCCGAGCAGTCTTGCCTGGTGCACCATTTTGGAGTTGTGTTGAGTTTGGGGGCCAGATTCGGTTTTAAGGGCTGAGATTGGAACTAGGGTTTAATCCTAAGGCTAGAACTAATCCTAATCTCTATAAATAAGCCCCTAACCTAACCCTAAATCATCATTATTCATTCAAGTAACTAAACTATGGCAAAATCAATCCTCTCATGGCCTCCACTCTCTTCATAAAATTCCTAAGTTATTTCTATGAGAGATTTTCAATGCATACAAGTGTTTTCAAGCTTGTATGAGCATCATTAGCTTGCATTCAAGTCAAGTTTCCATATTTACATCATAAAGCAAGGGTTTTGATCATTTTGGCTCAAGGGTTTTTCTATTAGAGCTTGCATTTTGGGTCTAATTGATTGCATAAGGGCTTTGTCATATTTTTGTGTCTTCATAAGCATTGTAAGCCCTTTTCTACTTTCATATTTAAACTCTAAAGTTAAATGAATGATGCAAGTTTGGTTGATCATTATGATATGCAAGTTTATCATGTTATGTTATGCAAGTATGCCATGTTATGATATGCAAGTTTACCATGTTATGCTATGCAAGTTTGCCATGTTATGATATGCAAGTTAATCATGTTATGTTATGCAAGTTTGCCATGTTATGATATGCAAGTTTACCATGTTATGATATGCAAGTTTACCATGTTATGCTATGCAAGTTTGCCATGTTATGATATGCAAGTTAATCATGTTATGTTATGCAAGTTTGCCATGTTATGATATGCAAGTTTATCATGTTATGATATGCAAGTTTATATGCAAGTTTGCCATGTTATGTTATGCAAGTTTGCTATGTTATGATATGCAAGTTTGCCAAGTATGTTATGCAAGTTTGGGTGAATCATTTTACTCATGTTATCATGTTATGCAAGCTTACCTTGAGTATATGAACATAAAGCTTCAAGCTTTATGCTAAAGGTTGCATTTTGGCAACATGTAAGTTATCATATCTCTTATGATAACTTGCATGTGAGGCTAAATGCGAACTTATGGCCATTTCTACATGTCATTTATCACCATGTATCACCAATATGCCAAGTTTGGTTTTATGCATGTTTTTGAGGCCTAAAATGTAATATGCAAGTATATGAACATATGTACATTTCATATGCCACCATGTTAAACTTGTGGCTTCAACACCTTTATGTCATGATTATGCCAAGTTCCCTCTTTCTATCCTTTATGCGCTATTGCGATATGTAAGCGATGGGATTGCGTTTGGGGTTGGGTAAACTTAAAAGACATAAAAACATAAGCTTGGGAATTTACCTATTAAGTTAGGTCTACCCATTGGGAATTTACCTATTAAGTTACGTCTACCCAAATTCTTGAAAACTTGTAACATGTTTTGGAAACATGATGGACATGACACTTAGAAAATATAAGTGTGACCAACTCGAGGTTGGGTTGAGTTTGTAGCGTAAAACTACCCGGAACCGACCGGCTTAACTAGTTGCTACAAACAATAGGACCTAATGTGAGAAGTTGGTCATGTTGTACCTTGAACCCGAGGTTAGACCAAGTTGTGGTGTAAAGCTACCCGGACCCGCCCGGCTTAACTAGTAACCACTACAAGGTCTAATGTGAGAGGTTAAGGCACATTAAATTAATTAATGCCTCGTGATTAGGGTTAAGTCATGGTCCACTTAATACTTAACCAATTTGGGCTTGGTAGATTAATCAGAGTTAAGTCGTGAACTCATCGTTACACTTAACCAAGTTAACCCATGATTAGTAAAAGGGTTAAACCGTACTTAACCCACTAGAAAATCCTAGCAATGGGGGTCCACTCCAGCAGTAATCCCAAGTTCGTATCATTAAGACCCTAGGGACTAGGCTAGGGTGGGGGGCACAATTACTGGACTTGAGGTAACAGACCAAAAAGCGTCGGCAGAGTGGTACGCCGGTGTAGTTCTAGGCGGACTATGGTCGTGCACATAGTCCGAAGTCGGGGAAAACATGCACGGGTACCAGTAGATCGAGACTGTGCACTTATGTTTATGGTGTCCAGGGGTTGACACCCTAGGGCTTGATACACCCGACGGGAGACCCTGCACAGTCTGACTACAATTATGTTTGGGCCGCATTGACACCAACACGTGACGAGTTAGGCTTATAGGGAGCCGATCGACTAGACCGTTTGGTTGGACCGCGTATTAGGGTCACTTCATGTTATTGGGCCAAAGCTTGGGCCAAGGGATCAATACATGTTTATTCAAGTCATGTTATTTTGCTAGTACACCTGTGGTGCAAAAACCTTAAACCTGATTATGCGATGACACCTTTATCTACCTTGTTAGTTAATCATCATGCTAGTATGTAGTTATCCTTATGTTCATCTCAGCTTTCATCATGACAGTTAACTTTACCAGTTTACATTGATTGTAGTATGGCTTACTCAGTCTTTTTGACTGACCTATTTTTCTTTCGCCTCTTTTATTCCGTTCCCCCCCCCCCAGGTTCTCAGAGTGGGAATATTGGAGCTTAGCTTGGATTTCTGATCGCTTGCTTGTGGGATTTTAGCTCATGTACGGTCTTGACATGAAGCTAGCTATGGTTATCACTTATTTTGGGGATAGTACTTATGTATTTCAGTTTTTCAGTGATGTTGTTTTTATCTAGACTTGTGTATTTGGAAAGTTGACATTATGTTGTACCAGGCTTGTTTGAAATAGTTTGAAATCTTCCGCTGTTTTACTTATCTTATTTACTCTGTTTACATATATACATATGTTCTTGTTCTGCCTTGATATATCATTATGCATGTTTACCTGATTCAAACGCCCCTCCAAAGTCAGAGTGCTTGCAAGAGACACCCTGGCGGAGGTGAGGTGTTACACCATTTATGGTTGTTAATGGACTAGACCATTCACATTAAGTCTTCCACTTGTGGATGTTGGATATGCCGGGTCGTTCTGGGCAGATTTCTACCACAAGTCAGACTTAACCTCGTGTCTTAGCACCGTTACGTGTACATTTATGCACTCGACCCCTCACACTAGATTAACCACATGTGGACCCTGGATTTGCCAGGCGGTTCGAGGCAGACTTCTACCACAAGTGTAATCTAACCTCATGTCTAAGTGTGGTTACAGTTTCTAGTTACTGTAAATCTAGTCATGTTCATTGTTAACCAATTTTCATGTTTATCCAGGATTATGCCCCAAATCCTAGTTTGATTCACAATACAAGTTATGCCCCAAATTAAAATTTAGATCAAGGCATAAATTTTGCCCAAATCCCAATCTTGTTTTAATATAAGTTATGCTCCAAATTAACATTACCCACCATTCCCAATTTCGTTTGCTCGTATACAGCGATAGGCTTAGGCTCGAAGGTAGCCTGGCCATAAAAATAAAAAGGGAAGGAGGGAGAGAAGAGAACATGGATAAGCGTTATAACAAAACAGGCATAATATGTCAGAAATAGGCATACTAACTGAATAGGCATATGGTGATTGAAATAGCCATAATTGCAGAATGGGCATATGATTACAAAATTAGGCATGATAACAGAACATACATATCAAGAATAGGCATACGAGAACTAATCAGCTGATTAGGTGAACAAGTAGTTATGTTTCAAGTTATTAGCAGGCACTGATTTAGATCCAACTTATGAACATGTCAGGATTACTTTTTACATGTTTACATCCAAATATAATATAGACTCACTGTGACTAGATCTAAAGAACAGAGAACAAGGATCCTTGAATCTGTATAACTTGTTATTGCAAAAGAATAGGCTATTTTAGTCTGAGTTGGGGCAACACCTTGCTGTCTTTATTGTTTTTGGTGAATAAAATAATGAGAATGAGGTCCTATTTATAGCCTAAGGTCAACGAATCTTGTTCAGAAATGTGTCCACGTTCAAAAAAATTGATCTGCGCAAATCTGACTGGGGTCGACACCCCTGTGCAGGAGTCGACCCATGGGTCGACACCCATAGGGGACGGGGTCGACCCCTAATTGGGTGATTTACCCCATGTTTTTCCTGCTGTTTGATTTCGAATTCTGGGTATGTTTTGTTTATAAATGGCTTGTATGTATATAAACTTCAAACCTTACTATCTTCTTCATATGATATCCGTTTTATGCAAACTCGGAGTCTATCTTAAGCAGAACCCTGAGACGGTTGCAGTGGTATAGTCTGTTTTACTTAATTCCTAATATTTAATTAAGTATTCTTTAGTTTATCATTACAATGTTCTTTAAAATTACGGGGTGTTACAAGTTCATAGCACGCTTTTGGTTTTTTGGTGTCATTTGGCTTTATGTAAAGCTCAGGACGATTACAAATTACTTCGATATCACGTTTTGATTTCAAATCATCTTTCTTCTACCCTTTGACATTCAAAATTGTATTAAATACATTTTCAAACACATTTTTTCTCATTATACATCACGTTGATATTATGATGAATTAGGAGATTTTCCAATAAGGCAACTCCTAAAATATGTCTTGTTTGCACCAATTATGAATCGCTGATTTACCTTGAATTTCTGTCTGTACTCTGGTTTTATGAATCTTTTGATAATCTCTTACAATTTCATAAATTTCTTCACTTGACCATATTTTAGGTGGTCCTAAAGTTTCATTCCTATTAGCTATAACAAATTTCTTATCTCTTCTAAAAGGATTATTAATATGAAGAAAAAATCTATGACAGTCAAACCATGAAATTTTCTTCTGAATAGGTAAAGAAATGCTGTTGTTTATCCCATGCAGTAAGGGCAACCTAGAGGAGCAGCCGTATTCCAACCTGAAAGCATTCCATATGTAGGAAAATCGCTAATTGTCCACAATAGAGAAGCATGCATGCAAAAGTTCTTTTTTTTCTTTTCAAAATGTCATATGCTTCTACTCCTTTGTACCACAATTTTTTTAATTCTTCAATGAACAATTGTAAACAAACATCGATTCCTTGTGATCGGATCATTAGGACCAGGGATGACTATTGTGAGAAACATATAAGGAGTTTTCATACACATCCACGGAGGTAAATTATAATGTGTGACAATTATAGGCTAGGACAAATATTTAGCACCAAATTGAGAAAATGGTGAAATTCCATCCGCACACAAACCAAGTCTAACATTACGACTCTTAGGTACAAAATCGGAATACTTCTGGTCAAAATGCTTCCATATTTCCACATCAGCTGAGTGTGTTAATGTACCTTTTTCCTGTGCTCTCACATTGTGCCATCTCATTTACAGAAGATGCATATTACCTTTGAATTCTAGAAGTAATAGGTAAATAATGCATACATTTATATGGGACTTCCTTTTCGTTTTTCTTTCGTGGTTTGTATCTTTCCTAATTACATATTTTACAATTCTTGAGGTTGATATCTTCCTCCTAAAATAGCATGCAACCTATTTAGACATGTATTTATTTTTTTGTACGGTAAACAAAAAACGGACATCATTTTTTTTACTTCAGAATGATTTTCGCACATTAAATTATTGGGAGGCATATGCCGCTTCTCAGCTTATACAACAGTTGTAAATCCAACTTTTGTGAGGTTGTATTTAAATTTCATCGCAATGTATTCAGCAGTTACTGATAATTGAGTTCCACTTTTACAGCCTTCAAAAAGGGTTTCTTTGTGGCATATAATAAATCATATATTTTTTGTCCCCAATATTTTGGTTCTTCTTCATCATTATCATCGTCATTAGTAAATTATTGAACATGAACATTGAACATGCAACATCTTCAACCATATGTTTTACGAGATTCATCGTAGCAATTCATTATTCACTACCTCCTCAACTTGTATAGAAGTAGATGCTAACAGTTCTCCATGACGATCCCAAACCAAATAGTTCGACATAAAACTGTACTAACACAAAATGAACTCTAACTATTTGCGGTATCAAAAGCATCAATAATTTGCATCCACTACATGGACAACAAATTTCGACGTCGTTTTCATTATTACTTAAAGCAAAATTAATAAACACGCCAAAACAATTGATAAAATGTTCATTTATTTTGTCATCAGCTTCTTTTCGTTTGTACATCGAATTTTGATTAGTAAAATAATTGTCCTTTTTTCCTAAGTAGGTATATAATTAAAAAGTATGATAAAATTTGCATTTACATTTTGTTAAATTTTTTTTATTTCTAACTGTTATATTAATTCATCATTTACACTTTTGCTCGTTGGTCATCCTACCTCCCATTACAGATACATTAACGTAATTAAATCGCGTAAATCTTTTCAATTTAAATGATTCAATAAAATTTTGGCAACACTTCACTTGTACACAGGGAACATAAAGGAAGCGCTTTCAAAATTTTGAGAACCGTTCAAAATGAAATGATTTACAAGATTTATTTTCGTTATTGTGCTTGTAACTTGTCCAATAAAAAAGAACAAGTCCAACAAATATTGTATATGATGAATATAAATGTCTATTCCGTTTATAAAACGAACATTCACATAACGATCATATACAACACTTATTAGACGAGGCCGAAAACACTCTAAGGCTTCATTTCAATTTCTAATTGTGCATTTATGGAATTTATCACATATATGTATATATTCAACATTCAATCGAACTAACCATGCGTTATAAAATTAAATATAGTTTTCTATAAATTTCTATATAACATAAACTTTGTTCATTTCTATTTCCACTAAATAACACTTAACAAGTATGAAATCTTTTATATGTTAATTTAACCATATATACATGCATACATACAAACAACATAAACTTGCAATACCTAAATTAATAACAATAATTGGGCCTCAATTAAGTCAACCTATACGTAGATCAATTAACAACACTATGTATACATGCATACAACACTATATATGCACATATGCATACAACATAAATTCTAATTAACCCAATATTAGCAACATAATTAATTCAATCTATATATGCTCATATTAACAACGCTGCACATACAAACATATAATCTAACAACCAAATTAATCCAAAATTACTAAATCTATGGTATTATAAAAAAAATTAGGGCTTAATACCTTGAGTAATTGAGTTGAGTTGGAACCTAGAGAGGAGTAAAGAGAGTCTTGAACACCTTGGAGAGAGTAGCCGCGGGGTATGGAGCGTTGGAGGCCGGATTCAGATTTTGGGAAGTAGGGATTTTGGGAAATTTTGGAGGAATGGTGAAGTGAGGGAGGAACAAGCAGTTCGATTTAATTACTGCTCGACTATGTAATAGCCTGCATTGGCCTCCAACGGCATTATAATCAACAGCCTCCAACGATGTAATTTTTTAACACGTGAAGAAAATTCCAAAAATAAGCTTCCGTTGGAAGCCGTTTCACCTTGCCGTTGGCGGCCTTCGTTGCTATATATAGTGTTTCTTGTAGTGCATGCGTGTTCATTTGGAAAACACAAAAAGACTCCAACAAAATTAGGGGATTCTGCTATAGACAAAAAGAATAATGTAAATACCTCTGCATTTCTTCCCTTAATCCTGAAAAATTGTTTCGACTTGCTCGAGTTCAATATTTGGGGATTCCAAGAAGTATTTTTCCACCTTATTTCAGTTTCAAATCATAGTTTTTGGATCAAATATAAATCCATTTGCATCTTCCCTTTCCTAATGTGGTTTATTGATTATTTTAATAGTTTTCCTTTCTAAGAAACTTACGTTGGAGATTCTTTTTTTCTTTCTGAAATACAGAACAAAAATTATCTATCAATCCATAAAAGGTCAAATAAACAAATAAATAATTCCTTTTTAAAAAAAGTAGAAAATGAGCGTAGAACCTTGAATCTTTTGGATTGCATGTTTTGAGAAATTCAATATATAAAGGTGGCCAAAAGTTTACAAACGTTCATATATATACCTAGCACAATTGTCAAAAAGATCTCAAATAAAATAATGTTGAAAAGGTGGTGTAAGATATGGATTCATAAGATCCGTGTTAACCTTTTGTAATTTGATTAAAACGATTCACCTCTGATATAGCGCCCAGTTAGGGTGGAGGTTTACAAAGATATATTAAGCTCACTACGTATGCAATCCCTAGTATTGGCATTCAAACAAATATCCATCTACATGTTATTCGTCTTTCATGACAACTCTATCCCCATGATATAAATGAATTATATTTATCATAAGTCTATTGTATTTAAGAAGTCAATTCTCATCATGCTTGCTGCTAATATTTTTTATCAAAATTCACAATACACATAAAGAAAAATCAAAATGACTAAAATTAATAATTTTTGAATATGATTTGCATTGTGCAAAAAATGATATGATACCAATCTGTTGTGCGAAAAGATTGCACAGATGTGGAAAAACAATAAACATTATCTAGATTTGCTAATTGAACATCAATTAATCTAATATCAATTATCCTATTACTCAAAATAAATAGCAGATAACTATAAATAAGAAAATAAAGACAAATAATATTTATACTGCTTCCACTATCATCAAGAAGAAAGTGTACGTTGGTTTCAAATGAGAGAGATTTTATTCCACATAAGATAGAGATATAACTGATTACAAGATAAGAGTTTACATAACCAGAACCTTGAATTAAGATGAATAAGAAGAGGCACGCTATTTGGGGATCTCTGGCTGAGTGTTAGGATGGGTATACAATGAAGTCTACCCTCAATATATAACAAGTGAAATCAACGTGAGTCATTAATCAAATCACCAAGATATGAGAAGAATATAATGAAGGCAAATTGCAGAGGTAACAAATGGCGCAAACCAAGCAAGTAAATCCTTCATTAGCAAAGATGAAAGAAAACAATCCTTGCATTTATTTCCTTTCCATCTCATGCAAATTCGGTCTAATAATTTATGCAAAATATATGTGATTACTTTCCCTTTTACATATTATTTCCATCTATTAGTGATTTTGTACTACCAAAATTTAACACTCCACCTTGATGCAAAATCATATATCTTCAACACCCCATCTCGAGTCAAATCCTCTTTTCAACATAAAAATCTTCCAAAGAACTCCACCTTAATCCAAAATCTCATAGTGAGACAGAAATAAATATGAATATTTACATAATGGGTTCCAACAAAGTTACCCCCATCACACCTTGTTAATGAGCTCAGACTATGTCCCCACCAACTATCAAAATGCTGCAAATATTCAAAATCCAAAGAAGGTAGATTCTAAAGTACTCTCGATACCACTAAGGCCAACAAATCCTCTCAATTACCTATCTAAATATAGAGATAGAAACTAAATCCAATTGATAACAAAAGAGACTAATCAAAATCTATACATATATAAAAAATCACTCTCCTACCATTTAACTCAACTATAACCATTACAAACTTCACCCACAGCCTGCAAAAGATTCATCTTCCTCATGAAATGCTCAATGCAAAAACCAACGTTTTAAAAATGTTTGTAATGACATAAACATCTATGTCTTATCTTTGTTGATTTTCCAACTCAACAACCATCTATCACTTGACCGTAGCTTCTTTCCTGATCACCTTAGATCCCCTGAGCATGATCTACATAAAGACCCCTGTCTAAAATATGATCAAAAGTTCCTAAATCCAGTGGTCCTTTCAACACAGTGAACTCATTGTTACATCAAAGTTCCAAGACTGGAAAGCTCTTCTCTCTCAATATAATCTCCGCTACCAAAGTCTTCATTTCCCCCCAAATTAGTAATAGCATAATTACCGTCAGATATGTCGCTCTTTCTTGAAGCCGTTGATGCGCAATTTAAACAAAGCGTGTTGCTCTAATACCAATCTGTTGGGATTTTGTGTTAGCAAAAAAGACAAAACACCAAAAAAATAGTGTTTTTCACCCAGTCACTTGAAAATGAATTTGATTGAAAATAACAATGAAATAGATTAGAAATAATAGCAATATACAAATATTCTACCCAACCACTCTCTTTATTAATTCAACAAAATTTTGTATACACTTAAAGGAATAAATCCAAAATAAATAAAATACAACTAAATCAATAACCTAATTGAGAAAGGGAAAGAATATCTAGATGACTACAAGTATTGTTAGAGAAGAAGAGCAATGAAGAACGACAAAAAATCCTTGAATCAACATGGAGGCACCAATTGCGTCTACCAGTAGCATATAGGAATAACTTTCTGTTGGCCCTAATTCCCTCATTTTCCTCTCCAGGGAGCATTCCCTGGAGGCACGTAACCTCTCCATGTATTCTCACATGCTTTATGGTGTTATTGATCTAACCAAGAAGGCTGCATATATAAGAGAATAGAAGACCTAAGCAAATATCCAAATAGCCCTTTCAAAATATCTCTAGAATATAATCTTTTATTTATTTCATTCTATGATAAAATCAATCAATTAAATCAAATCAATTAATTGATTAATCATCAAGTCAATTGATTGGTTACTTTCCTCTTCAAAAAATATTTGAATCAACAAATTGAACACTCCACCTTGATTCAGATATCACATATCTTGAATAATCACCAAACAAGTTATCACTACTCTATCACATCTCCAAATTTAAAACCCTCGATTTTAAGGCCATGAGGTACACCCCGCCTGTTTCCGGAGTATAGTGAGACTTTGTTGATTTACTGGCTACATTCACACCCAGACGATTTGAATGGGCTACGACCATATCTTCTCAATTACATACACAACCCACCTCCTGCAGAAGATGCATCTTCCACATGAGGTGCACCATGCAAAACTAATGGTCTCAAAGGCATTGTAATACCACAAAGACCTCCATCTTGTGTATTTTTCAAATTTACACATGTCTGTCACTTGACCTGAGTTCCTTTTATGATTACCTTGGATCCCTCGAGCATAGTCGACGTGAAGACCCTTATCTGAAACATAAACTGAATCATCAAGGCATTTTCTAACCAAACAAATCACCCTCTTCTTCGTCTTCTTCCATCTTCTCTGGTCCATATCAAAGGAATTATTCTCATCTCACTCAATTGAATCATGAAGAACATTAAGGTATAGAACATCCACCGTCTTGGACTTCCAAATCCCCCAATTAGTTCCGTGAAAAATAACCATCTTCAAAAAAGACATCATTTATAATATTCAAGCCAAAATCACTCCAAGCTATGCGATGATCTGAGATCCAATAACAATCTATTGTGCCATAATTGTACAAAATGCTCTGGGACCACTCTTTTATGCGAAAAGGCTGCACAAGTGCAAAAAGAACAATAAATAGGATCAAGATTTTTGTAATGACCCCAACTTTTTGCCCGGTTCTTGTTGGTAATTAAAACAACTTAAACCGTACAAAAAGACGGATAGTTATGCGTACTTACATATTTGCACAAAAAATAACATAACTTTTCATTTCATTACCATAATATAACATCAGAGTTACAAGGAATACATCAGAGTACATTGATTTCATAGTGGAATAAATACTAACTCAGCGAAAGATTGTGAATGCTCCAAAACATATAACTCCAGCTAAAACCAGAATCCTGCTCCAACCAACTCCAAGGCTAACTCTGCAAACCAAACTACTAGGCTGCCCATGTCAAAATTATAGGCACCCAGAGTTTAGGTGAAGGAGCAATAAACTCCAGGTCAGTCGTGGGACTGGTGTGAAAACTCAAAAACAGTTGTTATTTAGGATTCATTTTAAAGTTGGGTAATTCAACGGAACACGCCGCTAACGCGGAACGGGTTTACTCCATATGAATTCCCGTGCATAGAAATTTGAAATGACTTTTGAAAAATGAAACTACCGTAAGGTCTCGCGGTGCACACACAATGCAAACACACACATGGGCGATGAAAGTAAAAAATGCTTGATACGTGAAAATCCTCTGTTATTATTACTAGTGCCTAGTGTGAAAACAATTTTGCAAATAATGAATTAATCCTAGCCAGCATAATGCCCCATCCCATTATACTGACAATCCTGTTGGTAGCAGGCTATACAACTAAAATCGTATGGGCTCATAGTGGAAATTGTGTTTCCAACGAATGACCAGGAAAAGGAACTTCCTTACCGAACCGATGGGTACGCCTCTAGAGGGACGCCCCGAGAACCAAATCGGGCTCTCTGCCAACACGAGGCCGGGTTACCCCTTAACTGGGTAACTTAGAGCATGCCTGAGTATATCATTTCCTGGTCGTTATCAACCTTTAAACCGAGGCCTCACAACATCAACATCCATATAAATAGAAGTTATCCACATTGGTTAATACCTGGGCTCCATAACATAGTACACCTTTTATTTAGAAGGAAGTGACTACCCTTAAGCGCTGCATCTTTCCTGTTTTAGCCATTTACCGGGTTGTGAGGCTTGCCGAGGTCACGATATACACAAAGCTACACTTAGATAAGCCATGCTTTGATCATCTATAACTCATCAATAACTTAAGTATGACACATTGTCCATTCACAATGCATCACTGGTTTCCATCAATATATAACCTCTAAGCTCATACAACTTAGAGAAGGGTGTTAAGCAAGAGAATAAACTCTCCGCCACCAAGCAGATATATATTTAACATAGATCAGTGCTACGCAGTCAATTACAATGTCAGACACACAATCCATACGATTCCGTTTTGGGTCTGAACGAAACACCAATCTGAAAATCTTCAAATATATTCAAACCTCATGCCACTTATAACCTCGTATTGGGGGACCAGCCCAACTATGACATCAGCAGTCAATCCAAACAATTCAAAGAATCCCGATCTTCATTTATCGCTTTCCAAGTCTTGAATTGCTTCATAACGTCGTATTATTACTTGGAATGGTTTTCGAACATATATTCGATCCCGGTCTTTTAAATAATAAGCACAATTAAAAAATACAATTGCAGAACACACAGGCTTTCAACCAAATCTCCTTCCATCTTGAATTTTGTTCAATTTCTTTATATCCGTTCTCAAATTATAATAAAATTCATATTTAACCTTTCTCATTTAAAACACACCTTTTAAATAAAAAATAATTGAGCCTCAAAGCCTTAATTAATTTTCCATTTGATAACTCATTATCAAAAACCCAGTTTCCCTTGAAAATCCTTACCAGACATTTCGATCATAGTTTCCAATTAAATCGGTTTCCCAACATTCAATTCTTTAAATCTTAACTAACAGATTATACTTCCTTCCCAATTCCTTATTTTTAATTTCCTCAAATCAAATATTTGATTAAATCCCCAAATTACGATATGAATTTCCATAACTCAATCTCATTGGGTTTCAATAATGATATTATTGAAGATATAATTCACGACAAAACCTAAATCAATCGATACTGAACATAAGTTACACAGAAACTGTACCTACTTATATTCGGTATCAATTCTCATAATCAACGAGTATTATACGTGGAATAACGATATAATAATAATATCTTCCAAATTCCTCAAATAGTATAAGTTTGCACAAAAGAATTTCATATCAAATATCCGAAGATTATTTCTATCCAACTTATCCCAATCAATTTGGGAAACCCATATCTTAATTTAAAGATTTATCCAACTCTTTGACATTAGATCTGGATAGAAATACCATCAACTTATACTTAATATTAATCTCGATATCCAACTCACATTATAAACGGAATAAGAGTGAATTACCTTTTAAATTCCTCAAATAGTAAGATCGTCATCTACCGAATTAATATCAAACATCTGAAGACTTATCTCCAACCATATCCAATTATTTAAAATTGAAAACCCCATTTTAGTACCAAAAAAATCAATTTAATTTCCGTATAAAAACATTTTCAATACTTTCAAATCTTTGAAAACATTCCATCAATCATTTACAAACGATTACTAATCGTTTGGAAAGTAGTTTGCGGGTTAAAAACTTCAAAATAGAATGTTTACAAAGAAAGCGTTACCATAGTGTTTCAAAAGCATTAGTAAAGCGTTACAAAACAGTTATCTTAACTACTTTGACCAAAATATCGTTTATCTTAGCCAAAACTGAAACTTTACAATTCAAAACACTTTTACATAATTTATAATGATTTTACAAGATTTTTTCATATTTTTAAAACATTTAAAATAGCTTTTTTTTATAATTATGGTTGAGAACTGCTCTTAGAACGACCTTTTGCAACACGGTTTTAAACAGATCTTGAAAAGTATAACTCAAAATTAAAATCCGTCATTTGAAAGCTCATGTTAATGGGAATTAAACATATTTTATTTTATGGAAATTCGATTTAGATTGCAAAAGTTATAAGCATTTAAAGTTTGCATCTAAAATACACGAATTGCCGCTATGTGACAAGCTCTATTTTGACCATAATAAAATTATGCTTCAATATTTCAAAATACCTTAGAAAACATTATATACCATTTAAAATCATTTAAGGTAATTTACATTGACTTTTCAAATATATTTTGGGTTCAAAATTCAACTTTTACTTTTTTACTTAATAAATCAAATTCCAATTCATTTCTAAATTCAAATAATTTCAAATTAACCATCCCATTCGTTGGATCAGTTAGGGATAGCCAGAGAGAGCAGGAAACTATATTTTAGCATAGACACCATCCTCTCCGTCATCCTAGAACGTTCCGGTATTTATTTATTCATTATAGAACTTTATCAATATATATGAATTCATACATATGGTCTTTCCCAATTATTAACCTTCAATTTAAATAAGGATATTGCTTCTAATTACAAAGGAGATTTATCGATCACCAATGTGGTACCATACTTGTTATGTCATAGTGTGCGCAAGACAACATCAACAACCATTATAAACATCTATATCAACCATGATCAACATAATTAAATAAATCATAACTGTGCACAAGCGTTATAACACTAACGCTTAATAGTGTGTGTGTTCTAAACTACGCATCCATCGTCCATCACAACAAACATCAATCATCATTAACCACTAATAATTCATCACTATATCTAAATTAGTCTAACTACTAATTAAATATATAAACCGTGGTTAGGGAGTTCTCAACAACAGCTTTCCAAAACTTCACGGTAGACGAGCCTAACTGAATGAACCCTCAGACAGTATTTCTGCGCACCGTCTCCCATGCCAATATATATATATATATATTAATCTTATCTCTTTATAAGAGGAGCAGGAAGAACTTTAGCAAGGTAGCGGTGGTGGTGATGGAGGCCGAGTTTTTAAGGAGGGAGGAGGAAAAAGGCTAATCCAAAATGGTGAAAGGAAGAGGAGAGGTGAATGGCTTAGGAAGCCATGGATAAGAAGGGGAGAAGGACGAAAGAAAATGGAAGAAATGAGAAATGGAGAAGGATGATGAAAAAAGAGGGTTAAGGTGGGTCTATATAGGAAACTTAAAGGTATAAGAAGCTTACACCTCATAGGACACTTGTCCTTTCCTTATGTTTTTGATTCATGCATGCTAACACATATTCCTTAAGTGAAAAACGTGGTGACACCTCTTTAGGACACATGTTACATTCATATTAAATCATTTTGCGACGTTATTTCTAACACTTATTTCGTGTTACTAACTTGAAACACTTTTCTAACACTTATTTAAGTCACAAATTTTAAAAACTTATTTCTGCTGCTATGTTATTACATTTGTTTTAGCAAAATTTGATTCAACAAAATATAATGACAACTCATGATGACCAAAGTCCTGTTTTGACAAAATACATTATCAAATCTTACTTATCGTATCATTGCAATTATATTTAAATATATATCTGTCATTTAACTTGTCAAAATTACCATATATATTTGTGTCAAATTTATTTTATGTTCAGAAAATTCAAATTAAATATTAAAAATCCCAATTTAAATTGGTTAAAAATTATGGATCGTTATAATTTTCCAATCGAACATCAATTAATCTAACATAAATTATTCTGTTACTCAAAATAAATAGTAAATAATTATAAAGAAGAAAATAAGGACACATAATATTTATACCAGTTCCACTATTATTAAGAAGATAGTTTACATTCTGTCTAAAGGAGAGAGATTTTCTTCCATATAAGAGAGAGATTATAAGATATGAGTTTACCTTACCAAAACCTTGAATTAGGATCAATAAGAAGAGACACTCTATTTAAGAATCTTTTGCTGAGTGCCAAGATGGGTTTACAATGAAGTCTACCCTCAATTTATAGCCAGTGAAATTTATGTGAGTCATCAATCAAATTACCAAGATATGATAAGAATATAATGGAGACAATTGGTAGAGGTAACAAATATCACAAACAAAGCAAGTAAATCACACATTTACTTCATTGGCAAAGATTAAAGAAAATAATCTATGCACATATTTCCTTGCCATCTCGTAAAAATTCAATTCAATAACTTATGCAAAATATATGTGATTACTTTCCCTCTTGCATATTTGTTTCTATCTATTTGTGATTTTGTATCACCAAAATTTAACTGTTCCTTTGTACATGAGTTAATAATTGAAAGGGGGAATGAACCATGAGACAAAGTACTTACATATGGTATGCTGAATATGTGGGCTTGATCGTAGCAGAATATTTCTTTTTTATAGAATTGCTTAAAGATCTAAGTTTACATCTTTTACTATAGATTGGGGCAACAGACAAAGTTAAATTGTAGTACCACGGTAGCTACAGTAGTTGATCATATCTGCCACTATGCCATGACAACTTAAGAGCTTGCAAAATTAAAAAATGAGTGCAATGTTGTGTAGTTAAAGGCCCGTAAAATCCCCACTATAGCCCCATACGCCCTTCAACAGCTATGCGTTTAGCGTTGATAAACAGTAGATCCACTTTAATTCCCTCTATTTTCCATTGCACCCGCTAAACCAATGCTTTATAACATCCACTTTAGCAATATTAATATATGAAACTTGATTCGACTAGTTCCCTTTTAAAACAGATCAATAAACCTAGTTTAAAATGATAATTTTGGCACATAAATGTTTAATATACAGTAGAAATCTATTGTAGTCATTAATTCCAATATGTGTAACCATGATATTCTTTGATTTTATTATATAAGATTAACATATATCAGTTTCTTCTACACAAATGATGTGATAATGACAATTAATTAATTTTAAAGTACTTATTTTTACATATAATGTACCTTTTTTCACCCTGCTATATTTCCCATATTTCCCCGCTACACTTTTTTGCACCCCCACCGCTATAGAACTGCTAAGCGCTTTAACCGCATAGGTACAATGCTACTTTTTAAACTAACATATGGATTTATGTAGGAAATTAGTTGAAGAGGAGCAATATATATGGTCCTAGGAAATATGTTCTTTTGTTGAATAAGAAAACTATAAACCCTCTAAATTATTATTTATGGGTGAATAAATGCATCATCTTTTCAATTGAAAAGAATTTTAGCACTTTATTTCAAAAGGAATAGACAATATAAATCTATGTGATTTTGTCGATCCAAACAAAATTAAAATAACTACCACAACACAAAAACATAATTTTCTTAGTAAACCTGGCCATAGCTTAAACTGGGAAACTTTGGAACTAATTAATGAAAAATAAAACTAAAAGAATGGTTTAATAATTATATCTTAGCAGTTAAAGAGCATTGTTATATGATATGTAGACCTTTTGTAAAAGTAGAATCATCCAAATATTAGGAATGCATTCCAAAGTACACAGGAAATTATTTACAATGTAAGAATCCTCAGTACGAAGATAATGCACGACACTTACGGTTCCTATGTAATTCAGACCTCAAACATGTCCAATTTAAGACCTAAAATGTAACGAACCGAAATTTTGGAACCAATTTAAAATTTTGAAAATTCGAGTTTCTAAGCATTTATAATAACTGCGCATGGTTCTGGGTACATACACTCATTTTTAAATATGATTTCAGAAATTATAACAACTAGATAGGTTATTTAAATTTGTTTTATCACCTTATCAGTTCAAACAATTTTGATCAAAACACTGTCCACCAAAATTGTAAAATTTAAGATTTTGAGATAAGTATTTGAATACAACTTATTAAATAGTTAAGATAAGGTTAGGTAACTTTTAAAATTGATTTAACAAGTTAATTATATTAAAATTCGATATTTCAATATTATTCTAATAGAATAGAAAATAATTTTTTTGCAAACGATCTCGGAATTTGACGAAATCATTTTTATCAAATCCATAATATTAAATAATGGTAAGATTCCAAATTTCAAGTTAATTGGAGTTAGTATGTGAGCGTGCGTAATACAAACGCAGGTTAGAAAAGGAAGTTAAAATTGAAAAATTACATTAACAAAGACCATTTTGTCAGCAGTCTCTGAATTCAATGAGATCGGACCATTGGCATCGTGTCTAAAAAATATTAGAGAGTTTCAAATTTCATAATTATTAGGATTAGTATGTGGTTGTGCGAGTATTAAACGCATAGCTAAATTTCAAAGAAAATTGATTTTAAATGATTTAGTTAATCAGTTTTGAGCCAATAAGTAATATTTAAAAATATAATAAAAATGAAATATAGTTGTTTAATGTTTTGAAAATGTTTTTAGAACATAAATCAATTTTCATAAGCATTCATACGTCGTTATACAACATTTAGTAGTGTAATAAATTATAAAACGATCAATAGCCAATTAGAGCTAGTTTTAATTGATGAAAACAATAAATAAAATATATTTTAAATTTTGTTTACATATTATCGAAGAGCATGAAAAACTGGTGAACATGGCCGGAAAATATATTCGATTTTATGTGCGTCGTTGTGCCAACAAGTTGCATGAAATGTTTTATGTATACAAGCTAATTAGCTTATATGTCTTCATTGGCTAGCACTATTCATTTAGGACATAAGTTGCGTTTGTTTTGAGGTGTCACCTTCCTAAGCCACCCTTGTATGCTTTGTCCCCTTCTCTAGATGATCAACACCTCAGTGATTCACGTCTCCTTATTCCTATAAAAGAGGAGCATACCCTCTCATTTTTTACTTCCATTCTTCTTCTCCTTCCTCCTCCTGACTACCATTTCCACCGCCGACCGTGGCAGCCCACCACCACCGGCCTCTCCCCATCTGCCCACGTTAGCCCACCACCCTCTTCCTCCTCCCGGTGGACCCCACTAACCTCCAAACACCTTAAAACTCCCTTAAAACCCTTAAAACCACTAAAATCCCCTCCTTTTCACCTCCTCCACCCCAAACCAGCCACATCTTCACCCAAACACCCCCACCCGGCACCATCTCTGTCCCTTCCAGCCCCCACCAATTCCATGCCCCCCATGTAACGGCGGGAATTTTCGACCCAGAAAATCAACATAAAAACACACTGTTGACTATTCAAGCATCGAAAACACCAGGACATTAATAGAAGAATTTAGAGGGTGAGAAAGAAAAGATAGAACTAATAGAATAGAAGAAGAAGAAGATCACAACTGAACAGAATCAGAGTAACACGAAACTCGCAGTGGAACAAAATAAGATGTATTATATAACATAACTTTGAATACAAAACTGTATTGTATATACATACCATTATCAGAGTACAATACATCATATCACAGCGGAAATAACTCTACATAACTAATGGTGAAGCTTCCTGCTTTTGAGCTCCTCCAAGTGAATCTGCAAAGCCTGAAACACTTGACTGCCCGTACAAATTTGGGCACCCAAGAGTTTAGGGAAAACAAACAAAATAAACTCTGGGTCAGTCATGGGACTGCTGTGAGTAAATTCCAACCATACTGTTTTACTTTGAAAATCCTTTTCAAAACAAGAAGATAATAGTAAGACCAGCCCACACATAAACATGGACGGTTTTTACCTTACTATAACCCGAATTATTCTTGATATCAAAACTAGTGATATTATGATAATGTCTAAACAAATAATTATACAAGTAGCAGAACGCTTGCATCTCACGTTCCACATATATATAGTATAAAACCATAAACCGCAGGGCGCTTATCGGAGAATGGATTTCAACAGACAAGGTATGGGAGCACCTTCTGAATAGTGTACTCTAGAGGAGATACACTCAGGGTTCAACAAGAACGTCTTGCAACCCGGCCACACATGACCGCTCACTCATTTAGCTTGAGTGTCGCGAATATATTGCCACCACGGTTGCAGGCCATCCAACCGTCATCCGAAGATACAGAATCGAAAAGAAGTATAAATATGAATTTTCTCTAGATCGGTGACAATACACCCTGCTTGGGGATGACCCAACTAGCCATGCTGCCTAGCCCAACTTCTGTCATTCTCGGTTGTGAGGCTAGAGGCTACGTTTATCTTCAGAACATCTGATCACCATTCACTTTGAATGTCACATCGTCAAATCCGTAATCACACATTGATTACACAAATGCACACTGGGTGTAGAATAAAGAGAAGTTATCTTCTCCCCACCACTTGGTATATTCATAAAATCAACGGCATGACCGTTGGAAATACTCTGTCAGACACTCGTCCATACAAGTTGTCCTGGGACTGGACAAACAAAACATCATTCTAGAACTGGACGACCCTTGCATTTAACTCCGTCTTCAATTATCTTCAGCATATCTATTTCATAGCGCTTATGCCTATACGGAGGGGTTTCGGATAACGTATCCAATCAGTCTCTCCATATCGACAACGGTGGTCAAACACTTCGATAGTCGGTTATTTAACTATCGAAGTAAAAACAACATTCATTCTAATGTATAATTAACATCACACAACCACGGGTATTTTTAAATTTTAACATTCAACTTTATTATTCGAATTCTCATATCTTACCAGATATTTCTCAAATCCCGTTTTAGCCTTTCCATACTTCTTGGAAAACATTTCCAGTTATTATAAACTCTTATTCTTTCATGTTCCAGAAAACATATGTTATTAATGTTCGAACTATTTTCATTAATTTCACATTCTTTATTTTCTACCCTTGGACAATCTACCCTATTTGCATTGGAAAATACTTCCAATTTCATTTTAACCTTTTAATCGGCCCAACGTTCACTTTTAAAACATTATTCACTTTGAAATGTGAATATCATTTCTATTATAGAAATCTGAACATCTTTATCAAATAAATCAATACCATGATCCCGTTTATCGAAATCTCTTTCATACTTTATATATTCCTATTCCACTTTGTAAACTCTGTTTCTAAGTCAACTTCTTATCAAATCGATATCAAGTTTAAACTAAGTACTGACTCCTATCCTCTTTAACATTTATTTGTTTACAACTAAATGTTAATTATTATATCAGATTATAATCCCTAAAAATAGTTTACTTTTAATACATTCGACTTCGTCGAATTCTAGTTACAAATCCTAATGGTTTAATTCTAATCACATTTCGAACATCGAAATGCTGTCATCAGTTTCTAATACGATTCCCCAATTCTTTTTCTAAACTCTTTCTTATATTCCTTTGAACAAAC
This sequence comes from Allium sativum, assembly GCA_030737875.1. Taxonomy (NCBI): domain Eukaryota; kingdom Viridiplantae; phylum Streptophyta; class Magnoliopsida; order Asparagales; family Amaryllidaceae; genus Allium; species Allium sativum. The sequence goes on from CM060914.1 coordinate 109,146,287, forward strand.
ATCGTTACTTATTACTCTAGAATAAGTGGATTTCAAACCAAACTGTTACATTTCCTAGGAAGTGCCGCTATATATAAAAGTCATGCTTAAGTCAAATCAACAGCAGTTAATTTGTTGCTATAGTTCTAAACTTGTCATACGCTGTAATATTCTCCTTATAACTAATTACAGTCACACTTACCTTATCAACAACGTTATTTTATTGCTATAGTTCAACTTGTCATACGCTGTAATATGCTTTGTTATAACTAATCTTGACATAACAGTCACATTTATCTTATCAACAGCGTTATTTTATCGCTATAATTCTAAGACTTGCATACGCTGCCATATTCCTTTTATACAAAAATCTTGACATCTCTTTCCGTTACAAAATCTTGACATCTCTTTCCATTACAAACTGATATCGTTCCTCGGTAATAGCGAAGCCGTTCAAGTTGGGGTATTCTGTTTACCTCTCAGACCTTGATCGACAACGTCCTTACCTTAGAACCGATACAAGTCTGCACTCTAATCCCTTATTTCTTATAATATCTATCTGATCGTACTTTCATGTTTATTTTTAACTATGGTTTTATAACACCATATCGTTACTTTGAAATCTCTGGTGTTTGATTATTTATATTAAACATTTACTCTTCGCTTTCTCCATTCCACAGTTCTATTTATAACTTCTTAACCAAAAGGTAATTAAATCTTATTACTTTGGATTAATTTATTTCTAAACTGTTTCATTAGATTAATTGAAGACCAATTAACCTAATAATTATTTTCCCAAATAACAGTTGATTTAACCAACTTCATTCCATCAGTAAATTCGTTAACTGATTTTAATTACTTCTTAACATTAGATTAATATAATTAATCTAATAATATTATTATCCAAATATTAAATCGTCGGATAATTTCTGCTTTATAAACTCATTTAAATGCCAACAATCGTTTTTATTTATTTTATAAAACGAACTCTAAAATACTGGTTTATAGTAGAACTTCTATCATAAATTTAAATCTTCTTTTTAATTATAAAAATATAATTTTTATAATTAACTTCGTTGATTTGCCTGACGGCCAATCAACTCCTTAACAAACGATGAGTTTACGGTCGACTGACGTCACCTTCTAAATTGATATCGTTTATTGATTTATCGAAACAGGTGTTGAATTTCCGTTCAACATCAATTTTCATGTGGGATTTAAATAAAATTCGGGTTCATACAAAACAAACAGTACATATAATTATCAAGGAGTCCGGTCGGATTCCTCCAACCGGTTTCCGCATCCACAAATGTCAGTCAACACAATTTACACTAACTCTATACTATGGGATATTCAAATTGATGGGATCAGTGTCCAACCGATGATGTGTACATATGTAACGGTATATATATTTACTTGTAATCTAGCTAATCGACCATCACACAACATTCAAACAAATATTAAAATATAATTAAAATATTTTAAATAGATCAGAGTGAGTGAATTTACTCACCTTGCGCGTTAACCGTTAATTAACGATTTGCGTCGGTCGATAGATCCGATCCGACGATTTAATCCCGCTATAATCCATGACGAGACGCAAATCGCTCCAGCTAGCTTTGTTGTTTGAAAATGGTATGAAACTGCTCCTTCTTTCAAACGCTAACGGCACGTCACCTCTCCCATCCATTCTTTCCTCCCAACGTTCTCCTTTACAACTCTCTGTACAAATCATACCCAACTTCATCTACTTGGACCTGTGCCGCATATTCATGACCATTTGCTACATCTAACACTCCCATTTTCATGAGTACACGCAACTCCTCAGACCAATAAATCATAACATGCATTACTCCACCTCCTCGCGTTTCAACATCTTCACCCTACCATTTCTTTCCCATTAGTGTCACATATCCTTCCTTTGACTAAGCTTTCATCATGATACGCTTTATTGCACTCACTCCCACCACAACATTATCTGAGTCGGACTCAAATGCGCCAGCTCCATGGTACAGGGGCCGAACATTTCAGTTGCCAAACCACTTGAACGCTTTACAGACATCACCGTGCCATTTTAAACTGCAAGAACGCAGTACTCCACTTCCATCTTTCAGCACGTCCACTAGCCCCTTTTTATTTACTCTTCGCCATTTATGTGGCCGGCTCATCACAGTGGAGTTCATCGGTGTGCCATCCAAAGTCTGCACCCAACACTATTGGGTCCGCCACCTTTCTGTTCATAGTCGTTTAAATCTGCCGACCCATATTACTCACCTCTTTAAATTTCAATTGTTCCATTCACTGTTCTTTACCCACGTGCCTTCAACATATACCGCTTATCTTCACCTCAGCGAGCTTCCACTTCCTAACACCGCTGCTTTTAACTCCTGTCAGCTACCCTCAATCCATCGCCAGTGGTTACTGCAGCAAATGCTATAAGCATGAATGCTTCTTAACATCGAATTCACGCATTTCCATTCTCTGACTCGTCCAACCACCTTGAACCCACCTTCATGACTTACGATCTTCATCCTGTCGTTGCAATGAACAGCACCCCCCCTGTTATAAACACGCGCCTACATACGGCCATCCTCACGTGTGCACTCAAACATGGCATCAACACCTTCTTCTAACATGTCTTCCTAACTCCAGTAAACATCGTGAATGGCCATTGCTCCAAATTCCGCTCCTGGCTGCTACTCCTTCCTTTCACTATACTTCAAACTAATCACCTCATTATCTCTCTCTTTAGGCGGTCAACACAGCCGTCACCAAGGTATACCATCCGATCCTCTGCCCCTTCCAATCGTCACTTCAGACTTGCGTGTAACCCATGGTGAACATCACCGAGTTCGTCAGTCCCCACGCCATGTTATCAAGCTCACACATTCACTTCTCCTTATTCATACTTCCGGGTTTGATGCGAGCTTGAAAACTGAGTATGCTGGCATGAGGTTTATACTAGAACGGGATTGATGTTAAATTTCAGAGAGATTGGAAAGCTTGGATTTGCTCCAGCGAAAAGATTGAACGGTTATATATATATATATAGAGATGAAAGGTTGCGTTAGATCAAAGCAACTTTATATTATATAAATAAATATGGCAGATATTTTCTTACTTATACTTACCTTAGGCTTACCTTAGTTCTTTTTTAGAGTTATGGTCATATAGGGTAGGTTAGGATACGGTTTGGGATTACTTTGTTGGTAAGGCTTCGGTTTCCAAGGTTGGCCATACCTATAGCTTCATAGCATGTGCGGTAACTACTTTGATTTTGATATAATAGGCTTGTATCAGTATGGGTTGGAGATGTGAAGGTTATGTATGCCTGCATTGTAGGAGTATGGTTTGTGTTTGTTTTCAGCTTAGGGTATGGTTTATTGCTCAGTAGGATAGGCTCTCTCTTTCTTCTTTTGATTTGAGTTAGGCCATCCCATTGAAAGTAATTTCTACTGTGTTCTTTGCGTGAATTCAAAGTAGGATAGTATAGGGGTTGACATTTTTAAAACTATGGACGTTCTTTGACTGACTTCGTGAGGTATATTATTTTTTTCTTTATTTCCTTTTATTTGAATTTGTGAAGACTAAGTTAAATATACCATATGATATAAAATTATATACATGTATGAATGGTCACGGACAGAAATAAAAATATCGTTGAGACGAGCAATGTATCACGGTCCCAAAAATATAATAATACCGGTAGATTGACTCATATTTTGAAACCTCGAAATATCGATACAGGGTGCGAAATACTCCAAATAAAAAGTTGCTTATCTAATTAATTAAAAATTACAATAAAATTCTAAAAATTAAATTATCGCTGCGCCTCAAAAGAACCTTGTCCCGATTTGCAACCGATATCAAGTTATATTCAAATAACCGTTATGGTCGATATACGATTTCATAGCGACTTTCTGAATATTTGATTTGGACATATCTTGCAGTCTGTACGACGAAATATCCATTTTCCACTTCCGTTAGAAAGATACAGTTCAACAGATTCCAACGTTTCTCGTTTCGAAGAAATCCGATTCAAAACGAGTCCGGTACACTCAGTTGAAGTTCAGAACGTTAAATTACGAACTGCAGCGTCGTTATAGGCTCGATTATAATTAATATATATCTTTATACGTTCAACTTCATTTTAATTAATATATAAATTCACTTATATTACAAATTCAATATTTAAACTGATTTAAATATTCAAATACAAACCGACAAAAATGCGAGACGTTACAGACCTTCCCCCTTAAAATAATTTCGTCCTCGAAATTGCTAAGATAGGGAAAATGCTACAATATATGTTATAACCTAGTTAAAAATCTTTTTGGTTTACTTCATAATTCCAGTTTCCACTGAACTGATTATTTCCAATATTAATTCCTTATTATTTCGAATATTTTCAAAATTTCTGAAAATTTCCTAACAGCTTAAATTTTCAGAGAATCTCGCCAGCATCTCCTCTGCACGGCTCACTCGGTATTACAACAACTTGCCACTCTGGGCCTTCTCCAATCCAAAAGAAAATCAATAACTAAGCATCTTGCCAAACGTGATGATAAATCTCATATTCCATATAAACGTGTACCTTTTTGGTCGGGCACTCAACTCTATCGTTTCCATTTGTAATTCCATTCAGCATACGTAAGCGAATATTCCAACTGATCTCCAGTCAGTTTATCCTCAACCAAAAATTTCTTACATCGCAACCCAAATTCCTTTTTCACTCTCCAGTTTCAACCTCAAATTCCAAATTCTTACTTGGTAATCCAATTCCATAACCAAGTTCGGTTCAAATTCAAAATCTTATTTCACCAATTCAATTACTTTGCCAAGTCAAATCTTTATTCTAGTACGATTTCCACTTACTTGGCTTCAATTTAACTCCCATTTTATTTGACTTAGTTAAATTCTTTATTTATTCACTTCATAAGTAAATTTTAAATTTCAGAATTCAAATTCCTGGGGTTTTTATTTCAAATCAGTTTGAAATCATATATAATTCAAAACATTTGAATTTCTGACAACTTGTTTCTCACAAACAAAATCTTTGGTAGTAATCCGTCACTCAGCAACTCGAAAATGAACACCGATAATGGTTGACTTCATCATCGGAATTTATTTCCCAGCGATCAAAGTGATTTCAATACTATATCACTTTCAAAACTTATTTTCAAACATTTCATTTTGAAATCACTACAAAATATACTTCACAACGTTTAGAAAACAGTTCTAAATTCACCCAGGATCTTAAAAATTCCATATATTTAATCCAAAATTTATTTACAACATCTTCTCAAATTTCTAGAGTTTTATTTCAATTCTGGTTTTTAAATTCAAATTCAGCTCATCTGATTTTGCATATCATACTTATAATATTTCGATTGGTAGTTTATATAACCAACTTAATTATAATCCTGTTCGATCATAATAATGATCACATATCCAATATATTATATTAATATCAAGATATACACTTCTTTTTATATCAAAATATACTTTGGGTAAAATTATTTCATTTACCCTCTCTTCAAAACATACTGTGTCGAATTACTCTGTTCAAGAGTTTAGAAACACCTATCAACTCAGTTTGCATTACTGTTTCGACCAGAATTCATAAACCACTCGACTGACCAGTCAACACAATATAAAATAGTTTTTATATTAATCACAAATACGCGCTCATATATATACACTCAACTCAATCTAGAGTATTACTAACTCCATCTCTATTGAGTTACGCCACAGAGCCAAGGTAATCACTTAACCTTATGCTCTGATACCATCTGTAACGGCGGGAATTTTCGACCCAGAAAATCAACATAAAAACACACTGTTGACTATTCAAGCATCGAAAACACCAGGACATTAATAGAAGAACTTAGAGGGTGAGAAAGAAAAGATAGAACTAATAGAATAGAAGAAGAAGAAGAAGATCACAACTGAACAGAATCAGAGTAACACGAAACTCGCAGCAGAACAAAATAAGATGTATTATATAACATAACTTTGAATACAAAACTGTATTGTATATACATACCATTATCAGAGTACAATACATCATATCACAACGGAAATAACTCTACATAACTAATGGTGAAGCTTCCTGCTTTTGAGCTCCTCCAAGTGAATCTGCAAAGCTTGAAACACTTGACTGCCCGTACAAATTTGGGCACCCAAGAGTTTAGGGAAAACAAACAAAATAAACTCTGGGTCAGTCATGGGACTGGTGTGAGTAAATTCCAACCATACTGTTTTACTTTGAAAATCCTTTTCAAAACAAGAAGATAATAGTAAGACCAGCCCACACATAAACATGGACGGTTTTTACCTTACTATAACCCGAAATATTCTTGATATCAAAACTAGTGATATTATGATAATGTCTAAACAAATAATTATACAAGTAGCAGAACGCTTGCATCTCACGTTCCACATATATATAGTATAAAACCATAAACCGCAGGGCGCTTATCGGAGAATGGATTTCAACAGACAAGGTATGGGAGCACCTTCTGAATAGTGTACTCTAGAGGAGATACACTCAGGGTTCAACAAGAACGTCTTGCAACCCGGCCACACATGACCGCTCACTCATTTAGCTTGAGTGTCGCGAATATATTGCCACCACGGTTGCAGGCCATCCAACCGTCATCCGAAGATACAGAATCGAAAAGAAGTATAAATATGAATTTTCTCTAGATCGGTGACAATACACCCTGCTTGGGGATGACCCAACTAGCCATGCTGCCTAGCCCAACTTCTCTCATTCTCGGTTGTGAGGCTAGAGGCTACGTTTATCTTCAGAACATCTGATCACCATTCACTTTGAATGTCACATCGTCAAATCCGTAATCACACATTGATTACACAAATGCACACTGGGTGTAGAATAAAGAGAAGTTATCTTCTCCCCACCACTTGGTATATTCATAAAATCAACGGCATGACCGTTGGAAATACTCTGTCAGACACTCGTCCATACAAGTTGTCCTGGGACTGGACAAACAAAACATCATTCTAGAACTGGACGACCCTTGCATTTAACTCCGTCTTCAATTATCTTCAGCATATCTATTTCATAGCGCTTATGCCTATACGGAGGGGTTTCGGATAACGTATCCAACCGGTCTCTCCATATCGACAACGATGGTAAAACACTTCGATAGTCGGTTATTTAACTATCGAAGTAAAAACAACATTCATTCTAATGTATAATTAACATCACACAACCACGGGTATTTTTAAATTTTAACATTCGACTTTATTATTCGAATTCTCATATCTTACCAGATATTTCTCAAATCCCGTTTTAGCCTTTCCATACTTCTTGGAAAACATTTCCAGTTATTATAAACTCTTATTCTTTCATGTTCCAGAAAACATACGTTATTAACGTTCGAACTATTTTCATTAATTTCACATTCTTTATTTTCTACCCTTGGACAATCTACCCTATTTGCATTGGAAAATACTTCCAATTTCATTTTAACCTTTTAATCGGCCCAACGTTCACTTTTAAAACATTATTCACTTTGAAATGTGAATATCATTTCTATTATAGAAATCTGAACATCTTTATCAAATAAATCAATACCATGATCCCGTTTATCGAAATCTCTTTCATACTTTATATATTCCTATTCCACTTTGTAAACTCTGTTTCTAAGTCAACTTTTTATCAAATCGATATCAAGTTTAAACTAAGTACTGACTCCTATCCTCTTTAACATTTATTTGTTTACAACTAAATGTTAATTATTATATCAGATTATAATCCCTAAAAATAGTTTACTTTTAATACATTCGACATCGTCGAATTCTAGTTACAAATCCTAATGGTTTAATTCTAATCACATTTCGAACATCGAAATGCTGTCATCAGTTTCTAATACGATTCCCCAATTCTTTTTCTAAACTCTTTCTTATATTCCTTTGAACAAACATCGTTACTTATTACTCTAGAATAAGTGGATTTCAAACCAAACTGTTACATTTCCTAGGAAGTGCCGCTATATATAAAAGTCATGCTTAAGTCAAATCAACAGCAGTTAATTTGTCGCTATAGTTCTAAACTTGTCATACGCTGTAATATTCTCCTTATAACTAATTACAGTCACACTTACCTTATCAACAGCGTTATTTTATTGCTATAGTTCAACTTGTCATACGCTGTAATATGCTTTGTTATAACTAATCTTGACATAACAGTCACATTTATCTTATCAACAGCGTTATTTTATCGCTATAATTCTAAGACTTGCATACGCTGCCATATTCCTTTTATACAAAAATCTTGACATCTCTTTCCGTTACAAAATCTTGACATCTCTTTCCATTACAAACTGATATCGTTCCTCGGTAATAGCGAAGCCATTCAAGTTGGGGTATTCTGTTTACCTCTCAGACCTTGATCGACAACGTCCTTACCTTAGAACCGATACAAGTCTGCACTCTAATCCCTTATTTCTTATAATATCTATCCGATCGTACTTTCATGTTTATTTTTAACTATGGTTTTATAACACCATATCGTTACTTTGAAATCTCTGGTGTTTGATTATTTATATTAAACATTTACTCTTCGCTTTCTCCATTCCACAGTTCTATTTATAACTTCTTAACCAAAAGGTAATTAAATCTTATTACTTTGGATTAATTTATTTTTAAACTGTTTCATTAGATTAATTGAAGACCAATTAACCTAATAATTATTTTCCCAAATAACAGTTGATTTAACCAACTTCATTCCATCAGTAAATTCGTTAACTGATTTTAATTACTTCTTAACATTAGATTAATATAATTAATCTAATAATATTATTATCCAAATATTAAATCGTCGGATAATTTCTGCTTTATAAACTCATTTAAATGCCAACAATCGTTTTTATTTATTTTATAAAACGAACTCTAAAATACTGGTTTATAGTAGAACTTCTATCATAAATTTAAATCTTCTTTTTAATTATAAAAATATAATTTTTATAATTAACTTCGTTGATTTGCCTGACGGCCAATCAACTCCTTAACAAACGATGGGTTTACGGTCGACTGACGTCACCTTCTAAATTGATATCGTTTATTGATTTATCGAAACAGGTGTTGAATTTCCGTTCAACATCAATTTTCATGTGGGGTTTAAATAAAATTCGGGTTCATACAAAACAAACAGTACATATAATTATCAAGGAGTCCGGTCGGATTCCTCCAACCGGTTTCCGCATCCACAAATGTCAGTCAACACAATTTACACTAACTCTATACTATGGGATATTCAAATTGATGGGATCAGTGTCCAACCGATGATGTGTACATATGTAACGGTATATATATTTACTTGTAATCTAGCTAATCGACCATCACACAACATTCAAACAAATATTAAAATATAATTAAAATATTTTAAATAGATCAGAGTGAGTGAATTTACTCACCTTGCGCGTTAACCGTTAATTAACGATTTGCATCGGTCGATAGATCTGATCCGACGATTTAATCCCGCTATAATCCATGACGAGACGCAAATCGCTCCAGCTAGCTTTGTTGTTTGAAAATGGTATGAAACTGCTCCTTCTTTCAAACGCTAACGGCACGTCACCTCTCCCATCCATTCTTTCCTCCCAACGTTCTCCTTTACAACTCTCTGTACAAATCATACCCAACTTCATCTACTTGGACCTGTGCCGCATATTCATGACCATTTGCTACATCTAACACTCCCATTTTCATGAGTACACGCAACTCCTCAGACCAATAAATCATAACATGCATTACTCCACCTCCTCGCGTTTCAACATCTTCACCCTACCATTTCTTTCCCATTAGTGTCACATATCCTTCCTTTGACTAAGCTTTCATCATGATACGCTTTATTGCACTCACTCCCACCACAACATTATCTGAGTCGGACTCAAATGCGCCAGCTCCATGGTACAGGGGCCGAACATTTCAGTTGCCAAACCACTTGAACGCTTTACAGACATCACCGTGCCATTTTAAACTGCAAGAACGCAGTACTCCACTTCCATCTTTCAGCACGTCCACTAGCCCCTTTTTATTTACTCTTCGCCATTTATGTGGCCGGCTCATCACAGTGGAGTTCATCGGTGTGCCATCCAAAGTCTGCACCCAACACTATTGGGTCCGCCACCTTTCTGTTCATAGTCGTTTAAATCTGCCGACCCATATTACTCACCTCTTTAAATTTCAATTGTTCCATTCACTGTTCTTCACCCACGTGCCTTCAACATATACCGCTTATCTTCACCTCAACGAGCTTCCACTTCCTAACACCGCTGCTTTTAACTCCTGTCAGCTACCCTCAATCCATCGCCAGTGGTTACTGCAGCAAATGCTATAAGCATGAATGCTTCTTAACATCGAATTCACGCATTTCCATTCTCTGACTCGTCCAACCACCTTGAACCCACCTTCATGACTTACGATCTTCATCCTGTCGTTGCAATGAACAGCACCCCCCCTGTTATAAACACGCGCCTACATACGGCCATCCTTACGTGTGCACTCAAACATGGCATCAACACCTTCTTCTAACATGTCTCTCCTAACTCCAGTAAACATCGTGAATGGCCATTGCTCCAAATTCCGCTTCTGGCTGCTACTCCTTCCTTTCACTATACTTCAAACTAATCACCTCATTATCTCTCTCTTTAGGCGGTCAACACAGCCGTCACCAAGTTATACCATCCGATCCTCTGCCCCTTCCAATCGTCACTTCAGACTTGCGTGTAACCCATGGTGAACATCACCGAGTTCGTCAGTCCCCACGCTATGTTATCAAGCTCACACATTCACTTCTCCTTATTCATACTTCCGGGTTTGATGCGAGCTTGAAAACTGAGTATGCTGGCATGAGGTTTATACTAGAACGGGATTGATGTTAAATTTTAGAGAGATTGGAAAGCTTGGATTTGCTCCAGCGAAAAGATTGAACGGTTATATATATATAGAGATGAAAGGTTGCGTTAGATCAAAGCAACTTTATATTATATAAATAAATATGGCAGATATTTTCTTACTTAGACTTACCTTAGGCTTACCTTAGTTCTTTTTTAGAGTTATGGTCATATAGGGTAGGTTAGGATACAGTTTGGGATTACTTTGTTGGTAAGGCTTCGGTTTCCAAGGTTGGCCATACCTATAGCTTCATAGCATGTGCGGTAACTACTTTGATTTTGATATAATAGGCTTGTATCAGTATGGGTTGGAGATGTGAAGGCTATGTATGCCTGCATTGTAGGAGTATGGTTTGTGTTTGTTTTCAGCTTAGGGTATGGTTTATTGCTCAGTAGGATAGGCTCTCTCTTTCTTCTTTTGATTTGAGTTAGGCCATCCCATTGAAAGTAATTTCTACTGTGTTCTTTGCGTGAATTCAAAGTAGGATAGTATAGGGGTTGACGTTTTTAAAACTATGGGCGTTCTTTGACTGACTTCGTGAGGTATATTATTTTTTTCTTTATTTCCTTTTATTTGAATTTGTGAAGACTAAGTTAAATATACCATATGATATAAAATTATATACATGTATGAATGGTCACGGACAGAAATAAAAATATCGTTGAGACGAGCAATGTATCACGGTCCCAAAAATATAATAATACCGGTAGATTGACTCATATTTTGAAACCTCGAAATATCGATACAGGGTGCGAAATACTCCAAATAAAAAGTTGCTTATCTAATTAATTAAAAATTACAATAAAATTCTAAAAATTAAATTATCGCTGCGCCTCAAAAGAACCTTGTCCCGATTTGCAACCGATATCAAGTTATATTCAAATAACCGTTATGGTCGATATACGATTTCATAGCGACTTTCTGAATATTTGATTTGGACATATCTTGCAGTATGTACGACGAAATCTCCATTTTCCACTTCCGTTAGAAAGATACAGTTCAACAGATTCCAACGTTTCTCGTTTCGAAGAAATCCGATTCAAAACGAGTCCGGTACACTCAGTTGAAGTTCAGAACGTTAAATTACGAACTGCAGCGTCGTTATGGGCTCGATTATAATTAATATATATCTTTATACGTTCAACTTCATTTTAATTAATATATAAATCCACTTATATTACAAATTCAATATTTAAACTGATTTAAATATTCAAATACAAACCGACAAAAATGCGAGACGTTACCCCCCACCCCCTCAAACTCAAACCCCGTTTAGCTAAAACCTTTTTCTGTTTACTCCAAAAACCCAATAAACATCCCTTTATTCACAGATCAAAATCTTGAACCCCATAGTGTCTCCTGCCCGACTTTTCTCAGAAAATATTTGATGACACTGGAAGGCTACCGAAATCATTCGGATTCATTTAGACGTCCTTCGATTGAAGTTGGGAGGAGTGGAAACAAAAGGTGAGAGCTTTTAAAAGATAATAAGGGATAGTTAATATTGGTTATTGTTTGTGAACTCGATTGAGTTACATACTAATGTTTGATTGATATTATGGGTTGATGCTAAGAATTATGATGGTTAGTTTGAAAAAGGTTCGATCCTAAGTAGAATTTGTATATTCAATTAAGTATATGACACTTATAAGAGATGGGGCAGACATTGTAAAGAGTTTGAACCTTAAATGGTTATGAAATGGAAAATTAACTTGACATTTGTTGTTGAATATGGGTATGAACTCTATTTAGGTATTGGATGTTATGTTTGTTGGTGATTGTGCATTGCAGTTAATATGTTGGTAGACAAAAATTAGTTTTATCAAATATTTTAATAGTAAAATAATGGGCGAAAAATAAAAGTCAAATTTAACGTTCATTTTTGAATGTAAATAAAGTAATTCATCCCGATAAACATTTGCAAAAGAAAGAAGTTGATTTAAAATAGTTTTCAAGTGGTTATTACATGTCGAACTTTTTATTTTAAAATGAATAGTACTAGGACAAGTGAAGTTTAGTTAGGGCATCTGGGAAATGTTTTGAAAAGAATTCCTTTTCAAAACTTTCCTATTTATTATTTTTATAATGAATGTTAGGAAAAATTAGGTTTAAAATACAAAGTTTGAAAAATAATGTTATTTTAATAATAAAATAATATTTTTTGCAAGGCATAGTAAAATAATATTATTTTAATAATAAAATAATATTATTTTAATAATAAAATAATATTATAATAGCCGTTTATTGGAAATACTTGAAATTGAAGTTGATGTTGGAAATATTATTTCCATGTGTTGTTATATAGTTTATAAACTATCTTAGAAGCGATTCGATTCGATTATAATCGAAGTTTGGTCAGAATAGAACTCATCGCACAACAGTAGTTCGTGAATTTCGACTACTGTCTTCAAAGTGACATATTAGGAGATCCGACCGTTGGATTTACCCGAAATAAAAACCATTAGATCCAAAATGGAAAAAACTTTCAAATGATACGTAGAGCTTTAAAACCCACGAATAGGTTGTTAGATATGTTCAAATCAAGTTTGAATAAAAACAGTGCTAGTGCAATTGAATGAACTAAAGCGTCGTCGGACTGAAATGGCTTATTTTAAAATAAGTAAAAATAAGTAAAAATTATTATAAATCATAAAAAATGATTTTAAATAGTTATGAACCAAATATACTTGGTTTTTTATATTTATTGTAGTCAATTGATTGTTTGGATTATGCTCAGTCAGTTTATGAGCAAATATGCCTTTATATTTAGCATTGGGTTAGGTAGAAAATACTTGTATGCTAACACCTTGTGATTTATTTCACTATTTGAGTATGAGGTGTTTAGCGATTTTTTTGGGTTCATTTCAATTTAACGAATGGCTTTTGAAATGATATTTCGATAAGAGAAAGGAAATGTTATTCCCGATTTTGAACAGTGAATGTTTTATAAAAATGTTTTATAAAACTGAAAGGATTTCAAGTACTTAACTCGATGATTTTAAAATAATTTAGAAATGGAAATTATCATAGATTTGATTTATTTTTTATTATTGGTGTTAATGATTTTTCCACTTTGGGATATATATTGATTTAGTATGTGGCTAAAGATTCGGGTAACTGATAATTAAAAGTATGGCTAGCAGAATGAGCATAATTGGTCATTGGTCGATGTTGTCTGCTCCAGTTAGTGAGAGATGCACCTATATATATATATATATATATATATATATATATAGTGAAGGATGGTACTTGCATTGTTGATGATAGAAACCACCTGATATCTGGTTGCATATATTTTGTTATGCATAGTTGTGATATTTCGGAATTAAATTTCCAAGTGATTTGGTTTGAGATCCCGAAGAGAAAGCTAATTTGATATGAAAACTATATATGTATTTCAAATGACTTGAAATAAGAATTCAGGATTAAAATCCAAAAAGATAACTTCTGTAAAGTTAATTAGATATTGAAAATCTATGTTTTGGGGATTAAGCCTGAATGGGTAGTTTTAGAAATTGCATATTGTTTGTTGCATCGTAGGCTTTAATTGTCTATTTGTGATAGTTGTTTATGATGGGTATTCATGTGGAGGAAACCCGTTCCGAGTTATACGCCGTAATACCGTGATATACCTTACTTTTAAATAAGTATTAATATCACTGTTTAGTTCTCACACCAGTCCCATGACTGACTTGTAGTTTGTTTTTTCCTTGGCAAACTCTGATGCCCTTATTTCCACATAGGTAGTCGAGTAGTTTTTTTTGCAGATACTTAGTGCAGGTTTCTGAATTGAAGCTAGAGTTGTGCCTAGATCATTAATTAGTTTTCCGCTATGTAATGTAATAATGTATTCCCGCTATGCAATGTATTTAAGTTTATAATACTTTGAAATATATTCTTGTACTCGGATGTAACATTTCAATGATGTTAATGAAAAGTCTTTTATTTTTGCCTGATGTGTCGTATGCCTAAAGTTAATGTCACAAGAGTTTCTGCCATTTTGGAACGGACAACTTATATTCAATTTGAAAGGCAGGAATTTTCAGGCCATTACAGTTGGTATCAAAGCTTTGGTTAATTCAAAAGCTTAGGGATATGCCTCATTAGAGCAGAAGGAAAAGATTCATCAGAGCTAGGATTAGTAATACCCTAGAAGAGTGACTCATTAGAGATGAGGTAGATAATGCACTAGAATGAGTTAAGAGTATTACGTATACGAGAGATCATAATCGTGATATATAAAAGGAGAAATTATCGACGATTTTGGCCAGTCGATAAGTTCTATAGCCTGTTAGGTAAGAACATAAATTAGCATACTTATTCGTTCCTTTCGGGGAAAAAGTTTCAAGTATGGGAGAATGTAATGACCCAACATTTTTGGACCAATTTAAATTTTGAAAATTTGAGTTTTTAAGAACTCTAAATAACCACGCAAGGTTCTGGATACATACATTTATTTTTCAATGCGATTTCAAAAAGTATAACGATAAGATAGATTATTTAAACTAGATTTATTAGTTCAGGCAATATTGGTCAAAACATTATTCACTGAAATTGTTAATTTTGAGATTTTGAGTTAAGTATTTGAATACAACTTATTAAATAGTGAAGATAGTTTCTCTGATCGATAGGAAAGTTCGGGGATCTAATGTGGTTGTTAAACTAGATATGGAAAAGGCTTACGATCGAATGTCTTGGTTCTTCGTTATAAGGTTCCGAGGGCATTCGGTTTTCTGGAATCCGGCATAGATCTTATATGGCGTCTGATCTCCAACTGTTGGTTTTTCCATTCTCATAAATGGATTAGCCAACTAGTTTTCAAGGCCGGAAGGGGTCTGCATCAAGGAGACCCCTTATCCCCGTCTCTTTTTGTGATTGTTGCTGAGGCTTTGTTCGCGGTATTCATACACTGACGATAGCTAGGCAGATTCACAGGTTTGGAATCCCTAGGGGATGCCTCTTATTTCTTCCTTATCCTTCGCTGACGACATTATCATTTTCACGAATTGTAGTCATAACTCTATCCACCGGCTTGTTCACCTTATTCGACTTTAAGAGAATAGCTCAGGGAAACCATTAACTCCGATAAGAGCTGCTTTGTACCCGGGAAACACTTATCTGCGATAAGTTCTTCCTGGATTCAAACCTTCACAGGTTTTAGGGCTGCCACTCTTCCTTTACCCTATATCAGTGTCATTCTTTATCGAGATAGGAACCTTAACACCATTTTCGATTCCCTGACTGACAAAGTCAGGGGGAAGAACATTCGCTGGAATGCGATTCTTCTCTCTCAGGCAGGGAGACTTGTTCTAATAAATTCCGTGTTAGACTCTTGTTGGATCTCATGTCTGTGCTGCCACGACTCCCACCTATTCCTTCTTCTGCTCATTGGCGTCGTCCTTTTTCTGGGTAACAAGGACAACGCGCTATGTCATTATTAGGTTTCCTGGAACACCATTTGTCGTCCAAAGAGTGAGGGAGGGTCGGCCCTCCGTGACCCTAAGAACATTTGCACTACCTTTGCTTGCAAATTATGGGCGATATTTGGAGCGAATGACTCCCTTTGGGAGATGTTCCTTCATGCTAAGTACCACATGATTTTAGGCGCAAGTTTCACCGGTGTCCAATCCTACGCTAGTGAGATATGGAAACATATGAAATCCATGAAGGCTTTATCGGATTCACATGGGGGTGGAACCTATTAGGACGATAGCCCCTTCTTGATCAAGACAGCTTGGAAATCGACAAGGACTCTGACACCTCGCCTGTGACGGCCCGCCCCGCACCAGCCGGCATTTCCTCCGAAAGTGCGCTGTACACATGCCCGACTAGCATGGAACGGTTGCCAAAGAAAGGAAAGAAGAGAGTGAACTAATCTAAAACCTGTAGAATGTCTCACATCGCATGCGATAAAATACAGTAACAACATACTTGACATAAAACAGGCGAGACAGTGCAAAAGCTGAAAACTAAACATCATAGCAACGGAAAATCCATATACAGCTTATGTTCCACATCATTATTACAACTTTAAAATGTCTCTAAAGTGAATGAAAGGAAGGGTACACTACTAATGCCCAAAGTAGTGACCAGCAGCGACACAGGAAGAATATCTAAATATATCATACGTGGAAGCCTCCTGCTCGTCTCCGATACAACTACTCGTGCATCACCAGCAAACCTGTCTCTAGTCTGATCGTGAGAGCACCTAGAGTAATAAGAAGAGACATAAAACTATGGGTCAGACAAAAAGTCTGGTATGAGCGATAAGCAGCTAAACAGAACAATAACAGGTATACTAAACCATACCTGAACCTGGACCTGCAACCAAAGAGTTAGCACTACATACCGTACAATACTCTAACGTGCCACTAACATATGGTGTACAGAATACGGGGTTGGGGGTATGCATGTCATAATGGTGGCAAACAAATCAACATAGCAACCATCCTCACATCTCTCACTCAGTGCGTAAAGCATACGATGTCCACCACTGTCAATCACTAGACCCATCGAGGTAGTGACAGAGTTTGACTTGTACAACTACTGCTACTACCAAGCTTGCCCCATGGAGTCATGACCAAATCTTTACAAATGACCCCACTTCATTGGTCTATAGCTTTTTAGTCATACGTAGGCCACTGTGGCCCTGAATCCATTCACGTACCCCCTACACATAGTGATCCAAAGCCATAGACATCGATAACCCCTCAGCACACGTCCCGCAGCAAAGCCCAACTCATGAAGTTAACTCGTTAGTTCCCAACTGGATCCTGAGCTCTACTTCCTATTTGGACTTCCTCTGTATCTCGGGTTTTGTTCGAATTGGTGTTGGTCTTCAGAAAAGTCGTCGTGTAATCGGAGCTCCAATCTGGTTCGGGCCGGTTGTGCATAGTGCTCCAGTCCTCATCGGTTCGGCTCGGATGCCTCTGCCTGGGTTCGGCTCAGTGATTGCTCCCTTCTAAATGTTCCGATTTGATTCGGTGCTTCGCTCCAACTCCAGCTCCAAGCTTGGTCCTCCGATCCTATCCCCTGCCCAACTCCAACTCTAAACAAATGGCCTTCCTTCTCGCCAAGCCTCTTATGCTAAGTTCCAATTCGAATCGAGTCCACTTGCCCAGTTCTCCTATCCGATCCGAGCCAAATAATCCGATCCGATCCGGTTTGAAACCCTGCACATTTCCTGCAACTTTCCAGCGACTGTTTTACGCCATATGATGGCGTTTTTGACCATTCTAACTGTTCTAATCAATCACAAAGCGTACCATACAGTCGTAGCAACAAATAGAAGTAACCACAAACACCAAAACAACAATATGACAAGGTCAAACGGATCAAACATAGCCAAAATCCCATATTTTCCCCTAAGCATGTTTAAGCAAAACTAATGATATGATTAGCAAAACTTAACCAAACCAAACCAAATTTCTAACAGATGTCTAAAACATTATTTTCGAATTTATAAATATTTTTCCAGAATTTATTAATGTATAGATTCACTAGTCAACACTAATTACCCCTAATTAACTGTAATTAGTGAGAAACTTTGCAAATCACTCACCTTGGCCACAAATAAAATACCAAATCTAAAATGAATCTCTATTTGCCGTTGTTCCCAATGCAACACAACAGTTCTACCACGATTCTTTTGCTAATCCTCTTTGATTTGATGTTGCTAAGCTTAATCCTTGATTAGAAAGTGATTAGGGGATGTTTTAGATGTTGGAGGCCATTATTAGGGCTCTTAGGAGGTAAATGGCGGCTAGAAAACTGAAATGAAATGAAAACCTAACTCATTTCAGCCTCCCCATAACCCTAATCCCGAAATGGGTTATGGACCCATTTAATAATCACCTCATTTGGCCCGGTTAAGCAGTTTTTCACCTTCTGAAAATTGTTTCAGCCATATCTCCCAAACGGTGAGTCCGTTTGGCTAATGTGACCAGTCTACGGAATTGTAAATCATCATCCAGATTCAATGGAGGTGGTTTTAGGTCAAAACTCCTTTCCAGTCAAAAGTTATGGCCAAAACAAGATCAGCTAGGGCAAAATAGTCATTTAAAAATCGACAAAAATCATGAATATGGGAAATGACCCCAATAGTCATCTCCCAAAGTTACATGACCGTACAACTCCGTATGTGAAAAAAATAAATATTCTATGGTCCTGCGATGCGTAGGATGCGAGTTGTTACACTTTCTCCCCTTAAGAAATTTCGTTCCCGAAATTCCTTAACCCAAAACATACAAAGGATCCCGCATGCCTACCAGCCATATACAACAATCAATCATGCAAAACAAATAAAATGAACCTATCCTAGCATGCAGAAAGACTAAATCGAAACAGAAATCTTACCAGGCGAAGAGTTCTGGATACGTCTTCCTAATACTCTCCTCTGTCTCCCAAGTACAGTCATTCTCATTATCGCCCCACTGGACTTTGACTACATTCACCACTTTCCTTCGAAGTTGCTTCATATCGTTCCCAACAATACGCATAGGCTTGCGGTTCCCAACCGCCTCGAGTTCAACTTCGATATCATCCAACTGATCAGGTGAAATAGTCACATCTGGGTCGTGTACAAACTTCCTTAACTGGGAAACATGAAATACGTTGTGAACTCCTGCCATCTTCTCTGGTAATTCAGCTTTGTATGCCAAATTCCCAATTTGCTCAAGAACTGGGAATGGACCAACAAATCTTGGTGCTAACTTGCCTCTCCTGCCAAATCGTATCACGCTCTTCAACGGAGAAATCTTGAAAAACACCAAGTCGCCAATGGAGAACTTTAATTCTCTTCTCCTCTTATCAGCATAACTTTTCTGCCTATCTTGGGCAACCTTCATTCGCTGTTGGATAACCTTGATCTTGTCTGATGTTTCTCTTATTACTTCTGGTCCAAGCACATATTTCTCACCGGTCTCTAACCAACATGATGGTGAGTTGCACGGTCTTCCGTACAAAGCTTCAAATGGAGCCATACCAATACTGGATTGATAACTATTATTATATGCAAACTCTACTAGATGCAAATGGTCATCCCATGATCCACCCAAGTATAATATGCAGGCTCTTAAGAGGTCTTCTAATACTCGATTCACTCTCTCTGTCTGTCCATCGGTTTGAGGATGATACGCGGTACTGAAATGTAGTTCTGATCCTAACGCCTCTTGTAAGCTCTTCCAAAATCCGCTAGTGAACAACGGATCTTGGTCACTCACAATGCCTTTGGGTATTCCATGAAATCTCACTACCCACTTTATATACAGTTCTGCTAATTTAGCTGCCATCCTGTTTGACTTGACGGGTACAAACCTTTCACTCTTAGTCAATCGGTCCACAATCACCCAAATGCTATCATGGCCCGATCTAGTCCTAGGTAACCCATCAATGAAATCCATCGAGACTTGTTCCCATTTTCATTCTGGAATTTCTAACGGTTGTAATAGACCACTAGGCTTCTTTTGCTCAGCTTTATCCAGTTGGAAATTCATGCATTTGGATTTGAACTTACCAATGTCTCTTTTCATCCCTTCCCAGTAGTAGGTCTGCTTCATGTCTCGATACATCTTGTTACCACCGGGATGTATAGTTAGTTTTGAGCGATGACATTCCTTAAGCACTTCATCTCTCAATCCGTTGACATTGGGCACAACTAGTCTTCCATTCTTTCTAAGCCATCCATCTCGATCAAGCCCATACCTATTCATCTCTTCGTTGATTCCCATCTCCAACTTTGAGATGATTTCCAATAGGTTAGGATCGTCCCTCTGACTGGAAACAATCCGCTCAATCAAAGTGGGTCTGATCATCAAACTTGCTAACATTTCTGGATCCATCTCGCACTTTGGTCTGAAATCATACCCAGCGATGTACTCCAGTTGCTTCCATTCAAGAAACATAGCCCTTAAACTGGCATGTCTTCTACTCAATGCATCATCTACCGCATTGCCCTTTCCTGGTGTATATGCGATGTCAAAATCATAGGAAGCTAAGAATTCTAGCCATCTTTGCTGTCGGATATTTAGATCCTTCTGAGAGAAGAGATACATTAACGATTTGTGATCGGTAAACAACTCGAATCTTTCTCCCAAGAGATAATGTCTCCACATCTTCAGTGCGAACACGATCGCTGCAAATTCCGAATCATGGGTAGGGTATCTTTTCTCATGCGGTTTCAGTTGATAGCTTGCATAAGCTACAACCCTACCTTCTTGCATCAATACAGCACCTAGTCCGGTACCACATGCGTCCGTATATACCGTCATCCCTTCATTCCCCTTAGGAATGACTAATACTGGTGCACATGTCAACTTTTCCTTTAGACTCTTGAATGCATTCTCGCACTTTTCGTCCCAGACAAAAGCTTGATTCTTCTTAGTCAACTGAATCAATGGTGCTGCTATCTTGGAAAAGTCTTGGATAAATTTACGATAATATTCAGCTAACCCCAAGAAACTTCTTATGTCTGTCGCGTTCTTAGCCGTAGACCAATCTTGTACCGTAGCCACCTTCGCAGGGTCCACGGCGATACCATTTTCTGAAACAACATGGCCCAAGAATCTCACTTCCCTCCTCCAGAAGTGACATGTAGAAAACTTTGCTTCAATTGGTGTTTTCTCAACACCTCCATCACTATCCTCAAATGTTCCTTGTGTTCTTCCTCTGTCCTCGAATAAACAAGTATATCGTCCACGAACAGAAGAACAAACTTATTCAACTGATCTCTAAATACCCTATTCATAAGATCCACAAAATATGCTGGTGCATTGGTCAACCCAAATGGCATGACCAAACATTCATAAAATCCAGACGGCGTCCGAAATGTTGTTTTTGCTATACTCTCAGCTTCCACCCTGAGCTGATGAAAACCTGTCGCGAGATCCAACTGAGAGAATACTCTCGTGCCACTCAACTGATCAAACAAATCATCTATCAGCGGTAGAGGATACTTGTTCTTCCTTGTCACCTTATTCAACTCACGGTAGTCTACACACAATTGAAGGGAACCATCCGCCTTGGTAGCAAACACAACTGGTGCTCCCCATTTAGAAACACTCCTGATAAATCCTTTCTTCAAAAAATCGCTGACTTGCACCCCGAGCTCTCGCTGCTCCCTTGGTGCCATACGACGAAGTGGCATCACTATAGGTCTGGCATCTTTCACTAAATCAATACGGAACTTAGTCTCTCGGTGTGGTGGAAGCCCGGTCACTTCCTCGAAGACGTCCGGATACTGGCCAATCACGGGCAAACCTGACAACTCATTATGCGGGATGTCGAGGGAATTTAGAAAACTAGCCATTACCCCATCACTAGGTAGACCACCAAACACCACCCTCTGCCCATCATCCGCTCTAGCTGTCACCAAAACCCCTCACAGTCTACCACCACCCCGTTTCTTTGGAGCCAATCGACTCCCAAAATAATCCCAAACCTAGTGAAGCCCAAAACAAAGCAATCACAAACATGCATCCATGACTCGATAAGACCACATTACGACAAATCATGCTAAGGTTAGTCGAACCACCAATCGGGTTCGTCACTAATAAAGGTCTATCGACAATTACGGACTCCAATCCCAACCTATCTACCAGGTCACTAGATATGAAAGAACTGGAAGCTCCGGTATCAAATAAAACTCTAGCAGGAACATCATAAACAGAAAGCATACCTTGAATAACGACATTCTTTCCCTTCTCCGCCGCAGTTGAGTCATTTGACGAAGAAGGAATAGCATTAAGGGCATATGCTTTCACCATCTGCTTTTCCTTAGGGGGTTGCGGACACTTGTCCTTGTGATGTCCCACTTGGCCACACTTGAAGCACTTCCTATCCACTGGCTTGGCCCGACAATTACTAGCATAATGTCCCTTCTTACCACATCTGAAGCACTCAACATCTTTCTTATTCTTTCTCTTTTAGTCATCCTTGGTCTGATTCTCCTTTCTCTTATTATGAGAACCATTCTTGCCTCCATCGCTTGCTTGCGGCTTTGGCTCCTCTGTAGATGAAACCTCAGTCTTCGACTTAGGGTAAAGGCTCTCTGACCTCAATGCTTTCCCCACATTCGATTCAAACGTCTCATCAATGTGGTTAATAAGCCTTTCCCCCAAGTACTGATCCAAGCCAGTTATGAACTTCTCGTTCTTCTTCTCGGCATTATCTATTAGGGATAATTCATATTTTGACAAAGTGTCGAATTCAGCAATATACTCCGAGACAGCTCTGCCATTCTGCTTGAGTTCCAAGAATTTCTTAAACAGCACTGACTTCTGAGCAGCTGAAATGAATTTATCGCTAAAGCGAACCTTAAACTGATCCCAAGTAATCTGATCCTCAGGAGTAGCTTCCTTTATAGCATTCCACCAATTCATTGCCCATCCTTGTAGCTGACGGGATGCTAGCCTTCTCTTCATCGCATCCTCGATACCCAAATCTTCGAAGATACGCTCGCGGCTATCCAACCAATATGAACATCCGTAGCTGACTCCGTTCCATGGAACGACTTCCCACCAAGACTAGTGTAATCCTTACATAGCTTGGCAAAATCGGCTCTAGGCGCCTGCACCACTGCACCACCACCATTACCAGCATTAGGAGCTGCCCCCTGAACATCTCTAAGCATCTCTATCATGAGGTCAGTAAACATCGTCGTCATGTCAACAGCATTCCCATTATTGGCTCCTCTACCAGCACCTCTTGTGTATCGTATCATCGTTCAATCTGTAAAGAGAAAACGATCAACCATCTCCATAGTGGTGCCAGTGCAGTGCGACTTCATCCGTAGATATACTAATAGTATATATATATAGCTTTTGAAAACCAAAATAATCACAAATACATGCTCCCATATACGTATTATCTCTCCCTGGTGTCTTTCCCTAGGTTAACTACGCAACCTAGAGCTCTGATACCAAGTGTGACGGCCCGCCCCGCACCAGCCGACATTTCCTCCGAAAGTGCGCTGTACACATGCCCGACTAGCATGGAACGATCGCCAAAGAAAGGAAAGAAGAGAGTGAACTAATCGAAAAACTGTAGAATGTCTCACAGCGCATGGGATAAAATATAATAAGAACATACTTGACATAAAACAGGCGAGACAGTGCATAAGCTGAAAACTAAACATCATAGCAGCGGAAAATCTAGATATAACTTATGTTCCACATCATTATTACAACTTTAAAACTGTCTCTAAAGTGAAAGAAAGGAAGGGTACACTACTAATGCCCGAAGTAGTGACCAGCAGCGACACAAGGAGAATATCTATATATATCATACGTGGAAGCCTCCTGCTCATCTCTGGTACAGCTACTCGTGCATCACCAGCAAACCTGTCTCTAGTCTGCTCATGAGAGCACCCAGAGTAATAAGAAGAGACATAAAACTCTGGGTCAGACAAAAAGTCTGGTATGAGCGATAAGCAGCTAAACAGAACAATAACAGGTATACTAAACCATACTTGAACCTGGACCTGCAACCAAAGAGTTAGCACTACATACCATACAATACTCTAAGGTGCTACTAACATATGGTGTAAAGAATACGGGGGTGGGGTATGCATGTCATAATGGTGGCTAACAAATCAACATAGCAACCATCCTCAAATCTCTCACTCAGTGCGTAAAGCATACGATGTCCACCACTGTCAATCACTAGACCCATCGAAGTAGTGACGGAGTTCGACTTGTACAACTACTGCTACTACCAAGCTTGCCCCATGGAGTCATGACCAAATCTTTACAAATGACCCCACTTCATTGGTCTATAGCTCTTTAGTCGTACCCAGGCCACTGTGGCCCTGAATCCGTTCACGTACCCCCTACACATAGTGATCCAAAGCTATAGACATCGACAACCCCTTAGCACACATCCCGTAGCAAAGCCCAACTCATGAAGTTAACTCGTTGGTTCCCAACTGGATCCTGAGCTCTACTTCCTATTTGGACTTCCTTTGCATCTCGGGTTTTGGTCGAATTGGAGTTGGTCTTCAGAAAAGTCGTTGCGTAATCGCTGCTCCAATCCGGTTCGGGTCAGTTGTGCATAGTGCTCCAATCCTCATCGGTTCGGTTCGGATGCCTCTGCCTGGGTTCGACTCGGTGATTGCTCCCTCCTAAATGTCCCGATCCGATTCGGTGCTTCGCTCCAACTCCAGCTCCAAGCTTGGTCCTCCGATCCGATCCCCTACCCAACTCCAACTCTAAGAAAATGGCCTTCCTTCTCGCCAAGCCCCTTATGCTAAGTTCCAATTCGAATCGAGTCCACTTGCCCGGTTCTCCTATCCGATCCGAGCCAAATAATCCGATCCGATCTGGGTTGAAACCCTACACATTTCCTGCAAATTTCCAACGACTGTTTTACGCCATACGATGGCATTTTCGACCATTCTAACTGTTCTAATCAATCACAAAGCATACCATACAGTCATAGCAATAAATAGAAGTAACCACAAACACCAAAATAACAATATGACAAGGTTAAACGGATCAAACATAGCTAAAATCCCATATTTTCCCCTAAGCATGTTTAAGCAAAACTAATGATATGATTAGCAAAACTTAACCAAATCAAACCAAATTTCTAACAGAGGTCTAAAACATTGTTCTCAAATTTATAAATATTTTTCTAGAATTTATTAGTGTATAGATTCACTAATTAACACTAATTACCCCTAATTAATCGTAATTAGTGAGAACCTTTGCAAATCACTCACCTTGGCCACAAATAAAATACCAAATCTGAAATGAATCTCTGTTTGGCGTTGTTCCCAATGCAACACAACAGTTCTACCATGATTCTTGTGCTAATCCTCTTTGATTTGATGTTGCTAAGCTTAATCCTTGATTAGAAAGTGATTTGGGGATGTTTTAGATGTTGGAGGCCATTATTAGGGCTCTTAGGAGGTAAATGACGGCTAGAAAACTGAAATGAAATGAAAACCTAACTCATTTCAGCCTCCCCATAACCCTAGTCCCGAAAAGGGTTGTGGGCCCATTTACTAATCACCTCATTTGGCTTGGTTAAGCAGTTTTTACCTTCTGAAACTTGTTTCAGCCATATCTCCCAAACGGTGATTCCGTTTGGCTAATTTGACCACTCTACGGAATTGTAAACCATCATTCGGATCCAATGGAAGTGGTCTCCGGTCAAAACTCCTGTCCAATCAAAAGTTATGGCCAAAACAAGATCAGATAGGGGCAAAATAGTCATTTAAAAATCGGCAAAAAACATGAACATGGGAAATGACCCCAATAGTCGTCTCCCAAAGTTACATGACTATACGACTCCGTATGTGAAAGAAAGAAATATTCTATGATCCTGCGATGCGTAGGATGCAGGTCGTTACATCGCCTTTCTCTATTCTCTTTCATTTGGGATGTGCATATTCCACCGAAGGTTTCGTTGTTCATATGAAGAACCCTACATGAAGAATTGCCACTGGATGACAACCTTTTGAAGATAGGAATCCTAATCATTTCCCGCTGCAGGTGCTGCAGCTCTGGTTCTCTAGAATCCTTGTTACATCTGCTTTTCATTAGCTCTTGTGCTAAGTTAGTCTGGAATTACTTAGGAAACGTGGTTGGTTGCCGAGGTAATACGTCTTCATTATCGGATTTGCTGAGAATCTGGTGGACGGCTTCTTTGGTAAATCCATTCATTCGATTCTGTTTCGTCCAATCCCTTGACTTATCTGCTGGCACATCTGGTGCTTGCGAAATGAAGCAATGTTCGACGATGTGTCTATTATTCAGAGAGTTAGAGATGATGTTTTCCTAGCTCTCCGGGGAAGGCTTTTAGGGGAGTCATTGGTTCCTGCACTAGGAGATTAGCAGGTACCTTTGGTATTTCTGAGGTATCGACTACACCTAAGGCGGGAATCGGTTGATTCCTTTAGTTGGGTGGTGATTGCTAGTGGTCCACTCTTTTCACACCCTTCCCCCTCCCCCTTTACTATCTTATGATGCTTGCTAGTGCTGCAGGTCCTGGATTTTTGGGTCTCGTTATCTTCTACGATTCCTTATGGCATAAGGTGCTCTGATGGGTTTAAGCGAGTTGTAGAGAGGGAGACCTTGGAGCATTAGGCTGGGGCTTTCCAGCTTGGTAGAGCTGGCTTCCTTGCAGGACACTTTTATTTTTCTGGCTTATAGCTCGTCTGTTATGGAGACATCGCGACTTCAGCATTGGTCTTGCCTTTGGCGCCCGACTTCTGCGTTTTCGTCTGGCTCACTTAGCTTTTGGGGGTTCCTTAGAATTTGAACCAAATGTTGTATTTCTATGGTTTATCAGTTGTATATTACTCTGCACCTATTGTTTGTGTGTGTTTGTGTACGGTATCTTCATTCTACAGTTACTGTTTTTCTGAGGAGTTGGAGAATGGGTAGATTCTCCCTTTTATTATATTATACAATCCTTTTGTTAAAAAAAGTTAAGATAAAGTTAGGGAACTTTTAAAATTGACATAACAAAATTATATTAAATTGGATATTTTAATATTATTCTAATAGCCTAGAAAAAAGAAATTTTGCAAACGATCTCGGAATTCAACGAAACCATTTTTATAGAATCCATAGTAGTAAATAATGGTAAGATTCCAAATTTCAAGTTAGTTGGAGTTAGTGTGTGAGCATGTGTAATATAAATGTAGGTTAGAAAAATAGTTAAAGTTGGATAATAACATCAACAAAGGCCATTTTGCCAGCGGTCCCTGAATTCGACAAGACAAGGACCATTAGAATCATGTCAGAAAAATATTGGAGAGCTTCAAATTTCATAGTCATTGGGATTAATATGTGGTTGTGTGAGTTTAAACGCATGGGTGAATTTCAAAGAAAAATAATTTTAAACGATTTAGTTCATTAGTTTTGATCCAATAAATAATTTTTAAAAATAAAAATAAAATATAGTTGTTTAATGTTTTGAAAATGTTTTTACAACATAAATCAATTTCCGTAAGCATTGTTAAGTCGTTATTAAACGTTTAGTAGTGTAATAAGTTATAAAGGATCAATAATCAATTAGAGCTAGTTTTAATTAATAAAAATAATAAATAAAATATATTTTAAATTTTGTTTACATGTTATCAAAGAGTACGAAAAACTAGTGAACATGTGAAATGACCCAAACTCGCCCTAATGGGAAAGCCCGGATTGAATTGAGAACACGACAAATCAGAACATAAATAAAAGAACATTTCATTATTATTACAACAATTACATCAGAGTACAAGAATATAACTGAGTATGGATAAAGAATATACATTTGATAAACGTTAGAGATTTACAAATTACAATGCAGTGGAAAATAGTACAAAAAACAACTGAAAGAAATACATTGATACAGAGCGTTTCGAATATAGCTCCAGCTGTAAACCAGGATCCTACGAATATAATATCTGCAAAACAAAAACTATTAGATGCCCGTGTGGAAAATAGGGGCACCCATAGTTTAGGCTGAAACAATAAACTCCAGGTCAGTCATGTGACTGGTGTGAGAACTAAAACAGTTGTTTAAAACTTTACTTTAAAGTAGAGTAAATAAAGGGACCACGCTGGATAACACGGAACGGGTTTTCTCCCAAGAATACCTATGCATAAAAAAGACAGCGTAATGCTAAACAGAGAAATGAAGCTATTATAAGACTTAGGTCCCACCACACAATGCAATGCAAGCCGGAGGATAGAGTTTTCCCTTATAATAGCCAAAAATGCTTAGTATGTGAAATATCGTATTTTATTATTACTATAAGTGAAGAAATCAACTTCAAATATAAATGTATCAATAATAAGCGGTGTAGTTACCCATATATTATGTCGCAAAATATATATTTACAATAAAATCGAAAAATCACGTATTGGAAATTGGGTTTCCATCTATGAACTGAGGAAAGGGATCATCCTCACACCGCTTCGGCACACACTAGCAAGTGCCTCAGGACTACACATTCTGGGCAGCCCTTGGATTTTCATAGCCGGTCATCCGTCGATGACAGCTTACCATAAACTATATGTTAGCTGGTTCTATCGAACCTCTTGGTCAGTATATCAACCACATCATCCATCGATCCCGTAGTGACCGATATATCCATCGATCCCATAGTGACCGATAAATCCGAGGCGCCTCTTTATCTAGTAAGTAATAATAAGAAACATCCACATGAGTAAACAGTCTGGGCTCCATATCATGACGTTACTCGTAGCTAGAACTAACATATGTCCATTTCCATGTAGTCACTACCCCGTTATTGGTTCATACATGGGTGTGAAGCTCGCGAATTAACGCTATACAAAGCTATGCTATTTAAAGCTTTTCTTTGATCATCAACCCCAAGACTCTTCTTTTCAATAGAAGCCTTGATCATTTGCATCTCAGCATGCCACACAGGCAATTCACGCCATGCGACTGATGTTTATCGACATATAACCTCTAAGCTCGTACGTCTCAGAGAAGGATGTTAAGCAAGAGAATAAATTTTCCACCACCAAATAGATATATATTTAATAGAGGTCAATCAACACAGAATAAAATCCAACTTCAGACACACATCCATTTACAAGTTCATTCTGGGTCTGAGCGAAACCAGAGGCACCTTATACCTCATCCCGTATGTCTAATACAGGAGAGAGGTCCTCGCATATCTGGTCGATCTCCAAGTACGTCTAGACGATCACCACTTATTACCATGTCTTGGGTGCATAGCCCAATCAAGACATTAGTAATCATCCAAACGATGTGAAGGCCTCCAGTCTTCCACCATCTTCGTCATCAACTTATCGTCGAATCAATTATCCAGAATGGGTATGAACCCGGCCTTTCCGAATAATTCACGAATTTTATAATCAAGTGCTATAAAACACAACATACGCCTCATTCCAATTCTGGATATTCTTTTATTTAAATATTCATATCCTTTGGGAAAGGTTCCCATTAATTTTATCAAAGATAAATTCTTTAAATTTATTCTTTAATCTTCCTTTGGATATCAATTCAAACAAAATTAAGGTTTATCCAAACTAGTCGGGATTATCGAACCATACCGAAGTAATCATTTCTTTTATTATCCCAATCCCAACCTATTCATCCCACGGAGCAAACCTGGTATTACTCCATATCTAACACCATGGTGTTATCGGTAAAATTAATTACCATTTTACGTTCAAATCTGATCAAAGATTTAACTATCGCCTGGAGTAAAACTGGTGGTACTCCATTCTCGATCATTTCCCAAATTTGATAATTTAAATTATCACATTCTCATTTCAATCTAATTAAAGATTCATTAAAACTCCATATAGTTTTAAACTTCCCAAAAATCAATACTAATGATTATTTAACTTTGGGAAATCAAACATGTCGCATCGACAATCTACACCGTACTATTGATATGTTCCGATATGTAATCTCTAAGCTCGTACATCTTAGAGTAGGGTTTTAAGCAAGAGAATAAATTCTCCGCCGCCAAACGGATATATAATTAGCAGAGATCGATATAATGTTATACATGTAATCCTATCTTTAACTAGGTTAAAGAACTAATGTCATTTAAAACATAGTTCACGATAAACCCAAAATCACATTCCATTAATTATGGAATCTTCATGGAAAACTGGTTAATATATACAATCGGTATCAATTTCCATATCCGCCTAATAATATAAATGGAATAAAGACAAAGCCTCTTAAATTCCATATATAGTAACAGTCTTCCTCCATAGAAGCTCACTTAGTTTATTACCAAACCGAATTCCATTCTATTCCAGTTTAATATATTAAACTGGAAAACTTCATTTTGGAAAATCCCATTAATCTTAATTAAAAGATTTATAAATTCCAAATCTCATTTCACTGTTAATCGGGTTAAAGAACGAGTGTTATTTAAAACATCGTTCATGATAAACCCAAAAATTCAATTCTTTTATTCAATTCCAATTAAATATTAATTAATTGGAAAACTTCACTAAGTCTTAACTAAAAGATCTATTCTTTTCTCTGGGGGTTTAAAAACAGTGTTGGTAAAGACACTCATGACAAACCCGAACTCCCATTTGATATTAAATACAAGACTCTGAATAGAAATTATATCGGCTTATATTCAATATCATATTCTGAAACCAACGAATATAATATTGGAAATAACGATATAAATATTTCTTTCGAATTCCCAAAACAATATCCGTATAACCACGGAATCCAACATCGAAATATTCCGAAGATAATTTCCATTCCAATTCATAATTGGAAATTCTGGTTACATTAAAACCCATTCTCAATCAATCTTCAAACAATGACAACAATCAACCCAAAAATCCAAATCACATTCAATGATTTAATAACAAAAAAATTAAAATGAAAACAAGTGAGAGAATATTCTCACATTGATCGGTTGTATTCTTTCTTCGATTGGAAAATGGAACAGCGGTGGCTTCGCTTGTCTCGAGTAGTGTAGGTGGCAATTGAAAGCCTGGAAGCGGAGTTCGCCGGTGGTGGTCCTTCACGGTGGACTGAGGTGAAGCGACGTTCAGATCTGTGTGGTCCTTCGCTGGTGGTGGTTCTTCGATTTAGGGCGCGGATTTAGATTTGAGGAGTGGCTCGTTGGAGGTTTTCTTTCCCGCGCGGTGACTGGGGAACGATGGAGTGGGGCTTCGTGGTGGTGGAGATTGGAGGCAAGGGGCGAACAACGGTGCTGACTTTGTGGTGGAGGCGGTGGCGATTTGACGTCGGGATGGGGCGTGGATCGATCAACGAAGGAGGTTAGGTTTTTCAATCATGGAAAATGATTTGGGGGAATACAATTTTGATCGTAGAAATGTTATATCGGTGGGGAGGGGGGTTTAGAGAAATTAGGTATATATTTTCATTTTTATTTTACTTAATTTTCCAAAAAGTTAACTTTACATTTGAACTCCAAATCAAACCCAATGACTATTGCCTCTAATTAAATACCCCCATTCTGAATGCAATGGGATATGTTTCGTAGGCTAACTCGACTATTTCGATAGGTTTTTATCACAATTATAATTTAAATCAATATATATTGAATTTAAACATACCTTTTAATTTATTGGGGCCACATACGGACTCCAAAAATTACAGAAAAATTATATCTAGCTTTGTTTTAATACGGTCCCAAGAAAGCTAACTTCGTCAAATTTGGACACCGTTTGAAAAATGACCATTTTCTAGTCAATCCAATTCAACTGAAATGGACAAAACATGTTTTCTTTTGCCATGCTCATATATTAATTCCAAAATTATGAATTTTGGAATGTAGCAATAATTTAACATCCCGGATCCAACAAAAGTGGTTTCGTCGAAAAGGGAGGTCGTTTGCAAAATGGCTATTTTTTAGGGCTGTATTTAATTTAAAATATAATTAAATTCCATAACAACTATTTTAAATTTTAAACTGGACATAACTTTTTATTCCCGTTATGAAATCTGGATTTTTCACATTCATTGGAAATATATTGTTAAACATATTCAAATATTTCTTATTTTACTTAAATCCGATTTATTTTGAATCTTGTACATTCATTTGAAATTTGAAATCGAATTTTCAAATTGCCACGCCATTTTAGGCTCATTTTATAATTAAATTAAATGTATTCGTTCTAATTTCGATTAAAATAAATTTTAAATCGTTATTATTTAAAATAAGTCATTTTAAATATTCAAAATTCATTTAATTAACCAAAATAAAAATTTTAAATTGGTTCTGAAAATCCGGGTTGTTACAATATCTCCCCCACTTAAAATCTTTTCATCCTCGAAAAGGATCGAAGCTGAAAGTTGTTTAACCAACTAACTCAACTTTCATTCTTGGTTTCATATTCAACTTTTCAGTTTCTAAGAATTTTCTAATTTCTCAAAAATTTGCATACACCCTAAATTTTCGAAAAAGTCTGCCATAATCTCCTTTGTACGGGGAGGCCTTTAAAACCGCAACTTGCCTCACAAGGCCCTTACCAATCCAAAGGAAAAAAGGAAAAGCCAAATGTCTTGCCAAGTGGCTTGCCAATCGTCTCATAAAATCATAAAAACCCAATAAATTAGTAAACATGTACCTATTTGTCGGGCATACAATTTTATTCCCCTTCTTAGAATCCATGATATGACCTATTCAATGTATATACATGTATTTGCATGAAGTTCCAATCAAATTTCCAGTTTAGTTCAAAATTTTGATTTGATTTGGCTAAATTTACCTTCATTTCTCTTATTGGTTTTATGGTTCCAATATATTTTTATTAATCAGAATAATAATCAAACAACACAACCAACAATCAATTAGTTGATTATCTTTTCAAATTCATAATTTTGGTATACTCAGAAATCATATTTTTGATGCTAAATCACAAACAATAAATCCTATCTAGTTTTGGTTCTTACACCAGTCAATTTGAAATATCTAGATATCCTACTTTCGTCACTCGAACATAAGCACAAGTAATGTGATCACAATTTCCAGGATCATCTCCGGGCGACTAAAGTGTGATTCTATATCCATCCAGTATGTTTGAGGCTTCAAATACACGTGGATCAGACGTATAATCAAAATCTCTTTAGATCGGGTAGTCCAATTCAATTTAAAATAAAATACTCACACATGTATAATAAGGATTAAATTTTCAAAACAAAATTTGTTTTCATTTTTATTAATAACACTCTTTATACTTATTCTAGGATAATATTGATCCCATCTCTAACGAGCCATTCTTATTGGATATTACTAATCCAATCTCTGATGAATTCTTTCGTTTGGTTCTAATGTGTCTTGTTCTCGAGCTCTATAAACCAAAGCTCTGAGACCACGATGAAACGACCCAAACTTGCCCTTACCTGAAAGCCCAAATTGAATTGAGAACACGACAAACCAGAACATAAACAGAAGAACATTTCATTTTTATTACAACAATTACATCAGAGTACAAGAATATAACAAAGTATGGATAAATAATATATAATTGATAAACATCAGAGATTTACAAATTACAATGCAGCAGAAAATAATACAAAACACAACTGAAAGAAATACACAGATACAAACGTTCCGAATATAGCTCCAGCTGTAAACCAAGGTCCTGTGAATATAATATCTGCAAAACCAAAACTACTAGCCGCCCGTGTGGAAAATAGGGGCACCCAGAGTTTAGGTTAAAACAATAAACTCCAGGTCAGTCATGTGACTGGTGTGAGAACTAAAACAGTTATTTAAAACTTTACTTTAAAGTAGAGTAAATCGAGGGACCACGCCGTATAACATGGAATAGATTTTCTCCTAAGATTACCTGTACATAAAACAAAAAACGCAATGATAAACAGAAAAATGTAGCTATTATAAGACTCAGGTCCCATCACAAAATGCAACGCAAGCCGGAGGATAGAGTTTTCCCTTATAATAGCCAAAAATGCTTGGTACGTGAAATTTCATATTTTATTATTACTATAAGTGAAAAAATCAACTTTAAATATAAATTTATCAATCATAGGCGGCGTAGGTACCCATATATTATGTCGCCAAATATATATTTACAACTAAAATCGAAAAATCACGTATTGGAAATTAGGTTTCCATTTGTGAACCGAGGAAAGGGATCATCCTCACTGCTTCGAGACACACTAGCAAGTGCCTCAGGACTACACACTCTGGGAAGCCCTTAGATCTTCATGGCCAGTCATCTATCGATGATTAGTTATACCATAAACTATATGTTAGCTAGTTCTATCGACCCTCTAAGTCAGTATATCGACTATATCATCCATCGATCCCGTAGTGACCAATATATCCATCGATCCCGTAGTGACCGATATATCTGAGGCGCCTCTCTATCCAGTAAGTAACAATAAGCAACATCCACATGAGTAAACGGTTTGGGCTCCATACCATGATGTTACTCATAGCTAGAACTAACATATGTCCATTTCCATGCAGTCACTATCCCATTTTTCGTTCATACCTGGGTGTGAAGCTCGCGAATTAACGCTACACAGGCAATTCACGCCAAGTGACTGATGCCTATCGATACATAACCTCTGAGCTCGTACGTCTCAGAGAAGGGTGTTAAGCAAGAGAATAAATTATCCGCCACCAAACAGATATTTATTTAATAGGAATCAATCAACATAGAATAAAATCCAATGTCAGACACACATCCATTTACAAGTTCATTCCGGGTCTGACCGAAACCGAAGGCACCTTATTCCTCGTCCCATATGTCCAATACAGGAGAGAGGTCCTCGCTTATCTGGTCGATCTCCAAGTACGTCTGGATGATCACCACTTATTACCTTGTCTTTGCTCTACAACCCAATCAAGACATCAGTAATCATCCAAACGATGTAAAGACCTCCAGTCTTCAACCACCGTCTTCATCGTCGACTTATCGTTGAATCAATTATCTAGAATGGTTATAAACCCGACCTTTCCGAATAATTCACGTATTTTATAATCAAGTACTATAAAACACAACATACACCTCATTCCAATTCTGAATGTTCTTTTATTTAAATATTCATATCCTTTGGGAAAAGTTCCCATTAATTTTATCAAAGATAAATTCTTTAAATTTATTCTTTAATCTTCCTTTGGATATCAATTCACACCAAATTAAGATTTATCCAAGCTAGTCGGGATTATCGAACCATACCGAAGTAATCATTTTTATTATTATCCCAATCCCAACCTATTCATCCCATGGAGCAAAACTGGTAATACTCCATATCTAACACCACGGTGTTATTGGTAAAATTAATTACCATTTCACGTTCAAATCTAATTAAATATTTAACTATCGCCTGGAGTAAATCTAGTTGTACTCCATTCTCGATCACTTCCGGAATTTGATAATTTAAATTATCACATTCTCATTTCAATCTAATTAAAGATTCATAACAACTCCACTTAGTTTTAATCTTCCCAAAAATCAATACTAATGATTATTTAACTTTGGGAAATCAAACATACCGCATCGATAATCTACACCGTACTATTGATTTCTTCCGATATATAACCTCTAAGCTCGTACGTTATAGAGAATGGTGTTAAGCAAGAGAATAAATTCACCAGCACCAAACAGATATATATTTAGCAGAGATCAACTACAGTTCGAAATACAATGTTAGACATGTAATCCTGTCTTTAACTGGGTTGAAAAACTAATGTCATTTAAAACACAACTCACGAAAACCGAAATCACATTCCATTAATTACAGAATCTTCACGGAAAACTGATCAATATATATAATCGATATCAATTTCCGTATCCGACTAATAATATAAATGGAATAACGGAAAAGCCTTTTAAATTCCATATATAGTAATAGTCTTCCGCCACAGAAGCTCACTTCGATTATTACCAAATCGAATTTCATTCTATTCCAATTTAATATATTAAACTGGAAAACTTCACTTTGGAAAATCCCATCAATATCAATTAAAAGATTTATAAATTCCAAATCTCATTTCACTATTAATTGGGTTAAAGAACAAGTGTTATTTAAAACACCATTCACGACAAACCCAAAAATTCAATTCTTTTATTCAATTCCAATTAAATATTAATTAATTGGAAAACTTCACTAAACTTAACTACAAGATCTATTCTTTTCTGATGGGGTTTAAGAATAGTGTTAGTAAAGACACCGTTCACCACAAACCCGAACTTCCATTTGATATTAAATACAAGACTCTGAATAGAAATTATATCGGCTTACATACAATATCAAATTCTGAAACCAACAAATATCGTATTGGAAATAACAATATAAATATATCTTCCAAATTTCCATAACAATATCCATATAACCACAGAATCCAACATCGAAATATTCCGAAGATGATTTCCATTCAAATCCATTCCAATTCATATATTGGAAATTCTGGTTATATTAAAACCCATTCTCAATCAATCTTCAATCAATGACAATAATCAACCCAAAAATCCAAATCACATTCAATGATTTAATAACAAAAAAATCAAAATGAAAACGAGTGAGAGAATATTCTCAAATTAATCGGTTATATTCTTTCTTCGATTGGAAAAATGGAACAACGACATCTTCGCTTGTCTCGAGCGGTGCAGGTGGCAATCGGAGGCATGGAAGCCAAGTTCCCTGGTGGTGGTCCTTCATGGTGGACTGAGGTGAAGCGGCATTCAGATCTGGTGGTCCTTCGCTAGTGGTGATTCTTCGATTTAGGGCACGGGTATAGATCTGAGGAGGGGCTCGCTGGCGATTTTCTTTCTCGCATAGTGACTGGGGAGCGATGAAGTGGGGCTTCGCGGTGGTGGAGATCGGAGGAAAGGGACGAACGACAGTGCTGGACTTCGTGGTGAAGGCGGCAATGATTTGACGCTGGGGTGGGGCATGGATCAATCGATAAAGGAGGTCGGGTTTTTCAATCGTGGAAAATGATTTGGGGGAATACAATTTTGATCGCAAAAATGTTATACGAGGGGGAGGGGGTTTAGAGAAACCAGGTATATATTTTTATTTTAATTAATTTTCCAAAAAAGTTGACTTTACATTTGAACTCCAAATCAAACCCAATGACTATCGCTCCTAACTAAATTCTTCCATTCCAAACACAATGTGATATGATTCGTAGGCTAAGTTCGACTGTTTTGATAGTTTTTTATCAGAATTAAAATTTAAATCAATGAATATTGAATCTAAACGTACCTTTTAATTTACTAGGCATATACTGACTCCAAAAACTACAGAAAAATTATATCTATCTTCGTTTTGATGATACGGTCCTAACAAAACTAATTTCGTCAAATTTGGAGACCGTTTGAAAAATGGCCATTTCTGGTCGATCCAATTCAACTGAAATGGAAAAACCACGTTTTCTTTTGCCACACCAACATATTAATTCAAAAAATTATAAATTTTGGAATATAGCAATAATTTGACATCCCAGATCCAACAAAAGTGGTTTCGTCGTAAACGGAGGTCGTTTGCAAAATGGCTATTTTTAAGGGTTATATTTAATTTAAAATATAATTAATTTCCATAGCAACTATTTTAAATTTTAAACTTGACATAACTTTTTATTCCTGTTATTAAATCTGGATTTTTCAGATTCGTTGGAAAGATATTTTTAAACAGATTCAAATATTTCTTGTTTTGCTGAAATCCGATTTATTTTGAATCTTGTACATTCATTTGAAATCGAATTTTCAAACTACCGCGCCATTTCAGGCTCATTTTATAATTAAAAATAAATTTATTCGTTCTAACTTCAATTAAAATAAATTTTAAATCGTTATTATTAAAATAAATCATTTTAAATAATCAAAATTCATTTAATTATCCAAAATAAAAAAATTTAATTTGGTTCTGAAAATCCAGGTTGTTACAACATGGCTGGAAAATATATTCGACACTGTATGAGTAGCGTGTCAACAAGTTGCATGAAACGTTGTATGTATATATGTTTAATAGCTTATATGTCTTCATTGGCTTGCACTATTCATTTAGGACATAAGTTGTGTTTGTTTTGAGGTGTCACCTTCCTAAGCCACCCTTGTGTGCTTTCTCCCCTTCTCTAGATTAATGACACCTCAGTGATCCGCCTCTCCCTTTTTCCTATAAAAAGAGGAGCGTACCCTCTCATTTTTCACTTCCTTTCTTCCATTCTTCTTCTCTTTTCTCCTCCTCTCTCCCCCTTCCACGGTCGGCCATGGAAGCCCATCACCCGCTACCACTAGCCTTCCCCTCTTCCCACCACCGTCCTCCTCCTCCCCGTGGACCCCACTAACCTCTAAACACTAAAATCCCTTGAAATCATTAAAACCCCCCATATTTTCACCTCCTGCACACCAAACCAGCCACTCCTACACCTAAACAGCCCCACCCAGCACCACCTCCACACTTCCTGCCCTCACCAATGCCATGGGCCCTACCTACCCAAACCAGTACTCCGTTTAGCAAAAAAACCATTCCCGTTTGCTCCAAAAACCCAATATACGTCCCTTTATTCACCAATCAAAATCTAGATTCCTTAGTGTCAAATCCCAACCCAATTTTTCTCAGAAAATATTCGGTGACACCAGAAGGTTGCGAAAACATCCCAAGTCGTTTAGACGTCCTTCATTGAAGTTGGGAGGAGCGGAAATCAAAGGTGAGTGCTTTTAAACGATAATAAGGGGTAGTTTATATTGGTTATTGTTTGTGAACTCAATTGAGTTATATATTGGTATTTGTTTGATATTATGTATTGATGCAATGATATAATGACGGTTAGTATAAAAAAGATTCGATCTTTAAGTAGAATTTGGGTATTCACTTAAATATATGATGTTTATTCAGGAGTTTTTTGATTCACGACAAAAAAGAAATGAAGATAAATCGAAGAGTTAGTTGTTATATTTATTTGTTTGTTAGTTGTGTTAGAATTTATCAAAATCTGTCCTCATATATCATAGCATAAACACAATTATATATGCACAAATACAAATATATGTATACAAATATATATATATATATATATATATATGAGGAGGGTTCTGCTACACCTCTTATATTGCACGTGAACTCTCCCCCTTAATCTCCACCATCCATTTCCCTACTCTTTCTCTCTCTTCCCATTTCAATATTATTTCTTAGTGGGAAGAGAAAGAATGAGTGGGGAAATGGGTGGTGGAGATTAAGCGGGAGAGTTCACATGCAATATAAGAGGTGTAGCAGAACCCTCCTCTCTCTCTCTCTCTCTCTCTCTCTCTCTATATATATATATATATATATATATATATATATATATTAAATGACACAAAACAGCCATTATTGGGGTTGTTTACCACTAACCAGTCGACTGGTTAGAAACCTACCAATCAACTAGTAGGGTAAAATTGGCCCATTAATGGGTATTTTGTCTGTGTGTTTGTGTATATATATTTACATTTTTATTTTTAACCAGTTGATCGGTGATTTTTTGACCAGTCAAATGATTCGACTATAACGGTAATTTTTATATACATACATCTTCTTTCATGAATGGTTTCTATCCATTCCTGAATGGAAATGGCTTCTTTTTTCTTTAGGATTTTTCATGAAAGGTTACTACTCTTCAACTATAATATACACATCACAAACTTGATTTTCAAATCACCGATTCTTCTTCAATTTTCTGATCTTTATTCCTCAATACTCTTGCATTCGAAAAGCATTCTAAACATTCAAATTGCTTTTGAATCACTGAATTTATTTCATATCTCTTGATTCAATAAGCATTCTACTTCCTTCAATCTTCACATACACATTCAATCTTTGAGGATGAGATTATACGAAGGGTGTACCCAAATTGTTGGCTAATTAGTGTTTCATAAAACACATCCAAACGTCAAAAATCTTGTTGTATTGTTGAAGTCTTGTTCACTTGCTCAGGCATGGTATTGAATTCCTGATTCGGTTTTCTCAGGCATGAAATCCCGTTGTGGTTGCGCAGGGTGTTGTTAACCTACTCCTCCGGGTGAAGTGAGGGTGTTGATTGTGAAAAGCCAGAAGAAGACTGGGACTGGACGATGCTCTGAACAAGTATAAAAACTTCTGGAGTCATTTTGTTTACTTTTCTGCATCTACATCTTGCTTATCCGTGATATCATTATATTTAGTTTATTAAATTTTCACTTGCATAACTAGTGCATATGTTTAATATGTATCACATAATCTAAGCTTTCACATATTCATATCCATCCATATTACTCGATCCTACTCTAGCACTCTTTTCATTTGGTATCAGAGCAGGACATCTTATAACCGTACAACAGTTTTTTGATACTCGAGAATATGGCTAACAACATGAGCACTGACACCAGCAATAACACAAGTCACATATAAGGTCAATCTACTACACGACCTCCATTTTTCAATGGCATGAACCATAGTTATTGGGCCACATGTATGAGAATTTATATGCAAGCAATTGGTTTTGATACTTCAGATATTACTCAAAAAGAATATACTCCCCCTATTAAAAATTAATCCGAGTGGTCAACCAATTAACAAGTAGAAGCTACTACTTATTCTAAAGCTATGAATATGTTGCATTGTGCCTTGGATAGAAATGAGTTTAATTGAATTTTTATATGCAATACTGCATATGAAATTTTGGCGAATACTCAAAGTTACACACGAAGGAACTAGCAAGGTTAAACAAAGCAAGATATTCATGATTTAAATTCAATTTCAGAGCTTTAGAATGAATGAAAATGAATCGATTAATGATATGTATTCTAGATTTCAAAATATTTATCATTCATTATTGGGCTTAGGTGAAAAATACTATGATTATGATATAGTACCAAAGATCCTAAACTATTTTACGGAAGGTTAGGAAAGAAAGGTCTTGGCTATTGAAGAAGCTAATGATCTTTCAGCCATGAAACCCGAAGAGTTAATATGTAATCTTATGTCGCATGAAGTAAGTATGCAGGCTAAAAGGTTCATACACATGACAAAAAAAATTTAGCTTTCGATACTTAAAAGGATGAATCAGATTAATATGAAGAAGAAGACTTAGCTTTCATTGCCAAAAATTTCAAAAAATTCCTGAAATACAAGAAGGGATTCAAGAAAATGGAAAGAAAAATCTCAAGAATAATAATAATAAAGCTGCTCTATGTTCAGTTGAATGTTGTGGTTGTCACAAAACGGGGCATTATCAAAAATATTGTCCGGAACAAAAGATAGAACAATACAACAAAAACAAGAAGAATGAAATGAACGGAGCATTCTCAGTAACTTGGGATGATTCATACTCTTTGTTTTCTGAAAGCGATAGTGACGAACAAGCTAACGTGTGCTTCATGGCTAAAAAACTGAGGTTAGGGATTTTTACTTTCGAAGATATGGTAGAAATTAATACAGAAATAATAGAGTCTAGAAATAATTTTAAAAGAAAATTTAAAGAAGCAAATGAGGATAAGGAAAAAGAAAAATTAGAAAGAGTTTTGCTAAAAGATGAAAAGGAGATATTAGAAGATGAAATTAGAAAAATTGAAGAATCTCTATCTAATGCAAACTCTCAACTTTCTTTATTGAGTGAAGAAATTGAAACTCAAAAAGAAAAGAACAATCTTCTTGCTTCTGAAAATCATGAGCTAAATACTAGGATTAAAATTATGTAATTGGATAACCCTAGTCTTAAAATAAAATTAGATGATATCACTAGAAATGTCACTAATTTTAATAAAGGTAGAGAGAACTTATCTAAAATTATAAGGAATTCTCTACCTATATCTAGCAAAAAGGGACTAGGATATGTAAAAAAAAAACTAACATTTCTAGGAAATGCAAGAAAAAAATCTAGACATAACAAACCAGTAAAGAAACCAGAAACATCTTTGTTTTCAAAAAATATTAGTATATGGGTTCCTAAAACGAATAATTATTTGATTAGGATAAATATATCAAAACATTCTTAGAAACTATTTGTATTAATAAAGATTATATTTTAAAAAGGAAATTGAATCCTCTTGGGTTTGGTTTCTTAAGACTAAACTCTTAGGACCCTAACGG
Source organism: Allium sativum (assembly GCA_030737875.1). NCBI lineage: Eukaryota > Viridiplantae > Streptophyta > Magnoliopsida > Asparagales > Amaryllidaceae > Allium > Allium sativum. The sequence goes on from CM060914.1 coordinate 109,188,710, forward strand.
AGGAGTGGGTACCAAGTCATTGCATATTTTTGCAGGTCCCACTCAAGAAAAGAGGGAAATGGATACTCGACAATGATTTCTCTAAACATATGATAGGAGACAAAGAAATGCTAACAAATGTTGTCTACTCAAAAGGAAGAACTGTCATATTTGGAGATAATTCCAAAGGATATATCATCGGCAAAGGCAATGTGAGCAATTACGGTACGTCTAATTTACCTCTTAGTGCTAATGTTTTATTAGTTAAAAACGTATAGCATTATCAGCGATAGATGTTTTAAAATATCTTTTTCTTAAAATAAATGTAGCATTTTTGATAAAAATCAAAATCTTGTTTTCGAAGGTAATCAACATAAAAATATTTATATTTCAAATATGAAAGTTAATAATAATCCAGATATGTGCTTACTAGCCAATGGTAACGATCCTTTGTTATGGCATAAGATATTTTGTCACATAAATTTCAAAACCATTAATAAGATTTCTAAAAATGAAATTTTTAGAGGTTTACTGAAAATAAATTTTAGACCTAAAAATTTATGCGATGCATGTCAGTCAGAAAAATTAACTAAATCATCATTCAAATCTAAAAAGGTCATTTCAAGTTTGCAACCATTGGAATTACTACATATGGATTTATTTAGGCCAACTCAAATTAAATCAATAAATCACACTAGATATGTGTTTGTAATAGTTGATGATTTTTCTTGATATACCTAGATGATATTTTAAAAAAAAAGTGATACTTTTGATCATTCTAAAATACTTGTAAAACAGATTCAAAATTTAATCGATTTAAAATAAAAAATTTATGAAGTTATCATGGAGGAGAGTTCGAAAATGATTTTTTTATTTATATTGAAAAAGAAAGGTACTTTTCATAATTTCTCGGTTTCTAGAAATCCACAACAAAATGCAGTTATGGAGTGGAATAATCGAATGCAATAAGAATGTGCCAGAATGTTATTGAATGGAAGTTCATTACCAAAACATTTATAGGCAGAAGCAGTTGCAATAGACTGTTATGTTTTGAATCATGTTTCCATTCAACCGCTTATGAAAAATAATCTATATGAACTTTTTAATGGTAGAAAACCAAACATTTCATGACTTAAGATTTTCAGTTCAAAACGCTTTATTTTAAATACTAAAGATCAGCTTGGAAAATTTGGTTCGAAATTTGATAAAGGTTTATTTCTAGGATATTCAGATTGAAGCAAAGCTTATAGTATTTTTAGTAAAAGAACAAAAAAAGTAGAAGAATCACTTCACGTATTTTCGATGAATATTACATTCACATTCTTATAATATTGAAGTTTTTGAAAAATAGTTTTTCTCAAGATGAAGATAACATAATTTATAATTCTAAACAAGATGAAAACTTTGTTCATAATAATACCAACAAAAATATCACTAAAATTCAAGATATTTCCAAAAATAACGATCAACCTAAAAATAATATTATAGAAAATGGTAATAATGAAAATATAGTTCAAATCAATAACAAAATAAGATCACCATCAAGAATATTACGAGATCGTTCAACTCAGAATATTATTGGTGAGATAAACTCAAATGTGAGAACTAGAAGTCAACTAAATCTAGTAAGTCATGTTGCTTTCTTATCTAACATTAAACCCAAAAATCTAAAAGAAGCATCTACTGATGAAAACTGCATTATAACAATGCAAGAAAAATAAATTAGTTTGAACGCAATGAAGTATGGGAGCTAGTTCCAAGACCAAGTGATGAAGCTATTATAGGAACAAAATGGGTTTATACAGATAAAGCGGACAAGTTAGGAAATATAGCTAGACTTATCGCACAAGGATATAATCAAGAAAAAGGAATAGATTAGAATAAATGTTTGCTCCAACTGCTAGACTAGAACAATTTCGGATCTTGTTAGCTTACGCATGTTATCAGGATCTTGCTAGACTAGAAACATAAAAAGTGCTTTCTTAAATGGTTACATAAAAGAAAGAATATTCATTGAACAACAACCTTTCTATGCACATGAAAAATATTCTGATCATGTTTATAAACTGAAAAAGGCATTATACTAATGCCTTAAAACAAGCACCCCGTGCTTGATATGAACGTCTTAAGAATTATTTAATTAATTTTGGTTTTCAAATTGGAAAGGTTAATCAAACATTATTTATAAAACGTGATAATAAAGATATTTCAATAATTCAAATTTATGTCGATGACATTATTTTCGGTTCCACTAAAGGAAAATTATGCTAAGAATTTTCAAAAGTTATGACTAGTGAATTTGAAATGTCACACATGGGTGAATTGTCATATTTCTTAGGATTATAAATTTAACAACTTACAAATGAGATTTTATAAATCAAAAAAATATTGTACTAATCTAATAAACATTTTGGTATGGAAAATATGTCAAGTAAACCAACACCCATGAGTACGACAACACACTTAGAAAAGGATTAAAATGGTTAAAGCGTCGATAAAAAATTACACCATAGTATGATAGGATCATTATTATATTTAAAAGCAAGTCGACAAGATATAATGATGATTTTTTGTTTGTGTGCTCGTTTTCATGCCAATCCCAAAGAATCACATTTACGAGCAGTTAAACATATATAGCGCTATCTAAGCAACACCAAAACTTTTGGAATTTTCTATCCGAAAGATTGTTCCTTTGAATTAATATCATATATCGATGTTGATTTTAAAGGATCACCGTCGAATTGAAAAGGTACAAGTGGTAGTTGTAATTTTATTGGCAAATCACTAGTATCTTGGTTTAGCAAGAAACAGAATTGCGTTGCACTATCAACGTGTAAAGATGAATATATTCCAGTTGCATTAGCATGTGCACAAGTAATATATATGCAGCAAAAACTTGAAGATTTTAATGTAAATTTAAATAGTTCAACTATTTATTGTGACAACATAAGTGCAGTAAATTTATCTGAAAATCCAGTAAACCATTCAAGAACTAAACATATAGATATAAAACAGGAAACTTGTGTGAAGGACAAAAAAAGCAAAAAATTTGCCCAAAAGGACAAGAGCCAAAAAAGTTGCTCAAAAGGCCAACTTTTAGTGTAAAGTGGAAAAACAAGGGGCCCCCCCGAATTCCACCATTTGCACTAGAAAATGTCCTTTTGGGCAAATTTTTTGCCTCTTGTCCTTTTGCGCAATTTTTTTTCTCTTTTTGTCCTTGTGGCAAAAATCCCCGATATAAAACATCATTTTCTTTGAGATAACATCGAAAAACAATTTCGACAAGAACTAGGGATCATTTCATATAAGGATTTATAAATATATTACTTTTAAACAAATTTAGTTTTTTTTTTTTAAATATACTTCCAAGGTGCCTTGGTAGTAAGCTGAATGTTCTTACCAACTGAGCTATGTTATATTTCCTGTTGAACGTAGAATCGACTAAGTATTGCAATATATGCTATGGAATCTATTTTTAAACCTAACAAACTAACTAATATGCTAAAATAAATAAAATGCTGAAAAACAAACTACCTGTCGTTTAACCTTTCCTTATTGCTAATTCTAAGGATTGTTTTCTTATAAATATCCTTAAGCTCTCATTTTTTCTTTACAACATTCATAATAATATTCCTATACAAAATAAGCAACAAAAGTATGTCAAACTCAAACAAATCATCTCCCACAAAGAATTCTCCATCAAAATCAAATGAGAAGGAATCCTCTGGGTCAATTCAAATTACTTCTCAAAATTCGGATAAACAACCATACAAATGACAAGACTACCATACCGGTTACACGCCAGATTCAAAGAAAAACAAGCGATACTTTTTTTTCGCTGAATGCAAAATACAAAATTGACGAAATACGTCATTACGAACAACAGCTGGACTTGCAACGTGAAATGTAATTTGAACAGAAAGTAACATCAAGTCGATTAAGTTTCTTAGAACAAATTGTCATACGAGTTTGTGGAAAATAAAATGTGCTCGAACCAATACATTATCCACTAATCACTACTCTAGAACAACTTATGACATCTTGGAGCCCGTGGAAGAATATCCCTACTCGACCTCAATACAACCCAAACTCATGGCATAAGAACTACAAGGCAAACGAGGGAACTAAAAAAGAGTTACCTAAAAAGGAATCTACATCTTCGGGCTCTGATTAAGTAGTTTTCATTGATGCTTTAAATCATTTTCCAGCATTTAAATAAATATTGCATTGGAAATAATGCAATTAAAGTAATATTTTATTCATTCATGTTGCAAGAATGAATATGTATAAGTTTCTATTTGATAAATATATATATATATATATGTAACTTCAAAGTTCAAACAAGATGAAATAAAACTTAATGAATATATATATATACACACACACATACAAAATAGAGAAACAACTCTAATAACATAAATCAATAATACAATAATGTTTCCCTAACTTCCTACACAAATTAATAAATTAAATATTTTGAAATCAGTAGCGTAAAACCGATATTAAGTAATGTAATTTTATTCAAAATATATAAAACAATACATAGGTTTATAAATTATAACATATATATATATATATATTATAAATGGTGCACAAATGTTTCTAGAAAACTGGAAAAACGGTCACCAGTCGATTGGTGAGAACCTACCAGTTGACTGGTAACCGGTAGTAGAACAAATAACCTACTGATTGAATTCTTCTTTAGAACCCCTAAAACCCTTTTTCTTCCTGATTCCAAAACTTTCATCTTTTCTCCACAAAATACCTGGCTTTCTCAATAGCAAAAATTCAATTTTTCTTCCCTAATTCAATCAAACAATGGCTCCACCCACCAAAAGGTCAAAAAGAGGATCTTCTTCATCAACACAAAAACCCATTGATCCATATATAGTTTAATGGCTACACAATGACATTGCCATTAAAAGATGACATAACATTGAGAAGCTTAAGTTTATTGAAGGAGTAATTTTCAAGTTTTCGGATTTTGAAACACATGGTTTGCAAGCTTTGGCAAGGAGAGGTAACCTTGAATCTTTGATGGATTATGAGAAAACAAATTGAAGATAAACGTGGTTATGGTAAAATTATTTCTGGTCAATCTTAATTTAAATCATTATACTCCTAGAAATCCAAACAATTGCGTGTGGAGTTTAGTTTGTGGTAAACCAGTTTTCCTTTCTATAGCAAGAATGGGTCATATTTTACATTCTCATACCGATGGCGTAGATCCTGAAGAATTAAATTGTGAGCTATATGTACATGATGAAATTAGACACTATTTTATTGATGATGATTCCTATTGCTCAATAATTAAAGGCTTGCGTCCTAAGGCTCGATTGTTACATCATGCGTTAACATACATTATTTTGCCATGAACGGGCACTTTTGACTAGGTATACGCCAAAACTTTTAGTGCCTTATATGCAATTTACGATGCACACAAGTCAATTGAATGCAAACAATCATGAATCGTCTATTATTATTCCCTACCGGAACCCCGAACTACTTTTACTACGACAAATATCTCATGCGACTTCTTGCTCATGCTGAAATTCCTGAACCGTCATTTGATAAAATAGACGTATTAATTATGGATTGAAAGAATGTGATGACGATGAAGCTATCTCCGCCATCTATAAACAATATGAGTTTCGATGAGTGGAAACAAAGGGATCGAGGACAATCATCTGGTACCGCCTCTCATGCGAATATGGAAGATTTGCGACTTACCACTCAAGATCAAACTACTCGTGAGGCCATTGACTTTGTGGAACGGAATCAAATCTTATTAGAAGTGAGCCTTATGTGCATGGGTAGGAAGATGGATAAAAAGTTTGACAAGATTAAGACCTTTCTCGGTAATGTGTGGAATATTATGGTGTGCACATCTTCTTTATCTACCTAGGCGCATGAAATAGGAAAAAGGTATGTGCCATCATTCAACAAGACTACTCCTGAGAGAGTGAGTTCCGATGCTTTTTGATAATGGTACGGTAGCAAGTAAGTTTTTATATTCAATGAACTCTTAAAGAGACTTGTACTAAATAGTCACTCTTTCACGTTTGAACTGTATTTTGCTTTTTGAACTTTGTCTGGTATTTGCTTTTGCTTGTGAACTAACTTATCCAGTGCTATGTATGAATTCTATTCTGTTATGGATATTATGTTTTAATCGATGATGAAGGGGGAGAAAATGGTAGGTACACTAACAAATTGCTATAGGAAATATATAGTCATTTATTCGGGGGAGATAAAAGAATGCATATACAGCATACATTCAGGGGAAGATAATTTTTTACAAGAGATATTGCAAGAGGTTTTTGTCAATCAAAAAAGGGAGAGAATGTTGATTCATGAGAATTTTTATTCACGACAATAAAGAAATGAAGATCAATCAAAGAGTTAGTTTGTATATTTATTTGTGTGTTAGCTGTGTTAGAATTTGTCAAAATCTATTCTCATATATGATAACACAAATTATTATATGTGCACAAAACAACCGTTATTGTGGCTACTTACCACTAACCAGTCGACTGGTTAGAAACCTACCAGTCGACTGGTAGGGTAAAATTGGCCCAGTAACGGCTACTTTGTGTATGTTCATATATATATATATATATATATATATATATATATATACGTTTTCATTTTTAACAAGTTTGAATTGTGATTTTTTGACCAGTCGACTGATCCGACTATAACAATCATTTTTATGAACTTACATCTTCTTTCATAAATGGTTTCTATCCAATCCTGAATCGAAATAGTGATTCTTTTCATCAAAAATTTTCATGAAACGTTACTGCTCTTCAACTATTATATATACATCACAAATTTGATTTTCAAATCATTGATTCTTCTTCTATTTTCTTATCTTTATTTATGAATACTCTTGCATTCTAAAAGCATTCTAAACATTCAAATTGCTTTTGAATCGTTGAATTTATTTCATATCTCTTGATTCAATAAGAATTCTGTTTACTTTAATCTTCACATACACATTCAATATTTGAGGATAAGGTTATAGGAAGGGCGTACTCAAATTGTTGGCTAATCATTGTTTCATAGAACACATCTAGAAGTCAAAACTCTTATTGTATTGTTGAAGTCCTGTTCAGTTGCTCAAGTGTGGCGTTGAAGTCCTGATTTAGTTTGCTTAGGTGTGAAATACCATCTTGGTTGTGTGGGAGTGTTGTTAACCTGTATCTCCGGGTGACGTGAGGGTATAGATAGTGAAAAGCTAGAAGAAATCTGGGACTGGACATAGGATGGTGCCCTGAACCAGTATAAAAACTCTTGGTGCCATTTACTTTACGTACTGCATTTATATATTGCTTATCTGTTATATCTTTATATTTAGTTTATTAAACTTTTACTTGCATAACTATTGCATAAGTTTAATATATATCACATAATCTAAGCTTCCGCATGTTCATATCCATCCGTATTACTTGATCCTACTCTAGCATTCTTTCCATATGATGCCTATAAGTGATGAGGTAGACATTGGAAAGGGTTTGAACCTTAAATGGTTAAGAAATGGGAAATTAACTTGATATTGGTTGTCGAATATGGGTATGAACCCCATTTTGGTATTGGATGCTATGGTTGTTGATGATTATGTATTGCGGTTAGTTTGTTGATTAACAAAAATCAGTTTTGATGAATATTTTAATAATAAAATAATGGCCAAAAATAAAAGTCAAAAATTGACTTCTGGAGTTTGATGGATGTGAAATATAATTCGTTAGGATAAACATTTGCAAATGAAAGAAATTGATTTGAAATAATTTTCAAGTAGTTATTGCATGTCGAACTTTTTATTTTAAAATGAATAGTAACTAGGAAAAGTGAAGTTCAGTTTGGGTATCTGGGAAATGTTTTGAAAGGAATTCCTTTTCAGGAGATAATAAAAGGAACTCTTGCTAATGGCATCCTCATCTTCCCCATTTTCTTCATCTTCCTCCTTCGACTCAGCCTTCCCTCCTCTTCCATCGCGCCCATTTCCCCTTGTCCCCTCAGATCCACCTCCTCCTACTAATTCATCTTCTGTCGTTCTACCACAATCAATTCCTACTGTGGCTTCAAAATCGGTGTGAATTATTTGAATCTGAATCTTGGTAATGTCAATGCTAATAATGTGGTTCCTCCTAATTCGAAGTCTGTTGATGGCTTTGTGCATCCTGCTCCACCTAATTCTTTGAGATCTGCAAATGTAATTTCTTCGAACACAACTAATTTCACTAACTCCATTTTGTCGAACAACTCTAATATCAATCCTCCTTTAGTCAAATCTAATTTCGCATCACTTTTCAAATCATTTCCTTATAATGCTGGCATTTTCAAGCCAATTCAGTTTGATATAGCCAAGGATGGTATACCTAAGGAGATTCAAGATCTGATTAAAGAAGGTATGAGGTACTTGAACAACCATATGGTTGGCTTTTTCCTAGATGGTACTTTATCGTATATCACTATTGTTAATTTTTAACATAGATACTGGATGTTGATTGAAGGATTTGATATTTAAATCAGATAGCTTTAATTTCTACTTTCATTTTTTCCAATGAACAAGATAGAGAAAGAATATTACAACTTGATCCGATTTTTATGAAGGGTCAAATGTTTATTGTTACTCGATGGGATCCTTCACTTGGCAGTTCACATGCTCAGATTAGAAGAGTTCCTATCTAGATACATTTGGATAGGATTTCACTTATTCTCCGGACGCTTTTTGGTACTAATTGGCTGGCATGCTATGTAGGTAAACTCATTTGTTTTGATGAAAGTACAGAGAAAATGCAAAGATTCAAATATGCCAAGGCACTTGTAGAAATTTCTCCATATTTTGAACTACCTTAATATATAGAAGTCGCTGGTTTAGGAGATAATTTTCCACCAGTTAAGCTTTCTTATGACTGGAAACCAAGTATTTGCGCTCATTGCATGATGTCTGGGCATAGAACGGTAGAGTATGATTTTAGAACAAGTGATGATAAGATTAATGATGTTCAAAATCGTGTTTCTTATGAGAAGGAACATGTGAATGCTAAGATGAACGCAAAATAGCATTAGAGAAGGGATTAAATGGATATTAATTAGAAGGGATGGAATGAGGTACTTCAAAAAAGAAAAGATATGGAGGAAAGTAGTAACTGCAAATCAAATGGATAAAATTAATGTAGATAAAGTTGGAGATAAGGAGTTCAATGTTTCTGAGGGTAATCAAACTAAGCAAAATTTAGTGGAAAGGGAGAATAATGCTATCACAGTTGATAGTAATGGCATTGTGCATAAATCTGGTGTAAAGAACATGGATATGCAAAAATCATTGAGAAAAGATATTTGTGAAAATGGTGACCAGATAGTAATGTCATTTGATGTTGAAGAGGATGAGTTACATGTTCATAATTTTTTCTCTTTGTTATCTGATTTTGACATTATGGAAGATTTAAATAGTATTATAGCTTGTCATATGCTTCTTCATTCAACTTTCAATCTCCATTCACCTTTTCAAATTTAAACCTGCCAACATTCTGTACTAATACTTCATCCACATTTTCGAGTACTCACTTGTCAGCATCCACTGCTCGTACTACATTCACTTCTTCATCATTGCATACTATCTCTTGTTCTTCCTCCTTCAGCTTTCATGCAAATTTCACCTCTTCTAATCCTATTTCGTCAACTTCCACTTCTTCAACAAATTCTTCACTATATTCTCACCTTACACCACCTCCATATGTCATCCTACCTCCTCCGTTAACTATTTCTCCTGTTAAATCCAGTGCCAAGCCATCCAAAGGTAGTAGGGAAAAAGCCAATAAGAAGAATTCTGATGAATCCGATGATTTGAATGATGGCAAGGAATTCAGACTTGATGAAGTGTTACCTAGTAATAATAATATGAAATCTTCATCAAGGCATAAAAGGAAGCATCCTTCTACTCTGGTAGATCCTCTACTTTTTAAATGATGCGTAACATTGGTTTATGGAATACCAGAGGGGATAATTTTCCCTCAAAGAAAGGTGAAATCAAAGATTCAGTGAGAGATAATAACATTCATTTATTGTGTTTATCTTAGACTAAACTTGATGTTGGCTCAACTGAGCGAGCCACTTCTTATTGTTCACCATCTTGGTTATTTGATCATAATCTTGCGGAAGCATCATTTGGTAGACTTTTGACACTATGGAATCCCAGTTACTTCAAACTCACAAAAATTTCTGCATCTAATCAATTCATTCATTATTCATATATCCCCATTCCTACTAACTCAAAATTTCTTGTTACTTTAGTATATTCTCACAAATCTATTCCACGTAGACAAAACTTTCTTGACCATATAAACCATCTAAATTATGCTAACGAACCATGGATTATTGGTGGTGATTTCAACAGCATGTTTAACAATCAACAGAAATTAGGAGGTTGTCCTCTATCTGTTAATGACATAGCCCCCTTGAATCAAGCTATGATTAAGTCAAACCTTATTCTAGTTAATAGCTTTGGCTTATCCTATACTTGGTCTAATTGTTCAAGATCAGGCAATCCAACTCTATGTAAACTTGACCATATTTTTGCTAGCTCAAGTTTCTTTAATCTCTAGCCAAAATCATTCCATCAAATTCTACCTCCCAACCTTATCAGATCATAGTCCTTCTCTCTTTCAGTGGGGTACTGATAGTGCTATAGGTAAGGGTAAGGGTAAGACCACATTTTTTTGTGGTTTAAACATCAGGATTTTTCTAACATTCTTTTGTAGGTTTGGTCAACCAACCCAATCTAGGAATAATTCAGTGTTTAACTTTTTTATAAAATGAAATGCTTAAATTTCATCTTAGAACTTAGTCAGCTTGCAACTTTGGAAAGGGATCAAAGCAATCAACATCAGTAAAGGCTGAGCTAGCACAAATTCAGGAAGAATCTCAAAGGAATCCTTATGATATTGATCTGCAGCAGAAATCATTTGAATTGAAGAATAAGTTAAAGAAAGTTGTGGAGATGGAATTGCATGCATTAAGACGGAATTCTTATATTATGAGAGAAGTGGAGGTTAATAGAAATACTAGATTTTTTCACAATTCACTGAAGGTGAAGAAAGCAACACATTCCATCTTCATAACAAAGGATATGAACGGATCTATACATTCCAATGCAAATGGAATGAATGAGGCACTTGTAAACTTTTTCTCAACAATTTTAGCCAACCCATACACTACATGCACTGGTGTAAATCTCCTTTTTCATATTAATCTTCCCTCTCTGTCTATTCTGCAATCTAGTGAATTAATTAGTGTTATCTTAAACGAGGAGATCAAGGAAGTTGTTTTTGGTTTGGATGCAAATTGTTGTGGGGGTCCAGATGGATATAATGCCTTCTTCTTGCAACAAAATTGGTTTACTATTGGTGAAGATGTTATCAATGTTGTTTCGTATTTCTTTATGAACAGATCTTTTCTTACTAGTTTATCTGCAACTGTAATTGCGTTGGTCCCAAAAGTTGATAACCCAACTATGATTTCTAGATTCTGGCTAATTCCATGTTGTCATATTATCTACAAAGTTATTTCAAAGTTACTAGCTAACATGCTCCAAATGGTGCTTCCTACCATCATATCTCCAAATCAACTTGCATTTATTAGAGGAAGGTCAATCAGCGATAACTTGATCACTCAATAGCTATTGTATGGATATAATAGAAAGAACAACTCTCCTAGATGTATGTTGAAGATGGATATAAGAAAAGCGTTTCATTTAGTAGCATGGGACTCAATTTTTGCAATCGTATCAAGAATGAATTTACTTGAACCCTTCCTTGCATGGATCTATACCTGCATTTCTTCACTAAACTATTCTATATCAAGGAATGGTTGCCTTCACGGGTATTTCAAAGGAACACAAGGGTTTAGGCAAGTTGACCCAATATCAGCTTATCTTTTTATCATAGTAATGGAGTTACTGAATTCATTGCTATTTGATCAAGTTGAGAGGTAGAAACTGGAGTTACATCCTAGGCATAAGTCTCCATTGATAACATATTTATTTTTTGCTAATGATTTGATTATATTCACCAAACAAACTCTTAGTAATAGACAGTGTATTCTAGGAACTCTTCATATTTTTTACTCCATTACTGAGCTTCAGATTAACATCAATAAATCACACGTTATGATTGCTGATTTATCAAGTGATAGGAAAAATGAGTTATATCAAGTTCTGGATTGATAGAGTTTCCTTTAAATGCTTACTACTTAGGGTTGCCCTTAATTTGTTCAAGAATAACTAAGGAGAAATATGTTCCTTTGTTTGAGAAGATTATAAACAAGCTACAACAATGGCCATAAGCTCTCTTAAGCAGGTAGATTGATAGTGGTATATTTAGTAGTTGTTCTATGACAACTAATTGGTCTAGGTATATGATAAAACCAAAATTTGATTTCAACACCAAAGGTTTTATGTAAACACTTCACCAAACGGTTAGAGTGAGAACACAATCACAAAATAAAAAGCAAAATGAAGAACAAGGATTTTTATAGTGGTTCGATCTAAAATAGATCTACGTCTACTTTTGAATCATTTCATTATGATATTTTACAACATGCATGAATTCTCTCATATTGTTCATTTCTCACTTTGCGCTCTTTCTAGGATCTAAATTACACTTGAATTGGAAAAGGAATTGGAGAGATATCTTGCTTTGAGATGGTGGATGTATGAATCTTCAATCACTTTAGCAATTGGATGATCTTCATGGACTCCGTAGCGAATTAGTGTTAGATCTAAGCTTTAGAGGGGTTTAGCGGAGATTAGAGATCACTTGAATTGGGTTGGAGAGATTTCAAATGTTGTTTGTAGGAGATAAGATTCATTTGATGTTGCATGAAGGTTGATTGATCCTTGGAAGCCACTAACGTAGTTTGGGTGGGTTTAAGAGTGGTGGAGAAATGGTTTGGACAGCCCTTCGGAGTGGAAAAATCGGTTCCTTGAATAGTGGAGAAGTAGGCTATTTATAGGTGCAGTGTGCAGGTTTTGGGCCGGTCTGAAACTTATTTACGAAAATGCCACTAGGTAAGTTTTGAGGCTGACCAGGAACTGATTTTGAGGTCGACCAGGAACTGATTTGTTTCGTATGCATTTAACTAATTATTTCTGAACCGTGTTTTTAATAGGTTTAACATTTGCCCCTCGAAGCTTGTATTTTGCTTGTGAAAAATAAGGGCTTTGAAATGAGCGTTGTTGTTAACATGTTCTGTGTCAAATGCACATGAGTAGATCGTAAATATTTAAGTTAGATCAGAGTGTCTTTATTTTCTAAACCAAAGGATGGCCTCAGTGTGTTGGTATTTTCTCACTTCTTCACTTCTCGGTTGTAGATATGAACTTAGAATTAAATCGCTTCATTTGGCTTCTAGCTTCCGGGATTTGTACACTCAAGCTTGCTTGAATTGCATTGGGAACTTGTATTCTAGATTCAAATTTTGCTGAGCACTTGGAAGCTTGTCGACGATAACTTGAACTCAAACTCTCTCTTGAAACGTTCGATTGCAAGAATTTTGTTGCCACAACGAATGCTTCAGTTTTGAATTCGAATTTTTTTCGCTTTCGATGGTTGTGCCTTTTTAATGTCGCAACCTGTTCTGCAACAACAAAAGCATTGCACAATTCTAGGCTAATATTTTGCTATCGACTGCCCATATTGACAACAAATTAGTCAGTCAAAATTTCAACTATAGTGAATTTTATTTTGAATTGAATAAGGTGTTTGCACAGGACTATTTTATTCAACGGTTCATAACCCATTAAATATTATCTGCATAAGCATGACATTCTAATTCAAATTCACGTCAATGCTTAAGATCAACTAGTCGAGATAATTCAACTGTGGATTTTTATACACTGCTGTTTTAATGGCATGTATGATGGTGTACGACATATCACATTTGCGAAATACATATATGTGATTTATCTCCTGCTCCCCTTTTGGAGAAGTCTTGGATATCTATTCCCCTATCTGGGAGGTCTTTATCTTTTATTGTGAGAAGTATTTTTGTTGCTCAACATTTGTTTGTTTTGTTGGTCAGTTCTGACATTAGAGACTTCATTAGATGCCCCTACTATTGAGAAGTCATCTTTCACCCAATGCTTGTCCTGTCGACTGAACCAACATTATAGACTTCATTGGGTATTGTTGATCTCTGCTATGGAAAAGTTTCCCTTTCTATGAAAAGGATTTTTTTTGTTATGCCCCCGCTTAGGAAGGACTTTGAATTTCGTGTGCCTGCTTGGGCTAAAAAAAATTCACTTATCGCGTCTGGGGTATACAGACGCTATGCAATTTCATTGGAGGCCGGGCATTTTTCATATCTAAGACAATTAGATGTCACGTAAATGTTTTAAATCGTTCTTCACATATGATATTTTCAAATGCTACGCAAATGGATTTTCATTCTTCACATCTGAGATTTCAGATGCCAGGCAAATGGATTTTTCATTTTTCGCATCTGAGTTTTCAGATGCTATGCAAATGGAATTGACACTCTTCACATATAAGATTCCAGATGTTACGCAAGTGGTTCTTTCATTCTTTACATCTGAAATTTCAGATGCTACGCAAATGATTTGACACTCTTCACATCTGATATTCCAGATGTTATGCAAGTGGATTTTTCATTCTTCACATCTGATATTTCAGATGCTACACAAATGGTTTGACACTCTTCACATCTGAGATTCCAGATGTTACGCAAGTGGATTTTCATTCTTCACATATGTTTTCAATTGCTGCGCAAATGGATTTGACACTCTTCACATTTGAGATTCCAGATGTTACACAAGTGGATTTTTCATTCTTCACATCTGAGATTTTAGATGTTATGCAAATGATTTGACACTCTTCACAACTGGGATTCCAGATATTATGCAAGTGGACTTTTCATTCTTTACATCTGAGATTTCATATGCTATGCAAATGATTTGATACTCTTCACATTTGAGATTCCAGATATTATGCAAGTGGATTTTTCGTTCTTTACATCTGAGATTTCAGATGCTACGCAAACGATTTGACACTCTTCACATCTGAGATTCCATATGTTACACAAGTGAATTTTTCATTCTTCACATCTGAGATTTCAGATGCTATGCAAATGATTAGTAGCGGTTGTTGTATTGTTCCAGGGGCAATCATTAGTTCCTTTGCCAGACTCCTGACTTAGCGGGTTATTTCAGTTTAGGAGCTGAGGCTTTGAACCTCCTACTTGAGGAAGTGCCCCTTCGACCAAAGTTATAGCTCCTTCGTTTGTTTGCCTGGGCACTACTTCACTGTTCGAATCTTTGCGATTTTCCCACTCACTTTCCAAGGCAGTGCTTTTCTATTTTTGCATTTGTGCATGTTGATATTTACAGCATTTGGCACTTGAACTATCATTACTAGGGTTGCGATGTTACAGGAACAAGTGCTCGACAGATGGCCTACAATATGAAATCATCTTCTAAGTAAGTTTAGATTTGACTTATAATTTTGCAAGCAAGAAATTAATTTAGTCAGATATGCGTTTAATCGCGGAGCTAATGTTCAGTGCATCACTTGCATATTTTTACAGAATGTTTACCGGAAGTTTTGAATATAACAGAAAGAAAAACATGAAGTGAAGCATGAACTAAAGCAGGAAATAGAGCATGAAGTAAAGCAGTGGTGATGTTGATCGCTTATTCTAAGCCATTGAAATTAGATCCCCATCAATGGTTATCAGTTGATGATCAGCCTTGGATTGGTTTGAGCGGGAGCTCCATTACTTGGACCAGACTGATCACTTGTTCCCCTTGCCCTTAGGGAGTTGCAAAAGGATTCACGGGTTGTGGATTCCTTACATATTGCTATAGCCTATTTTTCCTGATCAATTCCTCGATGAGGTTCTTTAGATGTCGGCACTCATTAGTGTTATGACCAAGCTGGTTGTGAAATATGTAGAATTTTCTGAGTTTGCCGATTTGTAGCTTATCCTTATTGGATTTAGCTCCGCATACTCTTCAGAATTCTTTGTTGCAAGATAGATATCTCAGGAGTGTCATTCAAAGGTGTCAGCTCTGATGAGTTGAAAAGGCGAGACTTCTTATTAGCTTTTTTGTTGTTCCCATCATTGGCGCGCTTCTTCCCATGAGTATTCTTCTGATTATATTGAGTAGCAACATTTTTTGGAGCTTTAAGAAGCGGGTTAGCATCAATAATCTGAAGAGGTACAAGATTAGTGTCGACTCTCATGTACTCCTCTGTCTTTTTATAGAATTTTTCAAGCGTGTTTGGTTCTTTCATTTTAATCCATACCAAATTCACTCCTTTCATCTATGGAGCCGATTAGAGACATGAGGAATATGCGAGGCTATGGATTCCTCACTTCGGACAAGGAAACATTGAATCAGCTGAGAAAGCCTTAATGGATTCCCCTGGATTCTGCTTCATTGCCGAAAGTGTTATGGCATCCTTGGCTTTGGTAGCATACAAGTGGAACTTCTCCTTGAACTTTTTGGTCAGGTCAGAGAATCAGTCTACGGACTTAGGTGGTAGCTTTGTGAACCATAATGATGCAGGACCTTCTAAGTAGAGAGGAAAGTATGTGCATCTCATCTCATCAGTCGCCTTAGCCGCACTCAAATGCCACTCGTATTTGAACAGAAAATAGTTAGGATCGATAAGGCTGTTGTACAGAGGCAAAGTTGGAGGATTGAACTTCTTTGGACACTCTGCTTCAAGGATTCTTCAGGTGAACAGAGTCCCATCAGGAGAGGAGTCCCATTCTCCTTCATTGCCATTGCCCGCTTGATTTCTCTTTATGATTTTTTCTATCATGTCCGAGATGTACTCTTCGGTGGTATGACACTCTACGAAGCTGAGCTCTTTACCAAATGTTCGTCTAGGCAAGCGGTCTTGATTAGAGAGCTTATGTCATTTACCTTCCCAATGAGGAATGTAACACCCCACCTCCGCCAGTACCACTCTTGCAAGTGCACTGACTTTGGAGGGGCGTTTGAATCAGGTAAACATGCAAAATGATATATCAAGGCAGAACAAGAACATATGTATATATGTAAACAGAGTAAATAACATAGATAAAACAGCGGAAGATTTAAACCATTTCAAAACAAGTCTGGTACAACATAATATCAATTTTCCCAATAAACAAGTCTAGATAAAACAACATCATCTGAAAACAGAAATACATAAGTGCTATCCCCAAAATACGTGAGAACCATAGCTAGCTTCATGTAGAAAGCGTACATGTACTAAAATCCCACAAGCAAGTAATCCAAAATCCAAGCTAGGCTCCTGTATTTCCTCCCTGAGAACCTGGGGGGGGGGGGAACGGAAGAAAAGAGGCGAAAGAAAACAGGTCAGTCAAAAAGACTGAGTAAGCCCTATTACAATCAATGTAAACTGATAAAGTTAACTGGTATGGGCAGCAAGGGATGAACATAAGGATAACAACATACTAGCATGATGATTAACTATCAAGGTAGATAAAGGTATCATCGCATAATCAGGATTAAGGTTTTGCACCACAGGTGTACTAGTAAACTAACATGACTTAAATAAACAAGTATTGATCTCTTGGCCCAAGCTTTGGCCCAATAACATGAAGTGACCCCAATACGGGGTCCAAAGTGTAAACAAGAAGTGATCCCCAGGCCCAAGTTTGGCCCAACATCATGAATGACCCAAACCAAGGTCCAACTAGCACGGTCTAGTCGATCGGCTCCCTATAAGCCTATCTCGTCAAGTGTCTGTGTCATACGGCCCAACTACGAAGTGTAGCTAAACTGTGCTAGGTCCACCCTAGGGTGTATCAAGTCCTAGGGTGTCAACCATCGACACAAACCAAGCACGCACAGTTTAAACCTACTGGTGCCCGTGCCTGCTTTTTCAACTCCGGACCATGTGCACGATCATGGCCCGCCTGAACCCACACCGGCGCACCTACTCAGCCGTCGTTTGGTCGCTTACATGGCATCCCAGTAATCGTGCCCCTCCCTAGCCTAGTCCCTAGGGTATCATGATACATCCAAGAGGGTTACTGGTGCAAAGGACCACGTAACTAGGGTTTCCTTAATGGGTTAAACGTGGTTAACCCAACTCATTCAAGTACCAAGTTGGTTAAGTGTACCCAAGGTTCATGACTTAACCCTACCAACCCATCGTGTTTAATTGGTTAAGCATTCAAGCGGTCCATGACTTAACCCTACCATGTAGCATTAATTAATTTAATGCACCCAACCTCTCACATTAGACCTTGTTGTGGTTACTAGTTAGGCCGGGCGGGTCCGGGTAGGTTTACACCACAACTTAGTCTAACCTCGGGTCTCACGTGCAACATGACCAACTACTCACATTGGGTCCTATTGCTTGTAGCCACTAGTTAAGCCGGTCGGTTCCGGGTAGGTTTATGCTACAAGCTCAACCCAACCTCGAGTTGGCCATTCTCATGTTTTCTAAGTGTCGTGTCCATCACATTACAAGTTTTCAAGCAATTGGGTAGACCTAACTTAATAGGTAAATTCCCAATGGGTAGACCTAACTTAATAGGTAAATTCCCAAGCTTATGTTTTTATGTCTTTTAAGTTTACCCAACCCCAAACGCAATCCCATCGCTTACATATCGCAATATCGCATAAAGGATAGAAAGAGGGAACTTGGCATAATCATGACATAAAGGTGTTGGAGCCACAAGTTAAACATGGTGGCATATGGGACAAAGATGTGATCATAAACTTGCATATCTTGTTATCAACTTGCAAAATATTCATAAGCATGCATAACATCATTTTAACTTGCATAGTGTTCATATGCATACATAACATGGTTTCAACTTGCATAAAGTTCATATGCATGCATAACATCATTTTAACTTGCATAGTGTTCATATGCATGCATAACATGATAGCATGAACAAAATGTTCAACCCAAACTTGCATAACATACTTGCATGCCATAACATGACATACTTGCCTATAAACTTGCATATTACAACATGATAAACTTGCATATCAACTTGCATATTACAACATGATAAACTTGCATATCAACTTACATAACATATGACAACTTGCATATCAAACTTGCATACAAAACTTGCATAACATATGACAACTTGCATATCATACTTGCATAATAAAACTTGCATGACATATGACAACTTGCATATCATACTTGCATAATAAAACTTGCATGACATATGACAACTTGCATATCAAACTTGCATACAAAACTTGCATGACACATCATAGGAAACTTGCATAACACATCATAGAAAACTTGCATATCATACATTTAACTTTAAAGTTCAAGTATGAAAGGAATAGGGCTTACTATGCTTATGCGGACTCAAATGAGTTTAGCAAATGTAAGAAACCCCTTATGCAACTAATTAAACCCCAAAAATGCAAGCAAACTTGATCAAAACTCTCCCTTTATGATGCCAATAGAGAAACAAGACTTGAATGCAAGCTAATGATGATCATACAAGTCTAAAAACACTTGTATGCATGGAAAATCACTTAGGAATTGATTTAGGAATTGTATGAAGAGAGTGGAGGCCATGAGAGGTTTGATTTTGACATAGTTTAGTTGGTAGAATGAATAATGAATGATTTAGGTTAGGTTAGGGTCTTATTTATAGATTAGGCTAGTGATTTAGACCATAGGATTAAACCCTAGTTCTCATCTCAACCCTCCAAATCGAATCTGGCCCCCAAGCTCAACACATTCTCAAAAATGGTGCACTAGGCAGACCTGGGCGTCTGAGCCAAGTCGACAGCCAAGTCGACAGGGCTGTCGACCTGGTCTGACCCAATCGACTCCCAAGTCGACAGGGCTGTCGACTTGGGTACTGTGGCGGGAATTTTCCCGCCTGGCCCAACTGGCCTAATTTTTCCAATTTCAGGTTTGAATTTGAAATCTGTTTTTACCTTGGAATTTTCTGAAAACTTCGTTGGGCCTTGATCGGGTCATACGAACTCCGATTTTCGAAAACTCGGACTCTATTTCGCGTATTTTTCCGAGACGAACGCAATGGCATAGCCCGTTTCCCTTGATTCAGATTTTAGAATTAAATTCTGCCTCGATTTACGTTATAACAGGTTATTGAAAATACGGGTTGTTACAAGGAAGTACCCCCGTGACGGGACTGGTAAACCTTCGAGCTTCCATCTCAGAACTATTTTTAGGTTTTGGCTTCGAGTTTTCGATGTTAGCCTCATCTTTGTCGCTCAACTATTCGTTACCATCTTCCATGTTGTCGTTGCGATCATGGTTAGAAGCAGATGAATTGGCATTTTTGTTGAGATCAAAATGGACCTTTTGAGGTGATCGATTTGGTCGAGCATAAAGGATGGCATCAAGTTGTTTTCATCATAGATTTAATAGAGGCATGCATTCGTTGGTTCATGTTGGCGATAGAGACATTCAACTCATTTTTAGTCACGCCAACTCCACCTACTGAGTTTTCGCCGACTTCAAAACGGTTAGTAAGCGGTGTTTCTTCATTAGCAACATTATCGGTTTTTACCACGGTTTTGCTTGTAGCTTTCTTAGAATTAGCCATGATTTCGGAAAAGTCATTGAATTTGGTAGAGAGTTCGTCGATTGGCCTAGATCTTAGACTTGTAGGATCTATGATTGAAGTAGGCTTATAACTTAAATGCAAGGCCTTCAACCTTGTGAGCGAGTGTGAGAGAAGGAAGTGTGAATGCAGCCCCATGGTGGGTGCCATATGTTAAAACCAAAATTTGATTTCAACACCGAAGATGTTATGTAAACACTTCACCAAACGGTTAGAGTGAGACCACAATCACAAAATAAAAAGAAAAAATGAAGAACAAGGATTTTTATAGTGGTTTGATCTAAAATAGATCTATGTCCACTTTTGAGTCATTTCTCATTATGATATTTTGTTTTACAACATACATGAATTCTCTCATATTGTTCATTTCTCGCTTTTCTCTCTTTCTAGGATCTAAATTACACTTGAATTGGCAAAGGAATTGGAGAGATCTCTTGCTTTGTGATGGCGGATGTATGAATCTTCAATCACTTTAGCAATTGGATGATCTTAATGGACTCCATAGCGATTTAGTGTTATATCTAGGCTTTAGAGGGGTTTAGCGGAGATTAGAGATCACTTGAATTGGGTTGGAGAAATTTCTAATGTTGTTTGAAGGAGATTTGATTCATTTGATGTTGCATGAAGGTTGATTGATCCTTGGAAGCCGTTAATCAAGTTTAGAGTGTTTAAGTGTGATAGAGAAATGGTTTTGAC